>JAJVDI010000023.1:0-532152 GCA_022701445.1 Hortaea sp. C3G1500-4
CTACTATATTCTAAATTTATAGAAAGATATTGAAATATGAAAAATCTTCTAAACTAGCTACTTCATAATATAGTCTTTCTAACTGGATCTTCTTTAATATACTTCTTAGCTTGTCCTAATTGGATTATATTATAGCTCTAATACTACTACTCTAATAAAAGATTTATTAAAAAACATCAAAAATTAAATATCTTCTATAGTAGCTGGTCTATAATATAGCCCTTCTATTTAAGTCTTTCTTACCTGATTTCTAGGCTAGTCCTAACTCGATTATATTATAACCCTAACCCTTCTACTTAAATAAAAGTTTTATTAAAAAACATTGAAAATTAAATATCTTCGATAGTAGCTACTCTATAATATAGCTATTTAGACCAAGTCTTCTTGTGTCTATACCTAAGCTTGTCCTTACTCGGTTATATTATAACCCTAAGATTCCTACTCTAAGAAAACCTTTCTAGAAAAGTATTTAATATTTGCTAGCTCTAAATCTATTAGGTCTATAATATCCTCTTTTAAATCTCTATTTGTTTATTGTGTTTCTAAGCGTTTTCTAGCTCGGCTATATTATAACCCTATTATTCTATCTAATTATTTACTCTCTAGTAGACCTTAAAGTATTATTCTATCTCTCTAAATTAACCTATTATAAAAATACTATTAAGACTATTGCGTCTCTTACTCTTCTGCTCTCTTGTCTCTAAATTATATAATTATAGTACTATTCTAAAAACTATAACTCTAATTTTAAATTTTACCCTAAACCGGACCCCGATCGCTCTCCTAAAACGAGACCTCTACTCTCGAAAGCCGTAACCCCCTATGCCCTACGAAACCTGCTCCGTTAACCACATGAAAGCATGTACGAGCTCTGTCGTACCCGATCGACTTTCGGCCTCGGATCCCAAAAATCGGACGAGCTCCTCCATCGAACGGACGACGACCCCTCCTCGATCTATCTGCTGTAGCCACCGCTCCCATACGGGGGGGTATGCGTGCTTGATCCCAACGACGACCCCGATCAATACCCCGAAAAATTGACAGCGATCAAACTCGGTCGCCGGCACTCGTCCGTCGGCGGTCCACCGCTGACAGATGACCTTTGACACGCCACAGCGGTAACACACCATGTTCCCGGGGTACTTGATCGATCGCTGCAACACTCGCCGCTCCTCCTCTGCCGTCCGACTATGCCCCTGCGGACATTTCGTGATGCTATGCATGCTACCATACCCGCGACTACGACACGGCACACACATCCCCTTCCAAGCATCGAGCCGCTGCGTGAGCATCTCTTCCCCCTCGGCTTCACGACGGACCTCCATCGTTCGTCGGCTCTGCGGCACCGATCGCTGCCGGGTCTGCGATGCGACGACCGCCCGCTCCTCCCTCGCTTCCTCCTTGATCTTGACCGCGGTCATCTTCGCCGCCTCGCTCTGCTGTTGACACCAATCGCATTGTAGTTCGTCGGTTTGACAGCGCTCGCGGGCGTCGTCGCCGTCGAGATATCGATCGATGTCGATCCGACGACATTGCGAACGATGCCGGTCCATATACTGCTTGACCCGTTCGTCTCCGAACCCCAACCCTCCCCGGATGATGATCGCCCGACTCGCGGACCCGTCTCGCCCAGCGCGACCGCTACCCTGCCCGTAGTCGAGCAGACTTCGCGGCTCATCTATGTGTACAACGAGCCGGATGTCGGCGATGTCGATGCCCATGTTGAACGAGCTGCTCGCGACGACCGTCCGGATCCGACCCGCTCGAAACTCCTGCAACACCTCGTCCTTCCGCTCGTCGGTCATGTCGGCGTGAAACGGCTCGCACGGGAACAGACCCGACTCAGCAATCGCCCGGATCCCGGGCTTGCTCTCGCACATCACGACGACTTTCCCCTCTAGCTGCTCCGGGTCTCGCAAGACGCTCTCGACGAGCGCGGCGAGCAGTGCGATGCGCGGCCGGCTCTCCTCCGGCCCATCGATCACGCTGTATGCGATGTTCGACCGCACCGTCGAAGCGCGGATCAAGCGGACCCCGTCACGCCGCCAGTACATCCGCTCGAACAGTTTCTGCTCCTCGCTCGGGGGGAGCGTTGCCGTCAAGAGCAACATCTGCGTCTCGGCATATGCCAAGAGCCCGAGCTGCTGTAGCCGTTGCCGGAAATCCCATCGATCGTTGAGAATAACGTGACACTCGTCGATGACAATGCGATCCAAGCGTTGCGTCTGTCGGAGCCGTCCAACAAACGAGCCGAATTCCGGCGACAGCGCCTTTTCCGGCGTGACGAGAACGATCGACGCCCCGTCGACGGCATGCCTAGCGCTCCAGACGGCACAGTCGATGTTGAACGCACGACATCGCTCCATCATGTCCGCGCGCAACGATTTCAACGGCACGACGACGATCGTGGCCCCTCCGCTCTGTTCGAACGCCGGCAGCATGAACAGAATGCTCTTGCCTGACCCCGTCGGCATGACGACGACCACGGGGCTTTCGCCCTGCTGCACCGCCTGCATCGCCTCCGCCTGCGCGCTCCGCATCACGACCGGCTTGCGCATCATCCATTGCAACTGAGCGGGACCGTCCATGTGTCGCAGCGCGAGCTGCCGCTGCGTCCGGGCATCCTCCGCCTCCGTCTCGAACGGGCAGCGCTTCCGCTTCAGATCGGATTTGATCGACGGCGCCGGGAATCCGAGAAAGCGGTGCCACTTGCTACTGATCAAGTGAAACTGCTGCCGCCGGCCGGCCATCCACCCCGGCAGCTCCTGCGTCTCGCGGGCATAGACTGCCCCGGCGACGGACGACGAATGCGCCGCTTGCTCGTCGGCTATGTTAGCGAGCGGGTCGGCCGACACCCCGTCTTCCTCTTCCTCGTCTGCACCGTCCGCCGCACCGCCGACGGGCTTACAGATCCACCGGCGGTTGATTGCAATCGCCATCTGACGATAGTCGGCGACGTTGAACGACTGGCCCAGTCCGGCCCGGCTTGCCCGCTGCATCTCGTGCTTCATCCGGTCCGTCGTCCACTTCCGTCCGTCGGGGTCCGTCGGCCACAGATGATCGGAGAGCGTCGACTGCTGCCAGAGCATCGCCTGCATCCGCTGCGCGAACGGTAAGACGAGCCACAGATACCACACGACGAGCTCGCCCACCTCCCGCGGTAGATACCGATGGATGATCTTGACGTCGCCGGTCACCTCGTATCCCTTGTGATAGCGGGTCACGAACACGACCATACCGTCTTCGATGAACAGATTGCGGTGTCCGCCTTGCACGGTGTTCCGGTGCCGGATGCTTAAGATCTCGGGGCCACGCGCGGGCTGGCCGCCGGTGATATGCATCAGTGCCAGAAGCTTGCCCCGGAATGCGATGACCTGCCGGAACCAGTCCCGCATCCGTTCCTGATCGATGCCACTCGACGTCTCGGGGCGGACGAAGCGCTCGGCGAGATGCGGGCGGGTGCCGATGCGGTCGAACAGCCAGTCGTGCCCGTCGACGGGCAGCTTGGACCGGCGGTCGTCGAGAAAGCTCCAATTCGGCTCGCTGTTGCTCGGATCGTCGTAGAGATGCTGCCACGGGATAGCGGGGATGTCGTCGGCGGCGGGGGTTAACATGACATCCTCGACGAGCGCCCGCCGGGTTGCCTGGTGCAGCTGGGCGACCATGCCTCGGAAGTCGGCCATCGAGAACTTGAGCGACTTATACTGCAGTGTATCGCCGTTGCTCCAGTCGACGTGCCCGGGAGACGTAGTGTTCATCCCGATCTTCATCCCGTACGCCCGCAGATCTAGCATCCACTGCATCGGGCTCGCACACCCTCGGACCATGAACGAATCCATCATCCGTCGCACCCAGTCGAAACTGCTTAAGCCCCGCCGCCGGGGAGACTGACGGCTCCCGCTACTCTCATACCCGCTGTCCTCGAACTCACACGGGCTCTCGCCCGGGCTATATTCTTCGTCGTCCCACTGTCCAAGCTGGTCCGCCTGTTGCACGACGATGAAATGGGCGACTTTGATCACGGCCGACAAGATGGACGGGTATGTGTCGGGACCGCGAAACCCTTTGCCTTTCGGACTAACCCCAAGCGCGGCGAGTGCGCAGATCATCGCCATGTCGTACTCGCGGTTGTGGATCCGTTGATTAAGCAGCTCGATACAGAACGACAGACACGCCGACTGCAGCTCGGTGAGTGTCTGCCGCAGCGGGGGCGGAGCGCTACGGATGCTGGCATGTTCGGCATCGCTGTCGTCGGCGGGAGACGCATCCGAATCGTCGGACAGATCGCTCTCGTCGCCCTGGGTCACGACCGCCTCCGCGGCAGCCATTAAGCGTTGATATGCCCGATCCTGTCGGCGGTTGAACTTGAATGGCGGAGCCTGCCGGCCGTGCTCCTGCCGGGCGCGGACGAGAAAGATGACAATCTGTTGCCAGTATCGGCCTTGTCGGGCGATGCTGTCGCGGGTCTGATACGAGTCTAGCGGGTGGTACAGGTTCTGATGCACCTCGGTGCGGATGGCTTCGAATCGCAGCATCACGCCGCTCTGGGACACCGTCTCCTGGCTAATGCGGGCGACATCGGCGACGGCGTGCCAGATGACGGCGGCAACTCGCTCGCGGAAGACATCGGTGTCGCTCTCGTCGACCTGACTTAACAAGACGGCCTCGTCGTCGGCTGGCTCCTCGATCAATCGCAAGATGTCGCGGCTACTAAACCCTTCCAGATACGGCAGCCACCCTGCACGCTTTAACCACGGGTTGACCTCGTCTGCCTCGCCTGGTCGGATGATGTCGCTAGCACGGATCTCGTCGTAGTGCGAGCACGCCCTTTCCCGCACCTGCGACCACGTCTCCTGCGCCTGGTTACGGCTAATCCCTCGCCGGTCGGTGTCGGGAGTCGACTGCACTTCGAAATACTGCGAATGGTCTTTCTGTACAAAGAATCGCTGGCAGCGCACATGGCGACAGGACTGGGAAACCTGACGTTCGATGTCCTCCTTTCTTAATCGCCCGGAGCCGCCTCGTTTCTGTCCGGGTGAGAATCCGTGAACCTCTCGCCAATGTTTCTTTACAGTGTTCCAATCGCGGCAGACGTATCTGCACGTTCTAGCGCCTAATTCACATTTAATTCCGCCTTCATAGAGAGCTAACCCATCGATGGCTACCGTGACAGAGTCGGGTACCCTAAACTCACTCGGGAACAGAGCAATGCCGGGCCACTGTTCGATTTCATCCGATATTGATAGCGCGATTTTCCGAGGCAGAGCGTGTTGCTTGTTTGTTAGGTGTCCGACGATCTGATTCGGCCATACTGCGTATTGACACTCCTTGCAGATGACGACGTGCCACTCGCTCGAATGATGAAAATGCTCCGTCGCATCGGTCGCCATTACGTCTCGAATTTCTCCAGGTACGACGACGAGGATGCCTATGGACTACACCTTTTTTTCGACTTTTTGTTGCTCTTTTCTAACGGCTCTGCACCTTCTGTCTTGCGATATTAGCGTTGCCTTTACCTGCCTTGCGCTTCCTGTCTCGTGTAGGGGAACCCTTGCAACTTCGCCGACCCTAGCTTCGGGACTCCTCGACCTTACCTTAAGGGACGGCAGCAATATCTCGGCAACGGTACGACTCTAAGCAAAACTTCCAATACAAACATTTGTCGCAAAGATGCTCTCGACAACATATCCAAATTTGGGCGACATCGGACCAAGTTTTTGCTTACCCTAAGTGAATCAACCGGGCCTGAATCAACCGGGCCCTCTTACCCCAGTCTTGGCAAAAATTTTGTGTGGGCGCTGAATCAACTCTGTACGCAGTTGATTCGACTTTCTTGGATAGGTTACTCTAGTCTAAATCTTATAAAAAAGAGAGGTCGGAGTAACCTAAGTATTACGACCCTACGAGGTAGTATTACAGGTTTAGAGCTCTTTAGAACAAATGTGTTAAGACAACTAGGTTGTAGGATAACTAATTGTAACAAGGCTATAAGGTCTCTACCTAATAGTTAGATTATAATATAAGTTAAACACACGAACTCCTAGCGAGAAATATGCCTAGTTATATATATAAGAGATTCGTGTCTTTATATAACGCGCTCCGTTACTCTACTCCTATAGATTATAGAGCGTTCTATCGCTCTATACCTACAGATTATAGAGCGCTCTGCTTACGTAACTATAGGTACTCTATTCTTTAGCTCTATAGTATATAACTTCCGCTAGTATTTGTTTCTTTTGTCTAATTACCTTCCTCGTTTTACATACTTGTAATACTATTCCCCTCCTATCTTAGCTTAGTCCTCTAAGCTTTAACCTTATAATCTACTCTCTCTATCTTTTATTATTATAGCCTATTATGCCGAAGGCAAGTACTACTCGTCGATATAACCTTACTAAACTTATTAATTAATTTAGAGAAGAGATAGTTTAGAAATATAGTATATGTATACAATATAACTAGGTATATTAGGTTTATATTAAATTAGGCTAGTATAGAGAATATAACTATCGCAATTAGTAGTATAATGTTCGGGTTACTTAGTTAGAGTTTCGTTGTCTAATCTCTAAAAAGGAAAAACTACGTAAGGGGATAGACAAAGCTCTAGCCTCTTAAGAGAAGCTTCTTAAAAGTCTTTATATAGCTTATACGAGAGAGTAGCACCTTTGTTAGCAGATAGACCTACTTAACTCTAAGGTAGTAGAGGCGATAGTAGTCGAGGAAAGGTCGATCTAGGAACTAGAGCAAGAGGAGGCTTAGGAGATTTTATTTCCTAACGACCTATCTCTCTTATTAGGTCCTTAACTTAGTACTAGGATATAGAGTACTCTAGAGGGTGTTCTAGATTCTTTCTAGGACAATCTTCTTAAAGACCCTAGTAATAGTAGCGTAATAGCCTCGGGTAGTTAAGATTAGTAAGTAGTTCCTATATATTTTTGTCGCTAGAGTATCCTTTCTATTTAATAAGGTATCGCTAACTCTTTTTATTATAGTCTTCGATCTTTTTAACTTTATATTTGTCGTCCTCTTATAGTAATAGAATGTAGTTTATAATATAGTATTAGGGTATATAGGTTCTAACAAGGATATATAGAATACTAGATAGATTTTAGCGTCTAGTAGAAGTTTAAGTCGGTAGCTAACTACTCCTTTCTATTTAGCAATTAAAAATAGTCCGACTTTAATATAATCTAGTTTTTTCGTTTTCCGCTTTGTCTTTAGGTTCTTTATTAGAAGATATACCTTATCCCCCTTCTTAAGCTAAGGTGCTGTTTTTAATTCCTTAAATCGCTACTTTTAAATTTACTACTACGAATGTTAGATTACATCTCGGGTAGTTATATATACCTTTTATAATTCTCCTGCTATAACTATAGCTTTGTTAGCTTTTACTAATATCCTAGGTTCTATAAACAAATTAGGTGTTTTTCTATAGTTAAAGAAAAATAGCGATTCTTTTATTGTTTCTAATACATTGTTATTTAATACTAGTTATACTATTAGTAGTAGCGAAACCTAATTGTTTTGTATATAATTAATATAGTGCTATATATATGTTTCGAGTAACTAATTTATTCTCTTAGTCTAACTATCTATCTCTAGGTAGAATACTATTAATAGTTTATACTTAATTCTAATTTGTCCTATAAGTGTCTTCTAGAAATTTAATATAAATAGCTTATCCCTATTAGTAATAAAACTCTCTAGAATACTATAATGTCTAATAAGCCTATCTAGTACGAGGTACGTAAGTTCTATAGCTATTATTAATTCTTTATATAGTATAAAGTGTGCGTATTTAGTTAAGGTGTCGACTATAACAAGTATTAAATTATAAATAACTCTAGTAGCTAGGTCCTTAGACGGTAGTAGCTTTGTAATAAAGTCTATTATAACCTCTCTCTATAGCGTATCTAAAGGTTCTTAGAATTAGAGATTGCTATATTTCGTATATTATAATGCCTTGTTCTTTTAGTAACTATTATATTGTTTAATATAGTTAGTAACCTTTTTCTACATCTATAGGAAAGCAAAGTTCTATCTAATTAAATTAATTGTCCTCGTAATTCCTAGGTGTCCTATAGTTTAGCTATTATAGTAGTCTTTAATACATTCGTATTCCCTCTCCTATAGAACCTAGTACTTCCTATATTTAATAGGGAATTCTTCCTATTTGTCTTGTAGAATATAGAGAATATAATTAAATTCTTATATATTCGTAGTAAGGCTACTATCTTTGTTAACTTTAAGTATAGCTTTCGAGTTTTACTCTTTGCCTTTTATATAGTTGCTTCTTCTACTTAGCGCATCTATACGCCTATTATCTTTGCCTAGTATATACTAGATATCGAACTTATATTGTCCGAGTAGCTCTAACTATCTATACTATTAACGCGATAGATCTTTAGTAGTTATAAAGTATTAAAGGTTCTTATAGTTAGTATATATCGTTAGTCCTATAGCTCCTTTATAGTAAACTCTCTAGTATTGTAATACTATAATAATTGCTAATAGTTCCTTGTCGTAAATCTCGTAGTTCTATTCTACTAGCGTTATCTTCCTTAAGTAATACGCTACTAAGTGTCTCTTGCCGTTATGTTCCTAAGTAAGGCAAGTACCTATTACTAAATCGGATACATTAGTTTCGACTTATACTAGTTTTTTTGTATCGAATAGTATAAGTGTTAGTAACTTCGTATATACTTGTTTAAGTTGTTAGAATACCTTTTCTTACTTCTCTATCTATATAAACTTAGTATCCTTTTTTGTAAGACTTATAAGTAGGATTACAAGTTTAGAGTATCCTTTAACAAACTTCCTATTATAGTTCGCGAGTCCTAGAAAGGCTTAGATTTCTATAACATTTTTCGGTATTAGCTATTCCTCGATAGATTAGATCTTCTTTAAGTCTATTTTAATTCTAGTAGTGTTAATAATAAATCCTAGGAACTCGATTTCCTTCTTATAGAATTTATACTTCTTAGGTACAGTCTTAAAGTCTACTATACTAAGTCGTTCTAGTACTACTTATATATCTTTAGTATATTGTTCTTAGCTTCCTTAGGTAAAGATTAGGATATCGTCGATATATGCTATAACTATAATGTCGAGCAAGCCTCGTAATATATTATTAACAAGTTATTAATATATTGCTAGGGCATTTGTAAGTCCTATTAGTATAACTCGAAATTAATAGAGTCTATAGCGTGTCTAGAAAGCTATTTTCTATTCTTCTCCCTTAGCTATTTATACTATATAGAATGTGTCTTATAGATTAATCTTTAAGTACTAGTTTACTCTAGTAAGCTAATCTTACATTTCTTCGATATTAGGTAGTAGATATCGGTTCTTAACTATAACTTTATTAAGCTATCGATAGTTAATTACTATTCGTAGCTTTCCTCCTTTCTTTAGAATAAACATTACTAGTAAAGCGGCTAGCAATTAGGATTTTTCTATCTATTTCTTATTACTCTTTTCCTTTAGCTATTGTCGTTACTCTTTAAGCTCTTTTTTAGATAACCTATATAGTAGCTCCTATAGTAGATCTTTTCTAGGCTAAAGTTGTATTTAGTAATCCTATAGTTAATGTCTAAGTAAGGCAGCTAATCCTTCCTCTTTCTAAAAAAGCGGTTTCTATTTCTTAAACTCTTTAGGGATCTCTAGAGGTATATTAGTTCTCCTTTTATCTCTTACCTTATAACCTAGCTAGGCTAGCTTAGTATCTATAGAGACTATCTCCTTACTATTTCTATTAGAGTATATTATTAGTTAATATTCTAATTCCTAGAACTGTCTTTCCTTATCTACTATTGCATGCTATTAATATATAGGGTAGATATTAGTAACACAACTATATTGCTTAAACTTAAGTACTCCTATCCTCTAATCTACTAGAGGGTTATACTTCTTTAACTAAGGTGTCCCTATTACAATATTATAACTAGCTATATTAATAATATCTAGGCTAATAGTCTCGTAGTACTATTAAATAGCTAGGACTAGTAGTATTGTTTTACTATCTACTATAGATAGGAACAATCTATCTATAACTATTAATATATATCTACTATCTTTCTTTCTTTAGGTAGCAATCCTATTTCGCTAGACAAAGCTAGTTAATATAAAGTTTCCGCTAGCTCTAGAATTAATTATAGCTTATGTTTTATATCTATTAATAATACATTTAGTATAGAATACTAGTACTTCTAATGCTATAGGAGCTTCGATATTATTTACTTTCTAGTAACTACTCCTATTAGTAGGGATCCTTCGTTTTTTAAATAGTATCCTAGCGAGTTAGCGTCTTTAAGACAGATCTCCTAATTAAGGGGTCCGTTCTTAGATTCTAGGATAACCTTTCCTTATATTATTAATACTTTAACCTATCCCTTAATAGTAGCTTTAATATGCCCTAGTATTATGTTTCTCTATATAGGTAATTATACTAGTTACCCTATAGGTCTTAATTCCTATTAACTTACTACCTTAGTTAATTTATTCTTTATTACCTTTAACGATATAAGGTCTTCTTAATACGCTTCCTAGATTTAGTATAGTTCGTAGAGCTATCCTTTAACAATTCGAACTCGTTCTTAGATTCCTCTCGAGATATAGGTTCTATTAGGTATAATATAACTTCTGTCTCGTTAAAATATACTTCTAATTAGTAGTCGATCTAATATATATACTACTATATTATAATTAATATTAACGAGTCTATAGTTCTAGAACATTACTCTTAAGCAGTCGAGTATTATATTAAACTTAAGTAGGTAAAGTTGTCGTTTCCCTTAAATCTTAGGAAACACGAGCTCGATTTAGTTAGCAATAAAGAGTATTATCCTTCGAGCTAGTCCTACTCCTAAGACTTTAAAATAGTATACTTCGAGGTTATCTAGTTTATTATTATTAGTATACTCGTATTCTAATAAGTTACTTTCCTATTCTTATAATATCTATATAGCTTGTTATAGTTAGTCTACTTGTCGTAATATTTACTATAATTATTCTAGATTTAGTCCTATAAGTTCTAGTTTAGTATCGTTATTTAATAGAGATTCTTCTTTCTCCTATAGTTCTTCTTTCTACTTAGGGGGTATGTTTTCTTATAGAGTTATATCCTCCTAATTAAATAGTAGTAGAGACCTTCCTCTCTAGGAATTTCCTAAGTCTCTCTTCTACTATAGTAGCTACCTTTATATTATTATATTAAATTCTATCCTAGCCTTATATAACTTCTTAGGATAGTAATTACTTACTTACTTGTCTAATTTGTAGGTTTTGTAATAGTTGTTATAGTAACCTATCTAATATATAGCTTTATAGTCTAGTTCCGTTTTTAGTTCCTTAATAAGTTTCGATATATTATAAGCGCCTTATCTATTATTTAATTTGTTAATAGGTTCCTTTATTAGTATTATATTAAGCTGCTCCTATAGTTACACCTTCTGTCTATAGTAGTCTTATATGTAATGCCTTATCTTATAGTAATTATAGTACTCTAGTCCTTTACATTTCTTTCCTCTATTACTATTCCCTTAGAACTTCCCTTTACCCTTAGCTCTACGTATACCTTTTCCTTTTAGCTTACATTAGATAATGTCTAATTCTATAGTATTAGGATTACAACGAGATCCTCTAGTCTAGCTAGTTAGATAGTAGCTAGATTATCTACAATACTATCTACTATAGTGTTTCTCCTATTAGCGTTTATATAGCTTATTATCGATCTTAATAGCTACTTAGATTATTCGTTCTAGTATGTCTTATACTATACTACTATATATAAGTTTATCCTTAACGTTGTCCTTTAACCCTTAGTAATACATAGTAAGTAGGGCTTGTTTATCCTAACTAGTTTTGCCTAAATACTCCCTAAACTTAGTAGTATACTAAGAGGTAGACGTCTTCTACGTAAGGTATTAGATAACTCGAATAGCGACTTATTTGTTGTTACTTAAACTATAGATGTTACAAATAGCTTTAACGAAGTTGTTCTAGCTATTAAAGATTCCTTTAGTGTCTTAGTCGTTAATAAGGACATCTTATAGGCGTAGTTAAATCTACTACTAAGCTTGTCCCCTAAGGTAGGACGATACTATAATAGTTTTCTTTACGTCTTAGTTAATTCCTTCTATTCTAAAGAAGATTATAAGTTAGTTAAGCTAATCGTTAAGCTTAGAGTATTCTCTATAAAAGAAGTCTAGCTTAACGACTTTAATATTGTTATTAGACCTATTAGTTAGTACTATACTAGCTAGTTGTAGTTATATACTAGTATCGCGTTAATTATTTAGAGCTATTATTGTCTAAGGTACAAAGTTCCTTAAGGGTATTTAAAGTGTTACGACCCTATAAGGTAGTATTATAGGTTTAGAGCTCTTTAGAACAAATGTATTAAGACAACTAGGTTATAGGATAACTAATTATAACAAGGCTATAAGGTCTCTACCTAATAGTTAGATTATAACATAAGTTAAATATACGAACTCCTAGCGAGAAACATGCCTAGTTATATATATAAGAGATTTATGTCTTTATATAACGCGCTCTATTACTCTACTCCTATAGATTATAGAGCGCTCTATTACTCTATACCTATAGATTATAGAGCGCTCTGCTTACATAACTATAAGTACTCTATTCTTTAGCTCTATAGTATATAACTTCTGCTAGTATTCGTTTCTTTTGTCTAATTACCTTCCTTGTTTTACGTGCTTGTAACAATAGAGTTAGAATAACCTAACTCGCTTATTAGAAAAAACCCTCTTTAAATAGAGACTAACTATATATAGTCCTATATAATCGTTACTACTAATATCTAAGTAACTCTAGTATAAGATATAGGAGTTAGAGTAACTAAACTTACTTGTTTAAAAATCGCTTATTTTATTAGAGACTAACTATATATAGCCCTATTATATATATTTCTAGCCGTTTTAAGGCCAAAATAATCGATCTATAGTATTATTATTACTAATTTCTAGGTAACTCTAGTATAAGATATAGGAGTCCGAGTAACCTAACTCGCTTATAAGAAAATCGCCTAGTTAATAAGAGATTAACTATATAAGCCCTATTATATATATTCCTAGCTATTTTAAGGCCTAAATAATCGATCTATAACTTAGGTATTACTAATTTCTAGGTTACTCTAGCCTAAACCCTAAACTCTAAACACGAGTCGGAGTAACCTAACTCGCCTTTTAGAAAATGGCCTAGTTAATTAGAGACGAACTATATAAAGCCTTACTATATATGTTTCTAGCTATTTTAAGGCCTAAATAATCGATCTATAACTTAGTTACTACTAATTTCTAGGTTTCTCTAGCATAAATCTAGCTTTAAATAAGAGTCGGAGTAACCTAAGAATTTTAGGCGGTATAACCTAGGTTACTCTAGCCTAGATATATTGTAGGTATTTTACTATAGGATAATAGTCTCTTTCCCTAGCTTAATGCTATAGTTCTTCTGCTAGCAGTCCTATAAAACGGTTTTCTAGAGAAGCCTAGGTTACTATTCTAAAGAGCTCTAACCGTAATACTACTTTGTAGGGTCGTAACAATATATAGCTTTAACTAAAGGAGGTTCTCTATAAGCTTTGGCCTAACCTTAGTAATATTAAGGGCTCTAAATAATAACGCTATACTTAGAGACTCTACTATAAGCGTAGGCTATAATAAAGGACTCTATAGTAAAGGGGTACTTTAAAAGTATAAGACTATAGCTTTAAGCTATAATTGCCGCTAAGAGCTAGTATATAAAGTATTAGATAGATCTAACATACTAAATTAAAGCTTAAGCTATCTTAACTCTACTAAATTAATGGCTATAACAAAAGCTTTAAGAATAACTAAATAGTAACCTCTTAAAGATTAACACTTAGTTGGCTAAATACTACTAAGACTCGGCTTTACAAACTTTCTACGCGTTACTATACATGTCTCTGTGCGTAACTCCATCTTCGCGACCTTGGCGGATAGGGTTTCTGCCAAGACGTCGCGATGTTGCCTTCGGGCCGCAATACATTTGCTTAGCCGACATCATTACACAAGTATCGGCACCATCTGTGGTTAGTTCCTCCATCAAAGTGATTTGAACCTACAAACATTCTCATCGAGTCGTGCCCTTAACGTCATGTCTCAGCGATTAGGCTCATCCTTGGGTTCTTCGTTACCCTTGTTGACAAGAGTAGGGCTGGACAAGGCTTCTTATCTTTACAGGCTTCGACCTCTAGAAGTGTTGAACCCGCGCAGCTACGACCCTACGAAAACAGCGAAATGGATCGAGGGAGATGTTTGCGATAAATGCCAACCCCTGCTGGCCGAAATCAAAGCTTGCCTTGAGCGAGGTGTCGAATCACAAAGATTCCAGAAACATCATCATTGGCTACGTCTCAAAGCTCTCTTCTTTTCCACCACCAGAGGCTGTCATCTGTGTTCACTGATCTTTGGAGCGGCTCTTCCATTGCAAGGAGCGAGAGCAAATGAGATCTCGTCAATTTTTGAAGAGTCTGGAGATACCAAGTCTGCTCTAATCGCTTTAGACAGGGTTTATGAGCTTGACCAAAGCACATCCTACACTATATGTGTCAAACGCGCGAAATCAAACTTTGCTCAAATAGGAACCGCGTTATGGCATGTAGGGGGTCCTAAGGATGCCGCGCTGGAAATAGTGGTGGAAGGTTTACCGGTTGTCAACATGCTGTATGTCATGCCGGTCGACAGACCGGTCTCATCTCCTGGAATACTCGCCGCTTGTCAGGCAAGTCAAATGGCACCCAAACGCCCACTTTGCTCATCAACTCGGGATCTCGAGGCCTTGAGTTTAGCCCGATGGTGGCTCCAAACGTGCATTGCGGAGCACCATGAATGTTCTTTGATTAAGCAATCCGCATCCGATTCAATATATCCTGCCCGGCTATTGCGACTGGATCTCGAGTCAACAGCAGGATTTCTGCATTTGGTCGAAGTTAAGGATTTGCCCTCGACGCCGACGTATCTTACGCTAAGCTATGTCTGGGGTGGGCATAGTCCTTTCCGCTTGGAACTCTCGTCTCTTGGAAAAATGAAAGCGGGTTTTGAACTTGGGTCACTCCCTCGTACAATCCGTGATGCTCTCGAGGTGACAAAGGCTCTGGGCTATGAGTACCTGTGGGTTGATAGCCTCTGTATTATCCAGGACTCGGCTGCAGATTGGGCAACAGAATCGGCGAAGATGGGCGCAATATATCGTGAATCCTTGCTTACCATTGGGGCACTTTGGGCTTCTAATAGTCAGCAAGGGCTTTTCCGAGACCGCAACCCCTTTTACGACCGATCCCTTCCAGTCAGTGGTACTAGTTATGAGATCACGAACACCTCAAATCTTGGTCTAGTCGAATACGAGTCGCCTCGAGCGCCTCTGCAAACCCGTGCTTGGGTGGTGCAAGAGAGGGTAATGGCGCGTCGGACATTGTTCTTTGGCTCAGATAGCCTTTTTTGGGAGTGCGCTCGCTGCCACGCTTGCGAAGCGGATGTTCTAGGCATTCGGACTCGTAGTTCCAATGATCCGACGACACCAGCGAATTTCAAAGCAGCTGTCAATGGGATACTGGGCCACAACACTCTTGGAAATCCCCGGTCACCTCTCTTAGGACTTCTGTCGTCGTGGTCCGCTATTCGATCGTACTATTCCAATTGCTACCTGACACGCGAAGAAGACCGCCCGATTGCGATTTCTGGGTTGATGAACTTCCTGAGCGACGCGACAAATCTTCAACATGCTTATGGGATCTGGCTAGATATGGTAGTTCGGGAAATATGCTGGAAAGCGTCTGCAGTCGGTTATCGGCCTTCACGATACGAAGCACCTTCGTGGTCGTGGCTTTCCGCGATTGCGCCAATATGCGACGCGATCAGACTCGAAAAGTATTCCATTCGAGCTGAAAGAAGCTCCATTTTTGTTGCAGGACCTGAAATGAACGGGTTCATTCATCCCTCCCTGGATTCGGAGCAAGGTCGACTATTCCTACAAAACCGGCCCAAGGACTGCTTGACACTAATTGTTAGAAGTCTGTGGCGTGTACAGTTGCTCCCGGAACAACGTCTTCGAAGACTGCGGCCGATTGACGCAAATGAGCAATTGGCCGACGAATTACCCGGCCCTGAATCTAGTAGTGGAGAACCAATCACTCACTGGTACCAAGATGTCGTTCTAGATCCGTTGCCGACGAAGGCACTCTGGATTGACATAGCTCACTATGAAGTTAGTGATGGCCGGACCGGCAATGTAGGGATCGTTGCTGTGGAAACAGGCCGAGGTCTGCAACGCATTGGAATCAAAAAGTTCACAACCCATGAATTCCATAATGAAGAAGGCAGGAAGATTCATGAGCACGGTAAGCCGGGGCAAGGCTTTGTTCCTTATCCGGATCACGTGGTCCAGCCACACATTTTAGTCAATTTGGTGTAACAGCAGGCAGAGACAAATTGATAAGGCCACACATTACACACCCTGAAAATCGCGGTCAGATCGAAAGCTTTATCGAGGATATAAGGACGAAGCATAGAACGATATATTGGCCGCGAGGTGGGGGCAAGGGCGCTCTTGATAGGCACCCCAACGTGGCGACGGTCCGACTTTCAACTAACCTAGGTAGAGTCACACCATTTAACTACTTGGTCTGCTTACTAATTGCTACCATCATGACAACTGGCAGGGCGTAAACAAGGGTTCCTAAATCGATGTCATCATAAAAAAGACAATGATTACTGATATCTCTATTTTGCGCGATCTAGCCACCCAACATGTCAACACATCAGAGGGGACCTGGCTGCTTGCTCACTTGAATAGACAGAAGCAACCGGCAGCGATTCTTACATTCTTACGAAGAGCTTCGATTCAGATATCAATTGCAGACTGACTTTTGCGCTTCACTTACTACACACACAATGGCTCTGCAGAATGTCGATTTCGCCGCTTCATCCGCACTCGTGACTGGTGGCTCTTCTGGCATCGGTCGTGCCATAGCTGAAGAGTTGATCGCACGGGAAGTACGTCGACTGATCCTTGTTGCGAAGACCGGAGACAAACTCGACAAAGCTGGCGAGGAGATGAGGGCTTCCACACCCGACTGAACATTACGGACAATCCAAGCCGACGTCAGTGTGCGAGACGCTCCCGAGAGCATCCAGAAGCAAGTGCAAGAATGGGGCTGGAATGTTGATATTCTGGTCAACAATGCCGGGTTTGGACGCAAATATGTCTTTGCGGAAAACTTCGAAAGTGACCCTTCTATGGCAACAATTGATTTTATGGTCCGTGCGGTAGTCGAGCTCAGTCTTCGGTTCTTACCGGAGATGGTGAAGCAAGGCAAGGGAGGTATCCTCAATGTCGGATCGACTGCTTCTTTTAAGCCGGTTCCATACACATCGATGTACGCAGCAAGCAAAGCGTCATTCTCTCGTGGTCTCAAGCAATTCGGGAGGAGCAGCGGCACAACAAGACTGACGTCCGGATTGCTCAAGTCGTTCCTTGCGTCACTAAGACAAATCTGGATGGCAAAGGTCACGGTGAAAGGCGGGGACCTATCGAATTGGTAGGCGTCGACCAACCCGCAGATGTAGCCAAGGTGGCTGTAGATGCGTACGAAGAGAACGACGCCGCTAAGGTTGTTGGCTGGAACAACACGGCATTTCACACGGTTATAAATACGTTGTCCGACTCGGCAAAAGCAATGTTGGTGTCTGCCTCACGTGGCAAGCCTACAGAGGATGAAAAAATGTAGTACAATTCGAAACCGATGTGATAATCCTCCGATTAGCAATAACGCTCTATATTTATTAATATCCGTTCGCTCTCGACGCTACTATGTGATACCTTCGGTGCAGCAATCCTCTATAGTAATGAGATGCGTTTGGGTTTTACGATTCTTATAGCCAGTTTAAATTGTATTGCTTAGTACCACCTGTCGTATTACCAATATTCCCTATCTAAAAGTCACATCAATGGTCTAGCAGCATAATGGTCATGACCTGCTGCGAGATGTGAACGCTTCCATGAAGGACTTCGGCTCTTGCCCACCATCGTCGTAGCATTCTGAAAACGCCCTGACGCCAGCAGAAATGCCGTCGTCAACAGAAACATTCTCCCAAGTCTGCGTCAAACGCTTCTGGGATGTCATTGCATGCGGTCCAGTCTTCGCGATTCTCGTCACCCATTCCGTTACCGCATCATCGAGGTCCTGCCTTGAATCTACGAGTCTTTCTGCGAGACCCCAGCGCTCTGCAGTGACAGCGTTGATGTTCTCTGCCAAGTATAAGAGCCTCCGTGTGCGGCCCATGCCGATGAGACCTGGCAATAGGGCAGCTTCGACTACTGAAGGAATACCGACGCTGACTTCCGGCATACCGAAGACACTCCGCTCTGTTGCTATACGTAGGTCGCAAGCGGCGGCTATCTCTAAGCCCGCACCAAGACAGTAACCGTCGATACGGGCAATGACAGGGGTGGGCAGGTCACGGAGTGCTTTGCATGCATGATGAATCCGGGAGATAAAAGTCTCAGCTTCTTTAGATGACGATAGCTGACTCATCTCCTTGATATCAGCACCACCAATAAACGCTGGAGACTTCCCTGGTACAGTTTCTCCACCTTCTAGGACAACAGCTCGCAGATTCGATTCTACGGACAGCTCTGCGCACGCTGAAATCAGCTTGTCGAGCACTGGGGAGCTGACTATGTTGAGCTTTGCGGGATTCGAGACTGTTATTGTAGCAGTACGGCCGCCAGCATCATTGTTGCGCCTGCTTATTATTACATCCGAAGCCACAGCGGAAGAGCAGTTGCTAGAATGTGTATGCAAAGCTGTTCGGTGCTGCAGACGGCGCTGTATTTTGGGGCAGCGGAGTGGCTGATGGTATCTGGTCGACATTGCGTTTGGGGCATCGACCATGTTCTTATGCGTGGTTCTACGGTTGCTCACGCCATGCAACCCTCTGACATTGGAAGAAAATGCCTGAATCAAGGGCTTTGATGTCCAGAACATGAGTCTTCGTGGGATGGACGCAGCCCTGAGAGCTGTGGCGCTCGAACACCTCGTCATGTTCGCGATAAGAGTCTCAGGTTGGTGCTGCATAGCGAGGTAGCTGTCGAGGCATCAGGCTAGATGCTTCCATACTTGTCGATCGACTGTCAGATTCCAGCCTGTTCAAGACGTTTTGTGTGCACCTTCGATCTGCAGTCCCCGCACGGAAAACGGAGCTGCGGCTGTTGCAAAGCCAGGACGAACCGAAGCTCGCCCCGCATGAAGTCAGTGTTTCGCTGCAAATCGATCAACTCTGCCCCTCTTTTCTGAATCGATATAAGAGCTTGTTATTCGTGTGTGTATCGAAAGACATAGTAGACACCAAGCTTCACAACATCAGCATTGCAGCCGTTGCTGAGCGTCCGTCTCGCGTATCTACAACATGGCCACCGAAACCCAGACCAAGATGAAAGCCCTTCATTATGAGGGTCCGTTCAAGGTTTCAGTCAAAGAAATCGCTCTACCGCAGATTCAGCATCCAGATGATTGCATTATTAAGGTGACTACTTCCTGCATCTGCGGCAGTGATTTGCACATGTATCAAGGCCGTACAGCTGCCGAGTCGGGACTTGTATTTGGGCACGAGAATATGGGCATCGTGCAAGAAGTCGGCCCGGGAGTCACTCTCTTGCAGAAGGGAGACAGAATCGTGCTCCCTTTTAACGTCGCGGACGGCAGATGCCGGAACTGTGAAGAGGGCCGAACGGCGTTCTGCACAGGCGTGAATCCCGGATTCGCAGGTGGTGCGTACGGGTATGTGGCAATGGGCCCGTATCAAGGTGGACAAGCTCAATATCTGCGAGTGCCGTACGCCGACTTCAATGCACTGAAATTGCCGCCTGGCAAAGAACATGAAGCCGACTTCGCATTACTAGCGGACATCTTCCCGACGGGCTGGCACGGCCTCGAGTTGGCGGGTTTCCAGCCCGGTGAGAGTGTCGCAGTGTTCGGCGCGGGACCGGTGGGCCTCATGGCTGCATACTCGGGCATCATCAGAGGCGCCAGCAAGGTGTTCGTCGTCGATCAGGTCAAAGAGCGACTTGACGCGGCGCAGAAGATCGGTTGCATCCCAATCAACTTCCGCGACGGCGATCCAGTCCAGCAGATCATAAAGGCCAACGATGGAGAAGTCGATAGAGCAGTCGACGCCGTGGGTTACCAAGCGGTGGATAAAAGCGGCAACAAGGAGCAGCCGAACATCGTGCTGGATCAATTGATCATGGTCACTCGCCCGACCGGTGGACTAGGCATTCCCGGTCTGTACGTACCAAGCGATCCCGGTGCGCCTGATGAAAAGGCAGGAAAAGGCCAGATCCTGATCAGCTTCGGCAAGTTGTTCGAGAAAGGGCTGAAACTGGGGACGGGACAGTGCAATGTGAAGGCCTACAATCGATATTTGCGGGATTTGATCATTAGTGGGAGAGCAAAGCCCAGTTTCGTCGTTAGCCACGAAGTCACATTGGATGAAGCGCCAGATGCATACGATAAGTTTGATCGAAGAGTTGATGGGTACACCAAGGTGTTGCTGCATCCTAATGGACCGATGTAGTTTATGTAGCTGCGCATGCAACGGCCGCATCTGATATCCCGAGTTGAAGTTCTCTGTCTCTGTCGAATATTCATCATCTCCCAGCTACCACCTATCGAAGAGTGACAAATTCACAGTGATTCGGTGCCAACGCGGAGATATGTCTCCATACGCATGATCGCCTTGCAGTTGTTGGCCTTCTCCAGGTCTCCTCGCCAGTAAGTCGTCGGAGGGGAGCAGGTCATTGGGAATCTGTCTGTGCAGTGGGCATGCAGACGATAAGACTCTCTTTGCGGCTGCCCCTGATCAAGACTTTCAGGTCGCCGCCAGTCTTGAACGACGCCGGACAACTGCATTCCGCGATGGCGTACCCAAACTCCTCTTCCCTTGCCGTTGTATGTTTAAGCCCAGGTAGCACTCTCTATTCCCCGAACTCCTGTAATGCCAGGAACGGCAACGTCCTCCTCAATCATTCTACTGTGTCCAACATCTTTTCCTCCTACGCCTCTTCACCCCCTTCCAGTACCCTTGCGCTTAGAATCTTCACATCCTCCACCGGCCTATCCTCCGCTCCCGTCTTCACCAACCCCATGCGCTGTACCACTCTCATGCCACTCTTAACCCTCCCAAAGATCGTGTGCTTCCCATCAAGCCACGGCGTCGGCGCCAAGGTAATGAAGAATTGACTGCCATTGGTATTGGGCCCGCTGTTGGCCATACTCAGGATTCCTGCCCCGGTATGCTTCAAGTCCGACCTGATTTCATCCTCGAACTTGTCGCGGAAGACGGAAGAGCCGCCGCGCCCTGTGCCAGTAGGGTCACCGCCCTGGATCATAAAGTCGGGGATGATGCGGTGGAAGATGGTGCCATTGTAGTAGTTGCGCGCAGCGAGGGTGGAGAAGTTTTGGCAGGTTTTGGGTGCGTGGTCGTTGTAGAGTTCGACGACTATGGCGCCCATTGACGTCTCGAAAGCGACATTTTGTGCCATGTTGGTGGGTGAAAAGGTGCAGTTGAGGGAAGAGATGGTATCAAGAAAGTGCGTGCAAGCTTGAAGTTGTCGCTGGGAGGACATCAAGGTGCTTACGATTTAGAGCGCAAGAAACATTCAATTGATGACTCGCATTTCCACACCTCTACGAGAAGACCTGACTCGGATCATGGACGATATCCTTACGGAGAGCTCAAGATGAAGACAGACAGGATATAGATGCAAATATTCAATACTCATTGTATACGGTATTCAGAAAAACTTTTCTTCGGGCACAACGCCTCCCCAATGCAACCATGTCTATCAATCTAAAAAGGTATGACGATGATGATGCGGCGCAATGACCAGTACAAGCCAGAGAACGCCGAACCATGCATGCGATATGGAAGCGAAAAAAGCTGACCAACGCTTTTTAAAACCCAGACAGAAGATAACAAAAACACCTCCAACACCTTACAAGAGCCAGCAGCCAATGCTAGGGCTCGTCCAGATAGTTCTGCGTCGTAACAAAAGTGCGTGACAGAAGAAAGATCATCTTCTAGTTCTCATCATCAGTGTCCGGCGGGTGCGGCGTTCCCTTGGGGCTGTTCAGCCAGTCGATGTGCCTCAGCCGCCTTCTCACTTCCCTCTCCTTCTGCTGCGCGCGAGTGAGCTTGGTCCTCTTCTTCTTCGCCTTGAACTTCATGTCGCCCTCTGCATCCGAAGCCTGGGCGCTAGCCGAAGGCGTTCCTTCCGTAGACGGGGCCTGAGAAGAGACGTTGCTGGATGCAACGGCCGAAGAGATGGCAGAGGCTGGCTTGCTGTCTTCGAAACGGTCGAGGTTCACTGCGAGGTGGCCCTTCTGAGTCAGGCGACCGTCGTTGACGTGCCACTGCTCAGGGCAGAGCGCACCGACGAACTCCTCGTTGTGAGAAATCATGACAACACCACCCTTGTACTCGCGAATAGCCACAGCAAGACCACCGAGGGAGTCACGGTCCAAGAAGTTGGTAGGCTCATCCAAGACCAGCAAGTGTGGGTTGTTCCACATGGCGCCAGCAAGGACGACCTTGACCTTCTGTCCACCAGACAAACCAGAGATCTCGTTGTGGTTCGCGATCTCAGGGTCGAGACCGACGTCCTCGAAGTGCTTGGAGATGACCTTAGGCTCGAGCTGACGGTAACCCAGACCCTCACGGGAAGATTCGTGGTCATCGAACTCCTGGATCAGCTTCTGGAAACCGCGTTCCATCAACGTTTCACGGGAGATCATGGTGTTGAACTTTGGTAGCCAGCCAAGCCACTTGACCTCGTACTGGAAGGACTTCTTGTACTTTTGGCGACCGATGAGAGCCTCAATCTTGCGTGGGCCCTTGCCATCGCCAACATCGATTGTGACCTCCAGCTGCTCCCGGTCCTCGTCCGTAAGAACACGCGTCTGCTTCATGAGCACCTCACGATCATCTCCGTTCGCGTATCTCCACTGGAGGTACTGGTTAGGAGTCTTCTCCAGATGCTGCTCAACGTGTTCAAGAGCGTGCTGCTTAATATAACCGATACGCAGGTTGGGGTGCTTCTCGACCTTGCCTTGCTGCGGGATGACCTCGCCAGTAAGGACCTTGATAAGGGTAGACTTGCCGGCACCGTTGGGTCCAATGATGGCGACTCTGCTGCTGAGAGAAAGGGAGGCAGATACGTTCATCAAGTTTGGTTTCGCAGCGCCTGGGTATGTAAAGGTACAATCCGTCATGGCAAGGATACGTCTGGTGTTGCTCTTCACACCGGTCAAGATTCCAGGAGGTGGGAACTTGAACGATTGCTGCGTTGCGCTGAGGGTGTAGTATGCCTTAGCCTCAGGCTTGACCTTCACCAGTTCAGACAGGTTACCCTTGTAGTGCACCAGCTTCTTGCTCTCGTAGTTGTAGATGTCTGTGCACACTTCGTCCAAGAAGCCCGAGTCGTGCGAAACGATCAGACTGCTGATCTCAGTGTGGCTCTTGAGATACTCCTGCAGCCACTTGACATTACCAACATCCAAGTGGTTCGTCGGCTCGTCCAGCAAGAAGACATCGGCATTCATGATCATAGCACGAGCCAACGCGAGCTTCATCTTCCAACCACCAGACAAGCTACCAACGGGCTGCGACTGGCGGCCCTCAGGACCAGATGTGAATCCAACTTCCTCCAGCACACGGACCACGCGGTCGTGGTCCTCAGTCGGGAGATCGGGGTCCTTCAAGCAGTACTCCAGGATAGTAAGGTCGGCGTCCTCGCCCTGGTTGTGCTCGACGAAACAGGTGCGCACCTGGTCCTGGGGCGGGAAACCCTCCAACTTACCGTTGGCGATAGAGCGCATGAGGGTCGACTTGCCGGAGCCGTTACGACCGCAAAGACCATAACGATGACCCTTCAATAGACGCATGTTGGTGTGACGAAGGAGAAGCATACCACCGTAACCCAACGAGAAGTTGGCGTTGACAATCTCCGTTTCGCCGTCATCGATCGTGACCGGCTTGCCGAACTTGCGCTGGTCCTCATCGATGTAGTATTGCTGCATAGCGTCGCCGACCGCATCGCCCTTACCGTCTTCCATGAGTGGGGAGAGGTACGCGGCCGTGTTTTGCTTGACGCGCTCGGGGGCGCGCTGGTTTGCGTCCTCAGCAACAATGTCTGAGATGTAGTTCTTGGCCAGTGCCCACACCTCACTGTCTCCAGGGTAGTTGAGCAGACCACCGTTCTCCTGGATCTTCTTCTCCAGGACAGCAAGCACTTCCTCGCCCTTGACCGGCTGGATGGCCTCAGTAGTCTGAGCGTCACCGTTTTGCTGCTCGCCCATGGCCTTCAGCATCACATCCAATGCTCGCTGTCCGATCTCACGGACTTCGGGCAAAGAAGCGGCTTCGTACACACGCTGGACGCCCGGTCGCAGCTTCGGCAAGAAAGTGCGAGCCTCCATAGGGTCGTGCACCAGCTTTGTCAAGTTCTCAACAACAATGACAGTCTGTCTGATCACCTCCTGCGACGTTGTCGGTGTGTTCAGGGAGCGCTCGAGGATCGGGGTAAGCAAGGCCAGCACCGGCGAGTTGACAACCGCGACGAAAGTGGTCTGGCTGAGTGCGTGTATGGCCTTCCTCTGTGCCTCCGCGCTCGGGTCTTCAATGCTCTTCACGACGATTGGGATTTTCGGAATGACATCCTCGTTTTGGATCAGAGTGGTGAGGCTGTTCATGCTCTTGATGGCCTGCTTCGAGACCTCGGTCTTCAGATCGTGCATACCGTTCTCGATCAGGGGGATGAGGGCTTCGAGCCTCTTGCCCATGGCTTCTCTCAGGACGTCCTTGTCCTTCTCTACTTCGGCAGACTCCAAGCCCATCTTTGCCTTGTCGGCCATGCGGCCAATCAGCTCAATGGCGCCGAGAACGCCCTGCCATTTGCCGACAGTGCGCTTGAGGTAGGACTGGAGGACGGGAAGGAGACCAAAGACCTTGGCTTCGGCAGAAAGGCTGGCGAACAGCGTATCCAAGGCGTATCTTGCGCCTTCCTTGACAGCGCTCTGCTTGTCTGCGAGAGCATCCAGGGCGGTCGGAATGAGGTCGGTTTCTTGCAGTAAAAAGACGATCTCGCTCAGCTTCTGTTTCGGAGGGAAGCGCTCAAAGATGGCGCCGAGCGCAAACATGGCGCCCTCTCTTTTGCCCGCGCTCTTCTTGTCGACGGCCGACTTTTGGATGGTGGACAGGATGCCGTAGCTGTTGAGTCCACGGAAGCCGACGCTGTTCAACAGCATGTCGGTGAGAGCGTAGGAGGCGTCGAGCGACTCCTGCGACGTCTTACTGCCGTAGATCTGTTGGGTGATGCTGGCCACGTCGTCGGGCGACGGGGCAGCATTTTTGCTGCTGACCATGACGGGCGAGGCCATGGGGGGCGACTCGGCGTGTGGCATCCAGCGATCCGTCTCTGGCTGTGAAGAGCCTGTTTCGTGTTCTTTTCTCTTTGCGTGTCTCTGCGCAAGTCAGCCGCGCTGAATCTTGTGCGCTGCTGCGGCTGCTGCAAGTCTCGGCGTGTGAGCGAGACTGGTGTAGTGTAGCCGGGAACCCGAAAACGCTTAAGAATATGGGAAAGGAATGATTATGTCGCCGCACCGCAGCGCTGAGTGGAGAGTGGAGAGTGGTCCTTGATGTGCAGGGAGGGAGGAGGGAAGGAAAAGGCGAGTACCTTAAGGTAATAATAATTTTTAGACTTCTCTCAAAGCCTCCCACCAAGCCGACGGATAAGATAAACTGCCCCGAGGCGTGCACGTGCGGGACTAGCCGTCCCTTACACGCTCAACATGATGGATGCATGAGATGACAAGATCCACGTCTACAACCCTACTGTAGGTAATGTCCCATGGATGGTTCAAACTTGGACCAAACAATTGATTGAAGCGCATCGATCACATCAACATTCAATGCGATATCTTTACTGGAGACTCAATGCTATCGTAATCAATGTTTTATTAGCAAGTTACCTGCACAGTGATCATGTCGCCTATTGTCGCCTGTGGGGGTGGCAACACCCGTTACGCGGACAAAGAACAAAAGAACGCGCGCTGATGGGTGAGAGCTGAGAGGCGAAAGAGGCTGGCTCGACTGGCTCGGCCCCGGCCAAGGCTATCCGGAAGCTGCCGGGGGGCAACGCTGCGCTGCGCCAGCGTCTGGGTCTGCGACACCCAGACATCAGCCTGAGACTCGCTGCACTCACCCTTCTTACTACTTGACCTCCCATACACACCTAACCACACACCATTCACAACCAATCCTCTCGATCAACCCATTGACCCGCCCTTCTCTACTGCCATCCGTCGCGACCGTTAGCCACGCGCCACCTCCGTCACCAAGCCAATCCTCCGCCCCCGAGCAACGACAAGTCAGCTAGGCAGCCTACCAGCAACCGAGCACCTCCCAACAACCAACCAACACCATGTCGTCGAACCAGTCTGGGCTGTATGATCCCTATGTCTCGCGCGGCGAGCAGGCGCAGGGAGATGCCGGTGCGAGCAGGACAGGTCAACTACAAAGCGTAAGTACGCCCTGATGACCACCGACACGATTGCGAAAGCGGATAGGCAGGCAGCGGCGAGCAGCAGCAGCAGCAGCGTATAATTTGAAGACCGAGCGTGATGGCATCAGCAAATGCATCAGGGATCTTGCGATACAAGGTGGTCTAGCCAGCGTCATGAAGAAATGGTGTTCCGGCCGTATAACCTCTCCTGTCACTCTCGACGGTGAAAGGCCTTGGCTGCCTTGCCTGGCCCTTACCCGACAGCCTTCTTCTGCGTGCTCCTTCCAGAGAGCTGAATTCCGCTCAATGCACTGCGGTCCATTCTAATTGGCCACCACTGACAAACATGCACAGGAAATTGACCGCGCCGTCTCGCAAATGCAGCAGAACATCACGAAAGTCTCCGAGCGTGGTGAGCGCCTCGACACCTTGCAAGACAAGACCGACTCGCTGGCCACGCAGGCCAACGGGTTCCGACGCGGCGCAAACCGCGTGAGGAAGCAGATGTGGTGGAAGGATATGAAGATGCGCATGTGTATCATTGTCGGCATCATCATCCTCCTGGTCGTCATCATCGTGCCATCTGGTAAGTCATGGGAATATTGCTTGGGCTAGGAGGACAATCCATACTGACTGGCTTCTGCAGTGGTCGCATCGAGGAACCACTAAACACTCCAAGCTCTGCAGCACCCGGCCAGCAGGCGCGATACGAGAGCATCGACCGGATCACACGCGACTTATCTCTGGAAGACCAGTCAAACGTAGTTATGAAAGAGGCGGATCAGCAGATCGGCAGTGGAGAGGAGGAGAGATAGCAGCAGGAAAAGCAGCGGAGGACACCAACCACGTGCCCCAAAACTCCCACCAATACCCCTTCACAGTTCTGATACGGCGACTATGGCAGTAATTGATTACGAAGAAGGCGTTGAACCGGAGCACAATAGCGTTACTATGCCTTTTTTGCATCATGTTCTTCTCTTCGGCTTTCTACATACTGTAGTATGATCAGACAGAGTCGAAGACACCATTGTGTAGCTTGTACTTTTATCCCTTTACTTGCGTCGTTCCGTCTCCAGACTCTTGCCAACATCGTGCAGAAACACAATGGGAATATTATTACTGATTAACAGCAGACGCGTTGGAGCATATTCGAAAGACAGAGAGCGAGGCGACATAGGAGAGATGACACGGGACAGAAAGTAGAAAGAGAAGCTGAACACGTCCATTGACGCTGACATAATGCCAGAAAAACAATCGCCATTATTACTGCCTGCTAATGGGGTATCTTTACTCATCGCTTGCATGGTATCCCGACCTATACTCCACTTCGTGCCATTATAACATGCATAAAACCTTCCGACCGCTTCTTGTCAGACTGCAGGCGAACTGTGCAGAGCCGATGCAAGTCGACCTTCCACAGCGTGCTCATGCCGGGCAGCCCACATAAGAAGCAATCACTACTTCGTCCATCATCATGTGCCCTCAGCCCGTTATCGCCAGAGCGAGTATGCGCCGAGCGAGCGCAGGGAATGGAAGTCGTCGCTAGACAGCACTCGTCGTTGCTTTGCGCCGCTTGACCTTGCCGCAGGTGAGGACCGAGGCGATGGCGTAGCAGACGGCGACGATGCCCTACAAGAAGCATCATTAGCATCCATACAGATCAATCTGTGAAAGCTTGACCGGGCGAGAGAGGGACGTACGTTGATGATAGCCTTGATAACCTGCAACGATATTAGCACTTTCGCTTGGACTTGGGGGGCTTCTAGAAAGAGACTTACCGTGACAATGGCGTGGACGACCGCCATGAAACAGCTCGTGATGGCCGAGACCACGCTGTTGAACTGTCTGAGGGTTAGTTGGACGGTATAGTGAAACCAAGGCCAAGTGAGCGTACGCAAGAAGCTACCGCACCCATGATGGCGGTTGTGTGTCTGGTAAAAGCTACCGAGTATTCGAAGTGGGTGAGACCGTGAGTTACAAGCGTCTGTTACTGTTGTTGCAAATGCTTTGTCGTGTCACTGTTGCTGAGGTAGTTGTTGAAGCTTGTCAACCAGAAGCGATGCTCAAAAGAAGCGGAGGGGAGGAAGGAGCAACAACGAGGGTCAACAACTGATTTTAAAGCAAGGGGGACAACAACGTTCTAACGAGAAAGCGCAAACACATCGCGTTTTTCTCCCAGTGCATGCGCGACACGCATACTTCTGCGCTCATTTGCACGTCATGCGCCTTCGCTTAAATACATGAACAGGTGAACAGTTGAGATGTTTTGAGGATGGCGCGGCTGGGATAGCCAGGAACTCAACGGCGCTATGACTGCCTAGCTACCCTACCCTGTCACTTCTGTCCACTTCCGCAGATTGAGATTGGCACGGTATGAGAAAGAAAAAGCAGAAGTGTGGCGTGTCAGTTGTCCGGTACGACACCGCTATGACATCGGATGTGACAAACGAACAGTTGATCTTTCCAACCGTTTCGATACCGACACAAGTACTAGGAGTACTACTAGAAATTGCCACTTGCAGACGTCCATCGCTGTCCATCGCTAGCCTTTCACTCGTTGGGCAGGAGTGATGATCATGTCGAATAATGGATCGGGGAAAAAGAGGGCAGCCACATCATGTTTGTTGATGATCGGCAGCAGGGATGCTGACAAGGTTAGGGAGCAGAAATCTTCCGATCTGTGGCGGAGACAAAGCTGTGGCGGTGACGTGCAACGGTCACGAGTCACAATACTCTTTTGGGATCTGCATGGCTTTGCCTTGTCTTCTCTCCAATCCAGAGTAGAGGCCGCGTCGTCCCCATCACTGTGTCGTATATTAGCGGGGTCCAAAGCGCTATCTTATGGCCATCCATGGTTCATTTCCTCCTCGAGTCGCCAAGCGCATGAGGCTGCCCGTCATCATTATGGAAAAGGCGGCATCACTGCCGGCTTAGCTGTGTAGGATCCTGTCACGAGGCTATCTCGCAAGTCCGCAACATGCTTCGGCAGGAGGGAAGATAGGCATCGATACGAATACTTCCAGTATTCGCCACATCCTTGTCTCGACTTGGCGCCAACGCCACAGTGCTATCAATGGAAAGACCCTGCTAGATACACTCCCGAATACTTTAGAGCTCCGGTGGCAGCAGTCTTTCTTCAATGCCACTGCGCAGCGAATATACCTCGTCAATAGTATCTCGAGCGTGTCCCGGCGACCGAGTTCTGCATCAGACCAACTGCACACGGCCTCAGACTACTGATCATGACGGCAGAGGCAGGTGGTGCAGATCGCAGTCTTGCTCTATACTCTCTGTAGCCAACGTTTTGCTCATCGAATGAGTCGAAGAAGAAGAGCATCTGTCTACTGCCAGTGGACACGACACCTCCGAACTGACATACAGAGCGATTTCCAACGTTTAGATTGCTGCCTTGTTCAATGCCTTTCGGTAAGCGCAGATTGTCGAAGGCAAGCTAATGCCCGCGAGAGCCCTGTCAGAGACGCACATTTTTGGAGTTTCCAGTCAAAGACATGAAGGCACGGACGATTCGCATGAAGGTCGGATCGAAGTTTGTTTGGCACAGTCCATCTTTTTGAGGAAGGATGAGTTGTTCTCTTTGTGCAGCAGGTGTTTCGAGATGGAATCTACAGTCACCGGGATGCCTACCTTTCTAGTCTGGACATTGACCGTCCTGTGGGATGTCAACCTCCGGAACGAAATAGAGCAAGCTCAAAGATAGAGCCTCGCTTACTAAGGTAAGCGAGGTGTTACTGCAATACATCATGTATCGTTGAGCTTGCTATCCAGGAATTCCTGTCTCTTACTCTTATCTCAGGCTATTTTTACGGGTTGTACCTATGGACGGGGCTAATCGGACGAACGACACATGTCTCACTGTTCGACAAGAGCGATACAGATATGAGGGACTAGCGGACGGCTTTATACGAGTGCTATGTCTATACCCGGGCTCTGACGCATCGCCACCCATCGGCAGCTTCGAAGCAGTGCTTTTGTCGGAAGCAGAGGTCTGTGCTAGTGCCTATCCGCAATGCACATCGCCCCAATGCTTTGAGGCTATATCTTATGCCTGGGGTTCATCGGCAAAGCCAAAGACTATAAGCATCTCTGGTGGTGCCTGCATTCGAATTACCACCTCCTTACATGCGGCACTTCAACGGTTTCGTCTTCACGACAGGCAACGTCGATTGTGGGCTGACGCTATATGCATTAATCAAGATGATGATGATGAAAAATCCATCCATGTTGCTGGAATGTCGGCCATCTACGCGGCGTCCAGGGGCGTCCTAGTGTGGCTAGGAGAGGACTCTCCAGCAGACATAGTAGCTTTCGCGGCCTTAGCGGCTTACGAGGAGATCGAGGATGACCTTGAGGGGCAGGTAACGGGAGCGTCCTTCTTACACACCTTCTCGGAAGCGCTCAAGAAGATGAAAAGCTGTCGTTGCTGCGATCGACAGTGGCCAGAAGAAGGGCCAGAAGGCGGTGCGACCCTTTTTGGCAGACAATGGGTCTCGGCCATCGATGGTTTATTACGGAAGCCCTACTTCTCTCGTCTATGGGTCGTTCAAGAAGTTGTCTCAGCTGGAACCTACGAACGAATTACTTGGATCCATTGTGATACTCATTTTGCCGAATGGAAATACCTTCCACGCCTCTGCCTATACCTCGCTAGGATTCTCGGGAGATTTACCGCATTTTCCGTCATGGCCGACAGACTGGAAGGTTACAATTCGCAGGGTATGACCGATCGATTTGATGCGTGCCATGAGGTCTTCATCCGCGCCATACCCTCCGTATCCCATTGCGGGCAGGCTTTGCAGATTCTTGCGCTTACATCTGAGCGTCAATGCTACGATCCACGCGATAGAATATTCGCACTGAATGCAATATTGGCATTGCATTCGCTCGAAACATGGCGAGTGGACTATACGCTGGACGCCGCCCAGGTCTATCGGAGATTTGCCGAGCAATGCATCCTGCATCCTTCGCCGCAAGAAGGTCTGGGCCCCTCTGCGACGCTGGCCCTCATTAGTACTGGGAACACAGGATCTTCACTACTTAGCACGCCATCGTGGGTCCCACCTTTCGGCGATCTAACGAGAGCATCTCGAAACAAGCTGTACTGCTATGACGCGGCACGCCATGAGCGAGCTCTTTTCGTCCCATCAGATCATTTAGGTAAACAAAGCGTCATAGCGGTCAACGAAAGCTTCCTGCAGATGAGAGGTTTATGTTTTGCGACGATCACTGCTTTCGAGGCTGAGATGTCTTCGTGTTGGCCGTGGCAATCTGCACATGACTTTAGCATCCGCGCCTTCACAACCTGGTACTCCACGTGCCACAAGCTGGCGGGTGATGCCTTTGTCTCGACACCAGAGTTTTTGAAATTTCTTACATGCAACCTCGGGGAAATGCCTCGCAATCGTAGCTCTCGCTGGTCTGACAAAATCAACGAAATTGTGCCAGTCCTACGTCAAACGAGCGGATATGAAACCGATCCCATTCGGGAGGCTCAAAACAATCAGCTCTTAAGCACCCGTATAATTCCTTATATGATGAGTTTGGAGGTCGATGGTCTCGACCGGGACCGCAAGATTGGACAAATCGTCCAAGACGGACGAAGGGACATTAGCTGGTTGCCAGAGAATGCGAATGTAGGAGATCGGTTGTGTCTGTTTGCCGGAGCTCCATACCCTTTTGTCCTTCGGCCTCTTGAGAGTGGACACTACACTATCTTAGGCGACGCTTATCTCGCAAAGACTACTCTCGTGGAAGCGCTAGGCGGTGAAGTCGACCGAAGCCTACGGAGGAACGATTTTGGTCTGTCTACTCAGCCCTGCATGGACTGGAACAACAATTCTCTAGAGATGCAGCAGCTGGTCGACAAGCTTCAAGTAATTGTCCTCGAGTAGCGAGAGACAAAAACGACGCTTGCTTTTACGCAATAGGCAATAGTACTTAGATCTAGCAACTAGGCTCTCCCTTACATAGTACATAGTAGGATTACCTCCGGCGCTGAATCATCAAGCGGACAGCATTCCGCCTTGTCTCGACAGCAAACTCCGGCCGACTTCAGCTACCTTGCTGTATGTTTGATAAGCTGATGCTTCGAGCACGGTTGAAGTGCAAGTGTTTAGGCCTCTGGGGCAGATCGTCCAAGACTGTCACGGTGCTACTACTGTAACCGGATCTAATGATTGCTAATATGACCCTTTCATAAATCCGGGCTCACAGAGATATATATACTTCTTGAGAAGACCTACGACCACAAAAGCTATCGGACAACTTGCTCAAGCTTTCGATTTTCAACTCTTTCCCTCAATTTTTTCCCAACAGCACGTCCAAATCACTACACGACAATGGCCATCAAGAAAGTAGCACTAGCCGGTGCCACCGGAGCTCTAGGCGCTCCAATGCTACAAGCCCTCCTCGAAGCTGGTTTCAATGTAACAGTACTCACACGTCCGACAAGCACTCACACATTCCCGGGCAACGTCCAAGTCAAGAAAGTAGAGTACCACGACTTCGAAGGCCTCAGATCCGCCCTCGCAGGCCAAGAAGCTCTAATATCAACCATCACAACATCCGCCATCGACCAACAGAAACTCCTGATCGATGCGGCAATCGCCGCAAACGTCCAACGCATCATCCCCTCAGAATTCGGCTGCGATCTGGAGAACCCCAAAGCGAGAGCGCTCCCGGTCTACGCAGACAAGGTCGAGCTGGAACAGTACATCCAGTCCCAATGCCGCCGCCAGCAGAGCAACGACGAGGGTAAGACAACGTATACTTTCGTCTTCAACAATGCATTCTTGGACTGGGGCCTGGACGTCAAGTTCCTTCTAGATGTACCAGGGCGGAAGATGGAGATCTACGACAGAGGCGACCGATCTTTCACGACGACGACGTTAGCACAAGTCGCGCAAGGCACGGTCGGAGTGCTGCAACACCTGGAGCAGACGGCGAATCGATCGGTCAGGTTGCATGGGACGGGGCTGGCGCAGAAGCGGCTTCTTGAGATTGCGAAGCGGGTCGTTGGGGGCGAGGGGTGGGAGGTTACTGAGAGCGATTGCGAGACGATCCAGAGGGAATCGTTTGCGAGCTTTGAGAGGGAGCCTGCGAATTGGCTTGGATGGGGGATCGGGTTCTTGAAGGTTGCCATTTATGGCGAAGGGTTCGGTGGGGATTTCACGGAGAAGAATGATAATGCAATGTTGGGCGTTACTGAATTGGATGAGAAGGCTGTTGAGGAGCTAATTAGGGCACGCGCTTAAGCGCGAATGTTTAAGGTCGTAGCTAGGTGTTTTGGGCACTGCTAGTAGCGGATGGACCTTTACTAACGGGCGTATGCCGGATGTGGCAAGCTATTAGGTCGCAAGGCAATAATACTTCTCACGAACTGCTTTCCGTACGTTACATTGTCCCGAATGTATCTACTTAGTATCGCTATCACCGCTCAATACATGGAGAAGGCGCACGACAGCTATCTCTAATCCACGCTGCCCACTCTTGTATTGGATAGTGTTGTTTCAGGCGGGAAAAGCCGCTGGCTTATAAAAGTAACTGGCTAAGAATGCTTTTCATCTATACACTCTACAAATCATACAGGGACGATACTTCTATTTCCTGTCCTTAGGGGCGACCATGAGCTCCGGTCTCACAGTCTTGTCAAAGTCCTCCTCGCTGAGCGCCTTCAACTCCATAGCGGACTCCTTGAGGGTGGTGCCCTTCTTATGGGCGTTCTTGGCGACCTTGGAGGCCATGTCGTATCCGATGACTGGGTTCAGGCAGGTGACAAGCATCAGACTCTCCTTGAGCAGGCTGGCGATGCGCGTCTCGTCCGCCTCGAGACCCTCGACCAGGTGCGAGCGGAAGGAGTTCATGCCGTCGGTCAGGAGGCGGGAAGAGTGGAGGAGGTTGCGGATCATGACTGGCTTGAAGACGTTGAGTTCGAAGTTGCCCTGGGAGCCGGCGAAAGTGACGGCGGCTTGGTTGCCAAAAACCTGAGTGCAGAGCATCGTCATGCTCTCACACTGGGTGGGGTTGACCTTGCCTGGCATGATAGAGCTGCCCGGCTCGTTCTCCGGGAGCTTCAGCTCACCGAGACCACAGCGGGGACCGGAGCCAAGGAAACGGATGTCCTGCGCGATCTTGAACAGGGAGGTGGCCAGAGTGTTGAGCTGTCCATGGGCCTCGACGATGGCATCGTGGGCGGCCAGGGCCTCGAACTTGTTCGGGGCAGTTTCGAATTTGTGGCCGGTCATCTTGGAGACTTCGGAAGCGATGTCCTCAGCGAAACCCTTGAAGGTGTTCAGGCCAGTGCCGACAGCCGTACCACCCTGAGCGAGCAAGCGCAGACGCGGGACAGCGGATTCGACACGAGCAATGCCGTAGTCAAGCTGGGTGACGTAGCCTGAGAATTCTTGGCCGAGAGTCAATGGGGTAGCGTCCTGCAAGTGCGTACGGCCGATCTTGATGATGCGCTCGAAAGCGTCCACCTTGGCCTGCAGAGCATCTCTCAGACCCTTGAGGGCGGGGAGAAGCTGCTCCTCGAATTCGAGCACAGCAGCAATGTGCATGACAGTGGGGAAGGTGTCGTTGGAGCTGGCGCTCATGTTGACATGGTCGTTGGGGTGGACAGGCTTCTTAGTGCCCATGGTGCCGCCGAGAATCTCAATGGCGCGGTTGGAGATGACTTCGTTGGCGTTCATGTTGGACTGGGTGCCGGAGCCGGTCTGCCAGACGACGAGGGGAAAGTGGTCCACCAGCTTCAGGGAGGCGACTTCGCTGGCGGCCTGCTGGATGGCCTGACCAAGCTTGGGGTCTTCAGATGGAAGTTGCGCGTTAGTAAAGGAATAAGAGTGCAGCCGCTTCATGTTTAACCCAGCCGTGCTCTCGATTGTGTTCTGGCTTCCTGGTGACACTCACCTAATCCGAACTTCATGTTCACCGTCGCTGCTGCACCCTTGAGGACACCAAAGGCTCTCACAATCGGCGGCGGCATGCGGTCCTGCGGCTGGTTGATCTTGAAGTTCTCGAGGGAACGCTCGGTCTGAGCACCCCAGTACTTGTCGCTCGGCACCTGAATCTCACCAAAGGCATCGCTCTCGGTTCGTGTCTGGCCGGCCATGTTGCTCGAAGTGGTTGCGAAGGTGCGGTAGGCGCTGGTGGTAGTGGGGATTGCGGTTGATCTTCCGGACTGGACTCTGAGCGGTTGGCGGAGCGATTGTCTGGGAGTAGCGATGGCAGCAAAGCTTCGGCGGGCTGCTGCGGGGAGAGTGGAGGAAGTGGGAGCTCTCGCAGCAGCATGTGACGATGAGAGCCGCGAAGGGATTGACCGAGGAGCAGCGGTGCGCAACATGATGGTGGTTGTGGTGTAATATGTATATATTCCGAGACCGATTCCCTCCCTAGATAGGTAGGTAGTGACGCAGGAGGTGGGGCGACAATGGCTGCAACACGGCAAGAGGAGGAGTGCTAGAAGGGAAAGAGAATAATAATTGTAGTCGGTACTACACAATCTTTCCCCAGGCAAAGTCCTCCCGACTGCCCTGCCCTGGGACAGCTCCCCAGCTCGGCAATGTTTCTCTTCGGAAGTTTTCGGCGATTGCCTTCGGCCGATCTCGGGGGCTCATCTTCTTGGGAGCAGGGTTAGGGTTGTAACATCCTCGAACATCTTCCTTTGCGCAACAGTTCATCGATGTACAGTACAGTACGTTAGGGTCAGGGTTATAATCCGGTCACATCCCATCCCTCGTCGGCGTGGAAGAGTTGGAAGGCTGAGGTGTGGCTAGGTCTCCGAAATACGATGCCGATCGTAACCCCACTACCTATGTACCTCCAGGTAGGTAGGTAATCAATCAGCCACACAGCCCACCACTCGCCCGCGAATGTCAGCCTCCCTCCTGCGGCACTACTATCTTTGCGCTCCAATCATATTGGCGTATGCCATGTAATTCTCGTGCGTCAAGCCCGGTTCCTGCGTCTCGGAGTACTAGGTAGAGTGCATCATGTACATCCTCCTGCATCCCGCCAGCAAACTACTAGGTACTGCCTTCATGTTTCGCCATCCCCTCTACTTCTACGTAACATAACCCTGGCTCATCCAGCCTGCAACACCTGAAACAATCATCTCCTACCTGTCCAACTCCTGTCACTCGCTGCATTGCGCTTCTGACGCGTTTCCCGTTTTAAACATTATTGCCTCACGTCAGAAGCATCAGTCTCTCGCCTACCTCCGGACCTACACAATCAGCGATTCACGGCTTCACGGCTCTTTTCTGGTCGAATAATTAGACCTCACTAAGCAACTCCCGCCTGTGCATCACCTCAGGCCGGGCGCAGCGCATCGTGCGCCTCTTCTGAAACCGCATGCACGTGCCTTGACCTGGTAGCCTCATCACCTCCGTTGCGAAACCGGATCGGCAAGAGCGACTCCCATGACGACTTGCGACTCCAGCAGCGATTGAGCAATCGGAACATAAAAGAAAGAGAAAGACAGAATGGCATACGATCAGTCCTCGGCATACGAGCCGCCACGACGAGCCTATATGGGCCATATCCAACAACAGCACAAATGGGCACCGAGTCATGGTTCTGCTGCCCAAGGCTACAACAAGCAAGATGCCTACACGCAGCAAAGCTATGGTCCGCAGTACGGGGTGGATTATGGTGCACAACGTCCGCAAGGCCAACAAGGCACCTTTGCTCAAATGAACAATTACCATCAGCCTAATGTATTCTACGGAGAATACGAAAGGTTTCCAAGAGCACAACAAGACCAATTCGAAACTCCAGATCGAGGACCACAGTACCGTCAGCCACCCATTCACGATCACCAATATTCACGCCAACAGACCCGAGACTTCGCACACGATCAGCAACTTCGAAGCGCGCCGCAGCACCAACACGAAATGCCGCGTCAACGTCACTACGACCCTCGATACCAGCAACGCTCCGGTAGAACACCTCCGCAGACCAACGGTCATCCAGGAGCTCAGTCGGCCTGGCCACGACCAGAGGAACAAATGAGACACAGACAAGAGCCACGGCAGCCACAGCAGCCACAGCAATCCCAAGACAATGGCGGATATGGTGTGCGGCCGACCAATGTGATGAATGGCGGACCTGTGCAGCCAAATGGACGGGCTGGAGGACCTCCCCGAGCTGCCAAAGGTGCACATGGAGCCCAACCACCACCCTCCGCTGTACCTCCTCACATGCGTTCGCAAACTACACTTCAACACCAAACCCTTTCCTCAGATGACCCTCAGGGTTCCAAAAAGATGAGCATGGAAGAATGGAAAGCAGCGGAGAAAGCAAGGATGCAAAAGATGGCCGTGACACCGGTCTTGGCCCAAGACAACGCCTTTCCAACATTTCCAAATTCCAGACCGCCCAATACCAAAGACGGCGACCGACGACCTGGAACCTCAGGCAGTGACAGACCGCGAGATGGGCGTGGCAGTGAAGACAGAGTGCGAGGATCGGCAAATGGCACTCCAAGAGGTTCAGAGGAGCAATCTAGGAGACGCGAAAAGAGTCGACCAAGACCGACTGCCGAGAGAGGCCAGGACTATAGCAACATGGCCCGGCAAGGCCATGACAGAGTCGTTCACCGGGACATGCCGAGTATCGACCAAGTTGCGCTTCCCCATGGGCAGGTGAACCACCCCTATCGTCCACCTCAGCCTCAGCCACAGCCATCAGCTTCTGGCCAATCCTTTGCGGAGCGGCACGACAATCAAGGTCGCAACGTCGGTCCTTTCCCCAGCCAAGTTCAAGAAGAAAGGTCATACACGCGAAGTCCACCCCCACGGAAGCAGATGACCCCGCCACAACCGCAGCCGCGCTACCAGACGCCCCAGGCCTACGGTTTTAGTGGCCCATCTCAACCATCTGGCTCCAACGAACAATGGGCTCATGCCAACGGCTATGTTACACAGCCACAAAGGACAATGAGTCCACCTGCTCAAGCACCGGGACCCCCGTCTCGTCCACATCAACAGCAGCAGAGGCCAGGGACAGCAAAGGGGAGTTTTAATCTTCAGCCTTTGGACACGATTGGTGCCAAGTTGGAGTCGAGGCAGCCTTATACCGCACAGCAGCCACTTAGTCCAGGCGGGATACCGCCGAGGCCTGCGACGGCTGCAAACGACTCAAGATCTCAACATGCCACACCAATCTCGCAACATTCGTACTCTTGTACCCCTGGCGAGGAAGGAGGAGAGGTGCCGATGCCTTGGAGTGAACAGCAACGCCAATGGCCCATGCAGTCATCGAACAAGCGCGAAACTTTGGCCAATCTCTACGATGAGTATGGCGCCAGCGACCCCATGCCAGAAGGTCATCTGGGCAGCCTGCCCAAAACGCGCGAAGAGGAAATTGAAGCGGAGATGCCGGACTTTGACAGCCCAGCACCTCATGGAGCGCCTGCTTCCAACAAGCGCAATACAATGGACCGCGACTTCGCTCAAGCGTCTGACACTGCGAGCCCTACGCCTGCTGTGCCTGCTTTGCCGTCTCAGCCGTCGGCTTACCAGAACCCCAAGTTAAGACCATATCAGCAGGCTTCACAGACATACAAGAACCTTGCGGCAGCGAGACCGGACGACGCCCGCAGACCGCAGAACAATGTCGTCCAAGATACCGGATTTGATTTTGGCCTTGAGACTGGACCACCTGAAGACGCGCAGGAGCATTATAGCGCCAATCAGCCTTCACAACTCCATTCGCAAAGTTATGGCCAGGATGTGAGATATCAACAACCATCTGCGCCTCCCATCCAACCACCTCAGCCTCCATTTGTTCATGACGCGGCAAGAAGTAGATCAATGGATGACAGAAGCGATAGACCGATACCATATCGTCAAGCTCCGCCAAACTCTCGACAGATGCCGTATCAAGTAAATCCTTCCGCGCCTGGAAGAGGCCCGATGCCACCTCCGCACCGGCCAGGTGCAATGGTATCGAACCAACCTGTCTATTCCGATCCCGGAGCGCATCAGAATCGGGGTGGCAGCGCTCCTCCCATGCGACCCGGTGTGCAAGGCCCACCCAACCGTCCTCCCGTAGGTGCTGCTGCTTTGACCCAGTTCAACTCTGCATTGAGTGGGCAGCAGCCTCACGACAAACCTGACTCGCTGCCACATCATCCGACACCCTTTAGAGCAGGTCTAGCGCAGCAAGGCGCTCCACAACCATCGAAGCCGCCCCCAGTCCGGCAATACACCGCATCCTCTACCGGTTCAGATCCTACAGCCAGCACCCGCAAGCCTCCGCCACCTGTGCCTGATGGACCAGTCACTCACGCCGAACTTCAACAACTGGACCGTGAAGTCTCCGCCAACCCCAAGAATCCCAAACGAGCCCTTATCTATGCGAAGAAGCTTGCCGAGGCGTCCACAGTGCTTGCGTCTGACGGCGGCCGCGCCGATGCCAAACAGACAGCCAAGAACCGCGAACGCTATGTCAATGATGCACTCAAGCGAATCAAAAAGCTCGTCTCGCAAGGATATCCCGAAGCCCAATTCTACCTTGCAGACTGCTATGGGCAAGGTTCCCTTGGTCTCGTAGTGGACCAGAGAGAAGCTTTCAATCTATACCAGGCTGCGGCCAAGCAAGGGCATCCGCAAGCTGCGTACAGAACGGCAATGTGCTGCGAGCTCGGCGGCGACGAGGGCGGTGGGACAAAGAAAGATGTCCAGAAGGCTGTGCAATGGTATCAGCGCGCTGCAAGACTGGGTGACCCATCAGCTATGTACAAGCTGGGTATCATTTTGCTCAAGGCCTTGCTTGGCCAGCAAAGAAACGTTAGTGAGGCCGTCACATGGCTGAAGCGAGCGAAGGAGGCTGAGTCGGGGAATGCGAGAGTGCTGCATGAGTTGGCCATTGTCCACGATAGTGCCAACCTCGATCCAGAGGTCAGGAACAAGATCGTAGCGGACGACCGCTATGCGCTTGAGCTGTTCCAGGGAGCAGCGATCTTAGGTCTGAAGACTGCACAGTTCAGACTAGGCCAAGCGAGCGAATATGGCAACCTCACGCTCCCGATTGACCAGCGCACATCGATATCATGGTACAGCAAGGCCGCGGCACAAGGCGAGCATAACGCTGAGCTCGCGCTCTCGGGCTGGTACCTGACAGGAGCAGACGGCATCCTACAACAAAGTGACACTGAGGCCTACCTCTGGGCACGTAAAGCCGCGACCTCCGAACCGCCGCTGCCGAAGGCGATGTTTGCTATGGGCTATTACTCCGAGCAAGGCATTGGATGTCCGGCTAGCAACGAGGAGGCGAAGAAATGGTACGGGCGGGCAGCGAGTAAGTCTTAACATGCAACCGTTTTAACCTCCATAGTTGAGAGAAGAAATGTCGAGTGCTAACTTTCTACCTCCAGCATATCGTTTCCCGAAAGCACTCGAACGGCTTGAAGAGCTGAAGAAGAACGGGAAGGCTAAGCCGGCGCCTTCGAATGGGAAGTTGACGAGGAATCAGAAGAAGGACGAGGATAATTGTGTGATTATGTGAGACCTTCTGGGTGGTGTCTCTTTTAAGAATTGATTGTTCATGAAGATACCCATATGGATAGCCGCGGTTGTATACCAACATCAATTATGAGGCGTTTCGCCTTGATGACTTTCTGCTCTAACATGCGGGCGTCTTGCACCCATGCCTTTCCCCTATGTGTTCCCTCTGACATGCACCATGTCAGATGTGCGGTCAGAGTGATCCTCGAGCCTTTATCTCCAACCTAGGACCAATCAATTCTGGGAGAGCTCTACGTGCACGTAGCGATGTTGCAGCTATCTGAATGCAGAAATCCATTCTTGCCGTATTGATGGCTTGAGCAATGACTATAGCAACATGGGAAAGACGGCGCACTCAACGGGGCGCATACTGTAACAATCACAATTTATTCCAAAAACCTGGTTTCGAAGAAGAGTGTTCGTGTGAAAACAGCTGCGCCAACAATAAGAGGATCAATATTGGCTCGTGCGTACCTCGGCGAGCCACTCGATCAACCCTCATGTGGCGCAACTGCGCGGTCATGATGACGATTGTGCCTATGGCCAAATCGAGGGTCACATGCCTCCAGGACAACGCTACTACACTTCCAGAATGCCCCATACGGCAATACGCCATGTCCATCGCAAGATCGCCATACGTTGTGCACTTGCGTATGCTTTGACTCCAGCCAATCCAGAGCGGCCCAGACGCTGCATGGCGGTGCAGCACAGCATCTGGTATTCCACCCTACCAAACGCCACGTAGGAGGTAGGTATGGTCAGCTGGACACCTTTCACAATGTGACGTCGGCTCTACACCATACAGGAGACCAGCCACATGCAAGGCTGGACCCCTCTCTTGAAAGTGCCCCGCTATCTCACTGCGTGTGGTTTATATAGCTCGTGTCTGTTGCCCTTCGTAAATAGAAAGTAGCAATACACACCTTCCACGCTTTTGAAAACAAGAACGAATACACATCCATAACACACGTCCAACAACCAACCACTCAAACCGTTCAACATGACTGACAACCTCCGTCAAGGTACGCCACTAGCCTCTATGCCATCAAGCCTTACAGGCATGAGAGAAGACAGCTGACACGAAACTCCCAGGCGCCGGCGACAAGCTCGCATCCAACCTGAAGCCCGACAGCGAGAAGTCGACATTGGAGAAGGGGCAGGACCAGGTCAAGAGCACGGCTGACAGCCTCGCCGGGCAGGCTCAGCCTGAAGACCAGAAGTCCTACACCCAGCAGGCCACGGACGCTCTCAGCAATGCGGGCCAGCAAGTATCAGACACGCTTGGCCTGAGCGGCGGAAGTGAGTAGAGATGCCACGATGCTCCGGTTCCCTGTCTTGCAGAAGAGGAAGGGTGAAAAACGAGTCGTGCTGATCATGTTTTCTGTTCCAGAGAAGTAAGAAGGTCGTTGGAAGGAGACTGCCATCGCCAATAGGCCAGTTGTCTTAGGAATTGAATGGGCGTGGATCCGGAAAGAGCGAGGAATGCGACGAGAGATCACGTTTGTCATGATTGACACTTTGTGGTCAAGGTGAATGCTTGAATGAAGCCAATTGGTTTCATCTTAGCAGCAGCATAGCGAAATAACATTATTTTCCTCTTGTGTTGACTGTTCTCATCATTAATATCACAGCCTTCCAAAGACATCGGTGTTTATTGTCGGTCGATCTGTCGGCCCGGGGTCCCGCGATAAAGTTCCTGGTGGGGCTTCAGTGAAGTTAAGCTGGGTCGTTTGAACCTGCCTCGGACTTGGTTTACAAGCCTCTTTTGTTTCGAGAAGATGAAGATGCATAATCCAGTACCTACAATCATTACTAGTGTCAGTTGATGAAAGGACGGCGTGCTGCTATCGGCAGCTTTCGTGAGCTTTTGAAAGGAACACTAGGAACTTAGCATTACATTATACCTCTACTGTATCTTGCGCATGTGAGGGGTAGGTAGGATGGCAACCGGGAATTCTACTAGTATCTAAACGCGACTCTCTAGTTGCTGCCAAGTCACGCAACATGACTTCAAACTTTCCTGTAGCTTTGTCCCATTTTACCCATCTTCTTCTTAAAACAGCAACACCTCGGGGATGGGGCGGAGGGCGGAGGGCGCTCCGCCCCATTATTATTGCTGTGGATGATAGAGTGTCGCGAGTATCGGCTGTATCTGCATCGTACCTAGGTACGTACGGCAGATGGATTCGGGTGTACATGTTCGGATGGTTGCGAGACGCCAGCACAACTCAATGCGTTGCGATCTACGATTCAAACGCCCAGACGAACCCCGCAATGTTGTTCTTGTGAGATGCGATTAGGAAGGAGGAGAGAGAGTGAGTGAAAGAGGGGCGGAAAGATCCAAAAAAAAAAAAAAAAAAAACCCAAGTCAGGAACTATTAAGGTTGCATGGTACTAGAAAATGACGTGGGGCGCAGGAGCTTGGAACCCCGAGAAGCAAACAAGATCTGCTTAGGCGAGCCTGGATGTCAAGAGGGTATATTTCATCTTGCTATTGAAACGGCCGGCCCCCATCTTTTCCGCTTCATCAGTAGTAGTCCCAATCAGACCAGTCTATCCGGGCGATCTAGCCGACCCAAACAAACTTCACGTCGTGTGACGCTGTCTTCTGCAAGACGATGGATAGATCTCTGTGTTTTTCTTAAGCCGCGACTATGCCTGTATATAGCTGTGCCACATTCCACGCCTGCATGGAGAAGATTAATGGTAATTGTATACATGACTTCCGTGCCTTGCGCCGCTCACATATTGCAGTCAAGGCGCGGGAGTTGGACGCGGTACGATGTACGGGTCCCAACTCCAGATTGTGTTCTTCACATCTAGAGTGGCGCTGCATCGCCCGACTCCGCCGGCTCCCCCTGGTCGATCTTGGCGTCGAGGCTAGGCTAACTCTCAGGTCATGCAGTCCAAAGAGTGGATTTCGCGCCTCGACACGGTAGGTTTGGAATACGCAAAGCTGCAAAGCATGGCTTTTCCAAAATGCTGGCAGAGGACGATGGCAGATTGCATCGCACGTTTGCCATTGATCGTAGATTCTAGATTCCCGAGAAGCGATCGCTGAAGCGTAAATCCTTGATGCAGCGTACGTCTGTTGAGTCGAAATCAATGAGTCAATGTGATGCATCGACTGAACATTCCTGCACTTTGCTCTTCTAGGAAAGCATTCCCGCCTTTTGTAGTCAAGGCATCACACGCCTCCCTGCCGGAACTAACCAATCCTGATGTCTTCATACCGGTTGATTGCTCTGTTGTTGCCGTAAATTGCAGTACGTTCAAGCCATGAAATGGCCACGACTGCCAGTGAGCCCCCCAAAATATAGCGTCGCGCACAGAAATCGCGATCGTTATTGTCTCTGATGCCTACCGATGTATCCTCCTGGCTCTTCCTGTGTAGGCCCAAAGCGGGGAGGCATTGCCATCCAGTTACCAGGATATGTTTGGCTGGTTGGTATCGTTGCATTATGATCGGGTGGTCCTTGATGGAATGCATATGGATGAGGCGTTGGAATAGACTGGGGCGGCGGGCCCACAGGCGTAGAAAAGGGAGCAGGCTCTTGTAACATCATCGTCGGATTAGAGAACTCTAGAGGAGGGGGAGGATATCGCATCGACGGCGGGGGCGCAGAATAAGCCGAAGTAAATGATGGGTCGGTTGGCTGGATATTGTCGACATTGCCATAGGAGGTTGATCGTAATGGAGACTGCTGCGGTGCCCAGACTGAGTTACTTCGTGGTTCGTTGAAAGCGAAAGGCGACATGGCTTGTGGGCTTTGGGAGACAGGCGGGACATTCACGGGGAAAGGCGCGTAGTCCCCTGTAGGCCCTTGCTGTCCGTAGCTCCACATGTGTTTTGGCACGTGTCCGCCGGATGCTGGCATCATAGGCTCTTCGTGATTGAATGTATCGTGCGTGCCCCAGGTGGGTTGGGCCTGATCAGGCGGCCCACCATATCCAAATTGCGAGTGACCAAAGCTTGGGTGTATTGCTACGCGAGCGCGTCAGTCGAAAATTCAGTCCCTTGACGACTATTCACACTTTACCTTGCCCGGTCATCGCGTTCCCAGGATCAACAGGGAATTGCTGGAAATCGCTTGGAGCGTTAGATGGCAGCGACGGAAACGGTCGTACTTTACGTGGATCTTCGAAAGTTCTCTCCGTACCACTCTTTGGCGACGTAGAAGAAACCACAGATGATGGCGCCGAACCATTGTCAGGTTTAGTACGGTAGTCTGATTTGCCTTCGATTGCACTTTGTTGATCCACTGGATAGAACACGCATTCCTTTTTGAGTCGAATGCAATTTTGACAGCGTGAATGCGCGTCGTCCTCGGCGAGCAAACAACGTATCTTTCTTCGACGACAGTGAGCTGGAATGGTCAGCGATCGATCTTGACGCGTTGCACCGCGTAATTTCAAGAAACAAAAACACGGCTCGGTCGGGTCCACTTACCGCACGCAATGGAGATTCGTTGATATCCGAGCTTATTGCGCTTTTTGTCGTCCGTGTCTGACATGGCGGAAAGACCAACCAGCTGGGGCGTTGAGACAGACCTGGGCAACTGCTTTGAGGGCTTCGTTTTGGTTGGCTTGCGCTTCTTGGGGTTAGATAATGATGCTGATGGCGTCTCCGACGTAAGGATAGCGTTGGTGCCCGATGGACCAGTTGCAGCTGATGGTGCAGCTGAGGTTGTACCGCTGTAGCCTGGCAGGTAGGTAGCTTGGTTGTTGGACATTACCCCTTGGTCCCGAGCACCTGGCTGGCGGCAATGTAGGTGACTGTGGCGGCGCCGGAAGCGTGATCGAATGGCCTTTCCAGCAAAGATGGCGCCAAAACTGTGGCGCGTAGGGAATTACCACGGCCGTCTATGCAATGGCGCACGGCAGAGATGTCCTCGCGTGCTGTGGGCTTGATTGAAGTCGATGGCAACAAGCCACAAAAGAACGTGTAACCCGTAGAGGAGCAAGGCCTCAACTAGTGTAAAGTCTCTGACCAACGAGGCTGACCGGCCTATCGGTACTCGCTATGTAAAAAAAGAATGCAGAGGAGTCGGCGGGCGTTCGCGAAAGGGAGAAGGATGAGTGATCGACCAATAGCAGCTAGCGGGAGCTTTGCATGAGTGCGAAAGGTGAAGAAGCAACAACAATAATAATTAATGGATGCATGCACCAGTCAGAAGTGATAGCAGGGCCAAACGGGGCCTTAGTGCACACGCCTGTCACCAACGGGGACTCCGACGACAAATCGGTCCAGCCTATAGAGGGCAGTGATCCACATGGAAGAGCGATTGCGGAGATCATGGTGCCAATGGCAGCAAGAGCGTAATAACCTTCAAGAATGATGTGGACTGCTTTGGGATACGCAACTTTCGAGGTGCCCGGTCCCGAGGCAGACGAGGGACTACTAGATTTCGTGTGAGTGGCAGCAGAGTTACAACTCTGGATAAATGCGCTAAAGTCTTCCGAACAGGGTACCGAAGCGTGCGCCAGGGCCTGAATGGAGCAACTGTTGAACCAGGATGCGACCTGGGCCACATGGGGGTGCTAGGGCTCTCGAGCTCCACGAGGATGCTTAACCGAATTTTTGCATCAACAAAGGCGCGCTACTACATCCTGGCCAGCAGATCGCTTAGAGTATGGCCGCGGGGAGGGTGCTTGGACGGTGTTTCGCCACACTATTGCGTACGCTTAGAAGTGGCTTGTGCTTGACACCGTTACCGTCCAATCAGCCGTCCCTCTCGACATCACTGGGCAGCATCATCAATATCATCATCCACAACGTCCCTGCGGCGGACGGTGTGGCAGCCAGCAATCATTAGATAAGGCGAGTGGTGGAGACGGCGAAGAAAGGCCCAACTTTGAGAGGGTTTAGGGCGGACAGACAAGCGCCGGGGCTGCGGGAGGGCCAGATCCTCGCCGGTATCCGAACGCCATGTGGCACAGTGGGTGGGCCTGCGATGCGACCGGTGGCTTGGCACATCTATGATACCCTAGCCCCTGCGACCGCTGGGGATTTGGAAGGTTCGTAGAGGGCTGTGGGAGTCTAGGACGAGCTGGCCTCTTCTGGACGCCTGGAAGGAAGCATAGCGTGCACTGAGACGAGCAGAGCATCTGCTTCCCTGGCTCTCTATCGGGCCCAGATCAATCTGCTATGCTCATCTCCGCGACTCGCTCCCAAGGCGGAGCAGGAGATCCGTAATCTTCTCGTGCCCGCCATCGTCCAGAGATGATAATCTGGTGGCGCATCGCACAGGGAGCTTAAGCTGGCGGCATTAGGCTCCCGTCCGCGGTGCCCGCAAATTATGCGGCGCAATCATGATATTTGGCAGTAGTCGATGGTAGTGCCGTTCGTTTGTTCGTAGGGCAGTTTCACGCCAGACGTTTGGATGGACGGCGCGTTGGTGGAAAAGGTTCATACCGTGCCAGGCAACACGTCCGATCTGCAGTGTGGCGAGCGGCGTGGCTTGAGCTTGGTCGCTGGCGTCACTACAGACGCTAGAGCCGGCGCCGGTTACGTATGTTCTCTACGGACGTACATGGGTCGTCGTCTTCGAAAGCAGAGCCAACCCGGGTGAGATGATGCAGTCCCGTGGTCGCTTGCGATCGCCCATTGGCGCGATGCCCATTGGCGCGATGCCCACTGGCGGGGTGGAATCTGCCGTCCTCCTCATTCTGCTGACGGGAGGGGGGTGGGGGGTGGGGAGGGGTGTTACGTTCCAGTCGTCCGGCAGCGCGGAGGAGAATGACTGCCGTGGAAGGTAGGAGGTATTGCCGTTCTGTGTCCGCTGGTGGAATACCTACCTACCTAGGTAGTAGGTACTATGTAGGTAGTGTTCATTCGTGTCACAGGCTGACCCTTGGCAATGCCTGCAAGCACGAGGAACCACGCGACATCTAGGGAAGGCTTTCCGCGGCTCTTCGGAGATCTGAGACAGGTGTGGCGTCTGGAGATTCCCCGGCTGCTGTTCGCCGTGACCCACACCGGGTAGACTTCCCTCCCCTTCGACGCACCGTTGCACCTACAGGCTACAGTACAAAGCCACCAAGCGCGAGTCCGCCGACCCCTGCCCATCCACATCGCACGATGCGGCGCTGATCATATGATCGTCGGCGTCGCCTGTGGCCTGCTGCACGAGCGCCGTGGTCGTAGTGCGCCCACTGATCAAGGACGCTGCCGACCGACGACCTCCCACGCCACGCACCTCGACCTCCCACGCACCCTGGTCGACATCTCTATCGGCACTTGGTGTTGGTAGATTGACCGCTTACTAGGGTGCTGGTTTATTCCAAACGCGGCAGCCTCTGCGACGCCCTGCCATCTTTGACCTATGCACCTTCCTAATCCGTGCGCCAACTTCCGACTTCTCTTGAGATGCATCCCATGTGCCCTCGCGAGCTCGTGCCAAGCCACCACCTATTATTCACCATACCGCTAGGCCATCGGTGACAACATCTTCATCTCTGGTCAGCCAATAGCGTCTTTCACGCTGACTTGTTGCTCTCTCACGACCACTCGGCAAATGCCCACTTGGAAGCATGAATAGCACCGACGCTTCTCAATGCCCTGGAAGCTTATCGGAATCTGCCGTTCGTACATGTATTTCGTGCTAACGAAGCCTTCTCCGTTACGTAGGAGCCACTTGCAAAATTGTGATTACGGGCGACTGCTGCCTGCTATTCGTTCCTACGAACTTGCCCTGTAACCGTTGAGGCTAGCATGCTATACCGCTTTGCCAGGTAGCCAACGCCAGAGCCCACACCCTTCAACGTCCCTTTCCCATAATCTCGTGTACTGAACGCGCTGAATCGTTCTTCGCCGCTTGACACAACAGGAACGTCCCAACACGGCCGAGGGTTTGTAAGCATAGATCGCGTTGATAGGTCTCAGGATCGAAAAGCCTCAACGGCGGTGAAGGCACCGTGATTGATGCCAACCGTTGTCAAGTTGCTGCAGGCTTGAGCGGTGGCGAAACAATTTCCATGCTTCTTCATGTCTCAAATCCCACCTTCCCATCCATGCTAACATCCATCACACCACTGAACACTGGCAAAGTATGCCAGTGGCGCGATGCAGCTGGCAGGGAGATTGCCGAAAAACAGAATGCCAGTCAGTGTGGTTGGGTAGCTGCAGTGATCTGCCAGTACCGAGATCTAACAAGCATGTCCAGCTCTGACGACCAATACGAGAATGACAACCCTTGCGCGTAATAACAAGGTAGCTTATTACCATTCATCATCGGCCGACTGGAATCGGATGTTGCCATGGTCTGTTTCTGTCGTCCCCCAGCCCTATCGCGTTTGGCATTTAGGCTCATATCGTCCGCCACGTGAGAAAAGAATCGCCCGAAGACCCGGCCAAGAGAACAAGCGAAATGCGAGACGTGATTTAGCCATATGCAGAGCACGCTGTGCGCAAGGTCGCCTCTGGATAAAGTCGCATGACCTTACAACCTCACCTCTCCGCATGTGCCTGCAGGACTGCTACCAAAAACAACATCCTTCTCTACATACGCATGCACCTATGCTTCCAAATCCTGGAGCAGTAGGCACTGACGGACCATGTCCCGATCAATCCTTCTAACAAGGTCGTTCGATGCCATTTCAACCAATATCAAACGAATCTTTCCCTTGGACCGACATAATCAAGTGCAGCCACATTCTGTCAACCCACGCGACCATTTGGGCCAGAAGGCACGGATCGGGCATGCAGAGCGAAAGGGATCGACAGTGAACACACTTCCGGCTTGCTTTTCGAGTATTACAGTGCTTCGTAAACCAGGAAAGGTGTCACTGCCCGCTATGCTGGAGCGCGGCTCCTTTTGACCGTTGCTCACTAGGCCTCGTGAGTTTCTCCAAACGCTCGCGACGTGTCCCTGTCCCCAATTCTCCAACGCATCCTCCCATGAGAGCTCCGTGCTGCTCCGTGCTCCAACCATGTAGCGCCAATAAAGATCGTGCTCGACTTCGGGAAAAGCTTTGAAGACAGATCCAACCTGGACAATTAGCAGGTCTTGCCTGGTCCCAACCAATGGGTTCGTATCACGAATCGATACTGGGGCCCATGAACACACGCTCAAAGCCATAAGACACATGCGGGGAGGTGCACTCTCCTCTGAACCTCTCTACCATGATTAGGGTAGAGGAGTGACTTTCTCTCTTTTATTCTGTTTAGTTTCATCTTCGCCTGCATCCGTGATCGAGCCCCAGCCGCCGCTTATTAGATGAACGACCGAAATCATGAGTTCCTCATTTAGGCGCCTAGAATGCGTTCGTGGCAGTACGCGTTCCTATTATTGTTCGTTGCATTCAAGGACTTAAAGCTCCCAAAATCTTAAACCTTACCCACAATAACATCGTTCATCAACAAAGCTGCGAAGACCTTAACTCGTTTTTTCCAACCCTTCCCTTTCTTTCCTTGGACTTTGCATCGTTGATTCTGATTGGATTCCATAATAAGCTCATTTTCACAAATGGTAGAGAGAGAAAAAGGTCATTTTTCGTACGTGAAGTCGCATTGACGCATCCAGGGGCCACGTACTGTAGATGGATATTTTCCATTGCCCCAAAAGGGCATGTATGAGTGGAGCCCAAGCTCGCTCTGAGTCCCCGGAAATGCCGTACCTTCCATCATTCCGCCCTTCGCGAAAAACAACGCTCGCGACCCAACGCAACTCCGAGTAATGGTATGGTCACCATAAACCGTGACAATTTCTTGCACCCCTAGAGTTACACAGGCCAAGCGAAAGACAACAACCGGGAAGCCTCCCGAGTCATAGAGGGGGGAAACTCTAAATTTCTCGCTTAGGAATGAAAAGCCAAAGATCCACACCCTTCCATTTCGAAGGGCCCAAGAAGGAGTGGCCCTTTTTCTTCGACGGTTGAATACACAGACGTAATAGTTGATTGCCTCTTATAGCTCTCGTTAAGAGTTGCCCCCCGTCTGCCGATGAGCCACGCCGCGGAGACCCAGATGTGGCGGAGAAGCATCGTCATCTGAGCAACCTGAGGAAGGGATGGCATGCGGTTTTGTGCAACACGTACGGGAGACTGTGGCATCATATCGCCGCTGTGGTACAAGTCGCTACGATTCATGGATCCAAACGTAAAGAACAATGTAGCCGTCGCATACAGATATCGTCCTGCGCCCAGTTCCCGCTGCCGCTGCCCTTCAAGTAAGGGAAGCCCCTAGTCCGATCTGACATGACGAGCAACGACCACGAGTTCTTTGGAGAAAAGAAATGAGATGAGATAAGCCCCGGAATTCGGTTTCAAGTTAAATTGTGGGCCATGCGCGCATTTGTATAAGACTCTACGAGAAGGGGGTGATTGGGGATATATGGCAGTGTAGTGCCGTCCAAAGGGAAAAGAGCCACACAAAAGAGAGAGTCAGAGAGGAAAAAACAAAGGAGCCCGCCCAATCCTCATCCATATCCAAGCCAGACCTCTCTCTCTCTCTCTCTCTCTCTCTCTCCTTCACGTTCTCCTACCATCCCATGTCCTCTCCACGACCAACCGATCTTTGAACGCCAATGTTGATTTCCCAAAACCAAATCCGCACATCTTGAGAAGATGCTCTAACCAAACCCTTCCCCCCCACCCGCCGTTTCCTTCGCTTCCGATGCGGAAAAATCCCACGACCCCCTCCGATCCCCTGAAAGAAACAGAAGAGAGGATACAAAGGAGAAAAGGAAAACAAGAAACCCTAAGATAAAACACCCCTCGATCGCCATGCAATGAAAAAACAGGAAAGATGCCTGCCTGGGACCTTTTCGATGGCCCTCCTCAAAAGAATAAGAAAAAGACGGCGGATAAGCCTCTCTCGTCTCGTCGAGGGATCCGATTCTCCATCCTACTCCGTCCATCCAACGGACCATTCCACCAACCCACCCCCTTCAGCTCAAAAAAGGACCTGACGGACCCCCAAATCGTCATCAAGATCATCTCACCGCCCGCCCCTTCTTGGCCAAAAACGGACTCGGCATATCCTCGCCATGCTCAACGGGATCCCACTTCATAGGACTGCCCAACAGCCCCCTGCCCTCGGCCTCGACATCATTACCCCCCGCCGAAGTAGTAGGAGCCGTTCGGCCCTGCGCGAGCTCGAGCAGAGTCCGCCCCTTGACTTTACTGGGTGATTGGAAACCCTGTGTAAGATTCGAGGTGTTGGTGTTGCCGGCGAGACGGGTGAGGTTGCCCGCCGTTGCGGACTTGGGGAGGCCATTGTTGTTGGTGGCGCTGGAGGGAGGGGCGGGGGCTTTGCGGGACGGGGTTAGGATTTTGCCGTCGCGGGTTGTGGGAGGGTTGCGGCGGGGGGAGGCGATGGGGACGTTGGAGCGAGAGGAGGAGGAGGTGGTGGTGGCGGGGGGGTTGTTTTCTTTTTCCCGCTCCGGGCTGGCGGTCAGGTTCTTGCCGCTGCTGCTGTGGCTGCTGCCGCTGGAGGGACGGGGGTTGAAGACGTTGGCGGGCAGGTGGGTGCGTGGTCGTGGGTTGTGGGCTGTCATGTTGACGGGCATGGTCTGTTGACGGCCGAGGGAGGGACGGGATCGCTTGGGCGGGGCGCCGAGGGCTTTGAATGGGTCGCCGCCGCCGGCCATGCTTGGGAGGGCGTGGTTGCTGGCGCCGCTTGCTGGCCGGCTCGGGCTTTCGGGTTCAGGGAAGCCATCGTCGTCGTCTTCTAGGATGTCGTCTGCGAAGCCGCTGCTCCTCTCGCCGGGCACACTCGGCCTCAGCTTCTGCTCGGCGGCGAGGTTGAAGATGTTCTTCCGCATGCCGGCACCCGAGAGGCGATCTTGAGCACGACCGTTGCGGCGTGGGCTAAGGCTCAGCCCTTGAAGCGACATGGGTGGGCCGGTGTGGGAAGGCATCGGGGACGGATCCGCCATATGGATGTCTCTAGGGCTGTCCGTCCCGTTCTGCTCGAATGGGTAGTTGGCCAATGTCTTTGCACGACCGAAGGGTTGACGTGGCATCCGCTGAGCAGACTTGGTTGGGAGCGGCTTGGTACGCGCCGCGAGCGGTGAGGCATCGTCGTTGACTTCCTCTTCTTCGGGCGGATCGAGGATGGAGACGGATGAGAGCTCTGACGCCAATGTGCTTTCGAGCCCGCCCTCTGGTGCCACCGAAGATCCATCCGAGTCCGCCGTGGTAGTCCCCGTCGTCGCAAAGCTCGCTGTGTTCTTGCCTTCGGCGCCGGGAGGTGGTGTGTTAGACCTTACGTGTGCCTGCACGTCTGCTTCCTTGCCCAAACCATGACTGTGTGGCAGGCTCGCCTGGTGAAGCTTCAGCTTCTCGTCCACTTGCTGCTCGACTGCCGCGTCAAACTGCGCTCGCAAGTGCGCTTCGTATTCGGCCTTGTACTGTTCCAAGTGCGCCGCGCTTCTCTTCTCAGCCTCGGCGACGCGCTGGTCAATGGCGAGCGTAGCTTTGGCATGCCATTCCATCTTCGACTTCTCGCCGGCCTCACGTAGACGCTCGACTTCGCGCTGGAGATCGCCGATCTGCTTGAGAGCACTGTTGAGGCGCGACATGGCAGCGTCCCGATCCTGCTGCGCGCGCTCAAGCTGCAACGTCGTCTCTAAGCGTGCGCGCGAGGCTTTGATCCTCGACCCGTTCAGGAGTTGGGTGGTATCCGGTCTCCGCATCGGATTGACGTTGAGACACCAACTAATGACGTCCGAAAGCTCTTTGGAGTACATATCTGGCAGTGGCTTGATCACGCCTGCCTTGATCCTCCGGTAAAGATCGATTTGACTTCGAGCGTCGAACGGTACCACTCTCGCAGCGAGCTCGTACATGATGCACCCCAGACTCCAGATGTCGGCGTGGTGGCTGTAGCGCTCATTGGCGCAGATCTCAGGACTCATGTAGTATGGCGTGCCCACGTATGTGCACGTCATATCGTTCTGCTGGATGATCTTGCTCAGACCGAAGTCCCCGAGCTTGACAGCGTTGTTCTGGCCGAGGAAGACGTTCTCGGGCTTGAGGTCGCGATGGAGGATGACACGGTGACCAGCCTTGGTCTGTAATGCCTTGCCCTTCCTCACCATGCCTTCCTCGCCTGGCTTGGGCGGGTCCTCGCCGTAGTGACACCGGTACAGAGCGCCCACCAGCTGCGCAAAGATCTGCCACACGAACTCTTCATCGGCCCATCGATTCTCGGTATTTAGCTTTTTAATGTATCCGCCCAGGTCACCATTGCCGCAGTATTCCATGTAGAGATAGACGTCTTGAGACCCCTTCAGATGCTCGCGTGAGTAGTACTGCACGATGTTGGGGTGACGGAGGTTGCGGAGGATGTCGAGCTCGGAGGCGAGCTGTTGCTTCTCGCGGTCCGACATGCGGGCGTACGAGATCTCTTTGCGGCATAGCAGTTGGTTGTCTTCACGTCGGCGGACCTTGCGAATGATACCGAAGGAGCCTTGGCCTAGGGGTGGTAAACAAGTTAGCAGCGGTCATTGTTTGTGTGTGGAAGCCATGGTGATTATGGAAGGTGAAGTCTTACCGATCTTCTGAAGCACCTCATACTTTTGATCTTCTTCTTCCGCCATGATTAGGGGGTTGAATGGCTATGGGCCCCGTCTATGTATACTAATATCGTGGTCACTTCAAGTGACGTTGCCAGTTTACAGTCGTTGCTGGAGACGTTGCTCAGATGATGTCGTGATGTCGTCTGCTTTGAGATGCAGATGGGATTAGTCGTCCTGGTCGTGGCGTAGGTAAGTAAGGAGAGAGAGGCCAGCTGCTCGATTAAAGCTGCAGTCTCATAATCCAAGCGAAAGCAGGCTATGTTGTTAGTAGTAGCAGTAGAAGAGACGGACACGGTGTAGTAAGCTATCCCGCAGATGCGAAGGTTGTCCTGCTATGCGACAGTCGCAATATAGGGTGGAAGGGGTATAATAGACAGACATCCAAAGGCGCAACAGCGAATGGAATCTTTCACTTCTTTGGAGAAGCCGCACCTTTTCGGGCGGGCATCGGGTTGCGAAAGCGGAAGCATGTTTGCAGGTGGACATGGCAACGGTTGCTATGCGATGGGGCGCACCGGGGAGATCATGTGCGGGATCGCTAGACCCTGCATTTTGATTGATGTCTGTGCTGTGCACTCGTCAAAACGGCTGGAACGCTGGCTGCATCACCGATAAAACCGATGGCAGACGCGGGGAGAACCGCCAACGGTGGCGGATAGGCCATGTCCTGTCCCATGTGCGTAGGACGATGTCATAACAGTGGGGTTCGATCGAAGCAGCAGATGAGGGCTCCGCTGCCTCAATCGCGATGCTCGACGAGCCATCGTGCAGCGGTGGTATGCCTGATCGATACAGACGTGCTGATCGATTGAATCCCATGTAAACAACCTAAACATCCCCCAATTCTCACATGGCGACCGATTGAATCGCATCGATACCGTTGCTAGATACTCTCATAGCGTCTGAAAATTTCCCTCGCATTTTTTCAATTAATTAACCACCATCCGTCATGGACGATTCAGAGGCACCACCGCCCCAGGAGACCAGACTCCTTGGCAAGCATCAGCTGGAGAAAGCGCTATACGAGGAGAACAAGGCCGTCTCCTCCGGCCGTCTCAAGGAAGAGAACCCGTTGGACACCAGTGCGGAATTCCGCACGCTCTGTGAAGCATGTCGGAGAGGCGATCTCAAGGGCATCCAAGAGCAGATTGGCCGGGGAATCAATATCAATGCACGGGATGAATACGATTATACTCCACTGATCTTGGTATGTCCACTATCAAACTGTGAAGTTACACTACGCCGGGTGGCAGCAGAAGGTGGCAGAATGATGAGCTGATGCTGAGACCCCAGCCTTAGGCTTCACTATGCGGCCACTACGAAGTAGTGCAGATGCTCCTCGAGCAAGGCGGGCGATGTGAGCGCGATACCTTCCAAGGCGAGCGCTGTCTCTACAACGCTCTCAACGACCGCATCCGCAATCTCCTGCTCTCGTACGACTACAGCAAATCCACCGATCCGCTGCAGCCGCTCGCAGGTCACATTACTGGCTTGTTGACAAGGGAGACGCCCAAGACCGCCGATATTACAATCCACACGCGCGACTCGTCGTTCGATCAGCATAAGTTCTTGCTCTCCGCCCGAAGCCCTTACTTTGCGAAGAAGCTGGCCGCGGCGCCCGAGACGCGAGATTATAGCTTCCCAGACAGCATACTAACCCGCAGCGTAGAGACCTGTATACGCTATCTTTATCTTGGCGAAGTGGGCGCGGATCTCGGCGAAGTTGACGAGGCCAGAGCAGTCCTCGATGGGATCGAGAAGCTGAGCAAGCAACTTGAAATCCCGAGATTGTTCGAGGAGATCCTGCATTCCGGTGACAGGAGACAGCTGCGGCAGAGGAGAAGCGAAGAACTTGAAAGAGCTGGTGATCAGCTGGCAGCGTGGTTCAAGAACAACGTAGTCCGACATAAAGTGGAAGTGGACAGTGATAAGGCAGACAACGTCAAATGGGACAAGGACAACGCCATCTTCGCCGACGTCCTCCTGCGAGCTGATGAAGACGATTACGAGGACGAAGACGAAGAAGATGCGCAGCGCGAAGGAGATGCACCTAGAGTCCGGCACACAGAAGGCCCACTAGACGGGATCCCAATCGGCCATTTCAATTCGCAGACCGCCACCTCCACCGAACCATCCTCTCGAACCCCCAAACCTCACCGCTCAACCCTCTACCCTGCCCACCGCTCCATGCTCCTCCGCTCCGAAGTCTTCGCCACCATGTTCGACTCCCCCTTCCGGGAAGGCTCAATCGACAACTCACAGCACCTCCAAATCGTGCCCGTAGACTGCTCCCCGGAAGTCCTCGAAGTCGTACTCTCCTTCCTCTACACCGAGCGCGCCGACTTCCAGCTCCCGCTAGCCCTGGACGTGCTGCACGCCGCTGACATGCTATTCATCGAGAAGCTGAAACAGCGCGCGGCGCTACTGATCTCCACGCTGGGCAACGGCAGCGCCAGCGTAGTCGAGGCGGAGAACCCCCGCGGCAACGCCGACGTGGAGGATGTCATTGATATTTACGATGTCGTGCGCGCCGGCTGGGATACGCGGGTGCACCGCCTCGAGGAGTTCGGGGCCCGGTATATCGCGTACCGGCTGGAACGGTACATCGACGAGCCTGAGTTCCGGGAACTGGTGCAGGAGTCCGCGGGGCGGATCCAGGGGCGTCAGGAGACGGACACCGTGGAGCTGGTGGACGATATTCGGTATTATCTCTCGGATAGGTTTCGGTTGCGGTTTGAGGATTCCGGGTTGGATGAGATGATGGATGAGAAGGAGGGTCAAGAAGGTGGGGAAGGAGAAGGGGTGTCGTTGGGTAGAGTGGCTGAGGAGGCGGATGCGCATGCGGAGGATCCGGATGTGGTTGTTAAGACGAGATCGGGGAGACGTGCGCATGAGGACGAGGGGTACGGGGGTTCGCCTGAGGGGGACGAGGAGGAGGGAGCGAAGCAACAGCAGGGTGGGGAGAGTGGGACATTCGCACCGGATCTTGAAGTTCTGGAGACGCAGGGAGTGGTCCGGACGCTGGACGGTGAGGTGGCGGGTGATGAGTTTGCGCAGGATGCGATGAACTATCAGATCCTGCTGGGGAAGCTGGAGACGCTTATGGAAAATTTGGGACTGGATGGATAAGGGCGTGAAAGCTAGAGAAATTCTGCCAGGAGGTGGCGCTTATTTCACGTGCAGTACAGGAAAATACACTATAGACAATTGACGTTGCTTGAATGTGAGACTGGGCCTCGTAGCTGATCCAGATCTATGCTGAGATGGATTTCGACCCTCAAGCTCTGCTTGTGTCGAAGAACCATATGAAAATTCCATGGGACAAGAAGCTCGAGACATCACTCGCATATGTTCGCGTATTTCGTAAGGTAAGTCTCTCGCGTGCCATACAATTACCCCCGTAACAGGATCTCGCTGTCTTGCTCCCTCAAAACGCCTCAGTGTGTCGTAACCTCCACACCGCCCTGATCAACCTCCTTTGCCAGATCACCCTCCAAATCGCCTCCACCACCTTTCTCCAAAAGCGAAAACAAGACCCGTTCAAGAACAACGGCCCCCTGCGGCTGCGTAAAAAACCAATGACCCTGTCCTTTCAACCTAACAACATGACTCCGTCGCCCACCCACTTCATCCTCCGAGGGAAAGAAATCCTCGATCCCATCTAGCGCGATACGGATATCGAAAGCCAGATCATCAAGTCCAAAAACAATAGTCGTCGGATATCTAAGCTTCCCAGCTTTCCTCTCCGACTTCGAGGCCTCTTCTTTGCCGGGCATATAGGGTAAAACAGCTTCACAAGGTTTCCAAGACCGAGTGGCGAGGCCTTCGCGGTAGATCCTAATCCGCTGCAGCCAGTCTCCAGGCGGGTCAGTCTTTGCTCTGTGAAGGACAGAAGGACCGTATGTTTGGCCTTCGGGGTTGCGAGAAGTGGCTTCCGCTTCGCTGGGACCGTTGGATGCTGCGGTGATGACGTGGAGGCGGCGCTTGGTAGGGGCGATCTGGCGGTGGCAGTAGTTTACTAGGAAGTCGAGGGCGGTGGAGAGGAGTTGCAGGGGTAAGGGTAGGTTGAACATGAAGATCTGCTAGGGTGTCAGTGGCGAGATGTGGGATAGGTGGGGAAGAACATACGTAGCTGGATTTCATCAGTTGGTTCTTCACAGGTCGTAGCTCTTGCCAGCCTTTCTGGAGCGAGTTGAGAGGGTCTTGTTTCCATTCAGCAAGGAAACCATTGCATTTTGTGACTTGACTCGATAGGCGGGCTTTGGCATGCGGGAGCTGAACGTAAGGTCAGTTGTGATGATGGAGTAACAAGAGAGAAGATTTCGGAAACTCACATGCATCGAGTTTAGGACTACCACCCGATCAACTAAGCGTTCGGACTCTGCTGCGATCCGGAAAGCTATAGCACCACCCCAGTCATGCCCAAGCAGGATACACTGTCCATGACCAGGCTGATTTCCCGAATCAAGATGCCGCTTCTTGAGTTCTACGATAGCTTCGATGATAGCATTCAACATGCTCTCAGCACCAAAACCCTTCGGCGTATCACTACCGCCATAACCGGGCAAGCCGAGCGCCACAAGCTTGCTGTCAGTATTCGCAAGTCTTCTTGATGCTAGAAGATTGTCGAAGACGTGCGCGGAATCTGGGAAGCCATGGAGCAAGATGACCAGATTCAGTGCCCGCTGAGTGGTACTGTTGCTCAGGCAGTGAAGTTGAAGGCCATTCGCTTCGACAAAGCTATGTTGGTGCTTTGAAGTCTCGAGGTTCCAGAGGTCATGATAAGCTGCTCGTCCGTTAGTATGTGACCTGTCATTTTGACTTTAACAAGGATGGGCGTAGGAGGAAGGGAGGGCGGAGAAGGAAGCCAAACGAAATTTGAATCATGTTTCTAAGAGCGCACTCTGCTCACCTTGACGCACATTCTCATGGTCTGCTTTAGGGTAGGGTTTCCTCAGACGGTTGACGAGAGCTAAAATGGTGAGATATACGAGCGTAGTGCTGCCGTGCAGGATGGCCAAAGCCTGGGCTATGAAGGTCGTCACAGCCATGATCGACAGCTTGGAATGCCTCTTGCACTATATGCAAAGCACGCGATCCAGTTTGTAGAAGCGCAGACAAGCTGCAGTATGCGCGAGGGACACTTGCAACCACTTGCGTGCAGAGATTCACCTCTATCATCGTCAATGCTCGTTTCCACTGCAGCTTTCCATGTTATGTAAGCAAGAGGTGCTCGCCATTTGGCTACGGAGACGTCATGCTATCAAACATCAATGAACAGTACCGTATATTGTCTGATTCAACAACGAAGTCCGCGACTTTGTCAGTACTGGATTGATATCAACAGGTGCCATTATGGCGCTTAAAATGTAGCAAATGTCGAAGGAAAATGCCAGGACAGCGCGCCTGTGATGGGTGCTTTGCCCAGAAGGAGAAATGCACCTATACGAACGGACACGCAACGTGCGATCGATGCCGACGGCTCTCAAAGAAATGTGTGTCGACTCGGCCACTCCGACGACTTGGAAGACGGCGACTTGCACTTCAACCACTGACTGCGAGTGAACCACCAACGAGCACCAAGCAAGGCCGAGTACCATGTCCGCTCTCGCCCTTTGGCTCACAACTCGCAAGTCTGAACCCACATGAAGAACTCATCGTGCGACGCTTCTCGGACTTCTCACAGTTCAAGGACTTTGCGACCGAACCTAATGTGGGTCCGGCATTGCACCAACAGGCCATATTCAGCTTCCTCAGCAACTATGGAAACCTGCACGATGGCATCTTCGCAATGTACGGCGCGCTAGCGGTATCCAAGTCCATCGGTAGCCTTGATTTCGACCGCGAAGCGAATACCAAGCAAGGTGCGGTGGCGCTTAGCCAGTTCCGGAGTCTACCGTGTCCGTCGACAGAGATCGACTTTGTCCCCTGGCTCTGGCTCGGGACCAGTCTGGTGATACATGCTCATTGTGCCTTTGGGTCTAGCGCTTTGCCCCTCAGACGGTACTTGCTTGGACATCTGCGATGTCTTGGTGAGCCAGGAATGAAGTTCGCCACGCATCCTGTCGTCGTTTCGATGGCTGCAATGGATATATATGACAGCCTACTGCATGGGCACATGCCTATGATGCGAGTCGTCACTGCTAAGCAGAGTATCAGAGACCCGAGTAGTTTCTTTGAAACATGCGCTCCGCTGTTAGACATGGCATTCGATCTATGCCTTGCTCGGTTACATACATACGATCAGAGACAAGAGAGTGACGACATTAGAACGAAATCTTGCATGAGTCTAGAAGATATCAGAATAGCGATATCATCATGGCAACCGGACTTCTCGCCACAAATATTACATAGCCTAACTTCGACAGAAGCAGCTCACATACTGACACAATCCCGCGTGCATAAGACGATGCTTCTACTATTCATCCACCGTCTGCACTACGCCTACGGAGAACAAGATGAGTTGGCGGCCTACATGGCAAACAGTATCGTTTCCGACCTAGAACTTGCGAGCGCAGCGACTGGTCAGCCTGTTCGGATGGTCATCACTCCTTTTGTAGTTGCTGGCGCAGAAGCCACTACCTTGTTCGAGCGAGAAAGAATCCGACAAGTGCTGCCAAAGTATGTATACAGCGTCTTCCCGGCAGCGAGGAGATGGATCCAGGAATGGCTGGAGCAATGCTGGCAGGCTCGAGATAGCCATGCCGGACTTAGATTTACTGATCTGGCTGAGAGCTTGCCATCGATCTGCATTTACCTTTGATATGAATGAATCGCCATGAAAGTTCCGCTTCAAAATTTAGATAGATGAAGGTCATAGAATAAGCGGGCATTGGGGCGAAGATTGATATCGAAACAATCGATAAGCATCGCCATCGGCCTGGCAGAGTATCAGGATCCATACGTCCAGTAGACTCGACTGCATCACAGTTATGCGAGCAGTAGCAATAGTTCAACACGATTCAGACCTTGCAAGCGCTGGGTTAATGTCTTGTCCCTGAATGCGAATGCGAGACGCAAGTGGGACCGGTGCATTCTCCGCCCTCTGATTGGCTGATGAGAGACATACCGATGGTGTTGGCTCTTTGAAAAGGTCACGACTATTATAATTGCCAGGCGACGGCCGAAGGTCAAGACTAGCATATAAGTCTCTCTTCCCTCACAACTATGAGTTCCCTTTTCGAAGATCCACATCATCAACTTTTTGTTGCAAGAACCGATACTTTCCCCCTGAACTCCAACCACTCAACTGTCTTCCCATCCCACAATCCTCCCAAGTCTCTCCCATGGAATACAACCAAGACATCCCAAAAGGGTATCCGCTCCCTTCCCCCAGAGTCCCCTAGAATCAGCACTCCCCCTTCTGACCACACCAGCCACATGCCCGTCTACTGCTGGGGCCACAAAGGTACCATCCCCTGCCGTCCCCTTCCCTCCCCCACCCCCCAACCAAACCATAACCAACCACCCGACTAACAACCCCTGCCTCCCCTTAACAACCCCGACCCAGACCTCCCCAAGCAAAAAGGTCAAATAACCTACACCCTCTCCCGCAACCGCATCACTCTCTCCCACATCCTCTGGACTCGAGGCGGAGTAAGGAATCTCCTGCGAAGATTTCGGAGTCAGGTTTGGTATGTCGTTCCGCCGTTGATGGGCGGGTATTTGGTGATGAGGTGGGCGGAGGAGCGGTAAGATTTTGCCCTTTCCTCCTCCCTCTTTTGCTTCTTTTGTTCTTCCCTTTTTTTCTTTTCTCGGAGAAGAAAGAAAAAGGGGGATGATTGGATTTGAGTGATCTGAGAAGGCTGACTTGTAGCAATGTGCATAGGAATAAAGATCTCAATTCGAAGCGGGGGCGGGGCGAGTTTGCGGGTTGAAGGAGAAGGTTAGGTTGTCGATTTGGTCTTAGGTTTGAGGTTTGCTGGAGTAGGAGGTAACGGATCATCAAGACTGGCTGGCTGTCGTGCCATCCGAGACGATCCTGTGTTTCCTGTCATTGTGGCGAATGGAAGCAGATGACTGAAGCAATTGACCGATAATAGAGGAGTGAAGTGTCTCCTCGGACTCAATTAGACCTGTAGAAATCAGCGATAAAAAGAAAAAAGCGGGGAGGCTGCAAGTGGCTACAAGCAGAGAAATCCACAGTTAGGGCGGGGTGAAAGAGCGAACAGCAGGAAGAACAGAGAAGAAGACAGAATATGAGACCGCATGTGCGAGAATACCCCACACCACAACTCGACAATCTGACACCTCTCCGGAAAGCCGTCTATTCGCATGAATGTATATCGTTCTAAATTCGTCCAAAGCTGCACAAACCCTCTTTTGATACAAAGAGCCATCACCTGCGCACACCAATGACCTCATTCATCATCTCGTCAAAAGAAACCCATGACCCCGATTTCCTTACCGGCCAAGGTTACGGGGAGCAGCCGTAGCCGGGCCCTCAGGGGTAACATAAGCGCGACTCATGCCGCCATCGACGGTGAAATCCGTCGCGTTCACAAACGAGCTCTCATCACTAGCGAGGAAAACGACGGCCTGAGCCTGCTCGACCGCCTCGCCGAATCGACCAGTCGGGAAGTGCACCTCGCGGCGGTGGCGCTTCTCCTTGTCCTCGCCCAGCCAGTCCTGCAGGAGCGGGGTGTTCAGCGGCGCGGGACAGAGGGCGTTGAAGCGGAAGCCCTCGCGGGCGTGCACGATGGCCAGCTCGCGCGTCAGCGAGAGTACGGCGCCCTTGGAGGCAGTGTAGGCGAGCTGCGGGGTGGCGGAGCCGACGAGGGCGACGACTGAGGCTGTGTTGATGATGCTGCCTTTGGTTTTGTTGTGCTTGCGGAGTGACAGCACGGCGTGCTTGGAGCCGAACCAGACGCCTTTCACGTTGATGGACATGGTCATGTCCCAGATCTTCTCCGGGGTGGAGGTGGCGTCTACAAGGAAGGTCAGTGGGAAGTGATATGAAAGAGGCATTGGGGGTGGTGAGACTTACCGGCGTCATCGGCATGCATGATCCCGGCGTTGTTGAACATCACGTCGACGCCGCCCCACTCGTCGAGCTTGTTCACGCAGGCCTCGACGTCCTCTTCCTTGGACACGTCGCAGCGGGCGGTGTCAACACGGCCGGAGACATAGGTCGTCATGTCCATGACCTTGGCCAGGGCCTTGGAGAGAGCAGGCTCGGAGATGTCACACATGAGGACGCTGGCGCCCTCGCGGAGGAAGAGAATGGTCGTCTCGAGACCGATGCCGCTGGAGATAGTTAGTTTAGTGGCTTATCGAGGTGGCAGCCGTGGGATGAGGCTATGGATGAAGTGAAGTCTTTTTCACTCCACCGGTGGCAAGACGTACCCGGCGGCACCAGTGATCATGGCATTCTTGCCTGCGAGGCGGCCGTGCGGGTGCAGACCGGCTTCGACGTTGGTAGACTGTGTACGATCAGTAGGGAGCTCGGGCATAGGTTCACGCTCAGACACACCATTCTGTTCGAGTAGTATTGACAGTGATGCGGTGCCTTCCTTTTTCGGATCGAAAAGGTCTAGCTAGCGTCACGGGATTTGTGTCGAAAGTCAAGTCAGAAAGCGGGATAGACGAGAGACTTGGAACGGGGTGGCTTGGGGGAAAAGGTCAATGCAGGAAAGATTGATGAAGGATGGAGGGGCACATGTGGTCCGATAGCGTCAAGACGACGCGCCTTTTGGTGGGATGAGGCAAACTTGACACTCACCGCCCGATAACCTTGTCGTCGGTTGCCGACCGAGAGGCCGACGCTAGGGCTGGGGCGGGGCGGTGGAGTGAATGGGGGTCGTGATGACCGCATTCCATGGATTTGCCAACGGTCCAGTGATATGACAAGATACTGCAACCATCTTACTGTACTAAACTATGTCGGATACAATCCGATGATACCAAAGTGCCGTGTTGTTGTGCTCTATGACCGGCCTATAGCTCTCCAATTGATCCTGCAAGAAGATTTCTGTAACGACATGGAGGAACGAGATTCCTTCGTGGGTGAAAGGGTCGTCATTGCGTCCGCGCCGAGCCATAGCCGTCGTCCTCTCGTTGAGTTGCTGTCATGTTCTCAGAGCAGCCATAGGAAGCTTTGGTGATCTGGATACACAAGATCCTGCTGCGAAACGATGGTAATTTAGCTACAAGTTCAGCTATCTAGACATGCAGACTCAGCCAGGGCAAGGCGAGACCCTGGAGACTTGCTTCTCAAACAGGCACCTGGAGGCGAAAATGATGCATGAGGATTGAGGCTCAAGCCCGGTGAAGATCCGGCCACGCGACGGCTTCACACTAGCGGGCGATCTGTTGTCTGAGCCCCGGTGAATAGATCCACCACCACGCAATACCCTTACTTAGTAGCAATACTACATACTGTATCAACTTATCGCTACCCCGCGAATACCCACGGCTCCGATTCAACAGCGGAGTCAAGCAACATTGACAGACTGCCAGACTGACACTACTGCGCCTTGACAGTGTTCCGCGGCGTCTGTACTGTAGACATTCACACCATCAATCCCTTCGCAACCCGGGTCGAGCGACACATCTACACGCCATGGCGATAACAGAAGACCCCACCCAACTCACCCACGCCGACCTCCCCGAACTTTTGAAGGACGACATCAGCGTCAAGGTCGGCGGCACCGACATCGATGGCCAGGTTCGCGGCAAGCTCATGTCCAAGAAGAAATTCCTGTCCATAGCACAATCCGGGTTCGGCTTCTGCAGTGTGGTATTTGGCTGGGACATGCACGACCAGACCTACTTCAAGGAGCTCAAGATCAGTAACGCCGAGAACGGCTACCGCGATATCCTGGCCGAGGTGGATCTGACTAGCTTCAGACGGATCCCGTGGGAGAACAATGTGCCTTTCTTTCTGTGTAGTTTTCGCGAGCCTGAGGGCCAGTCGCTGAGCGCGTGTCCGCGAAGCTTGCTAGAGAGACAATGCGATAAGCTGGCAGCCAACGGCATGGGTGCGCTCGCGGGCGGTAAGTCTGGCATCACTATCTTCATACTCCTGCCAATGCAGCGTCCCGCTTCCTATTCTCGTGGTGTTCAACAATCCATCGAGTGACTCTAGCTGACCAAGCTTTCCACCTAAGCCGAGTACGAATTCTACACCTTCCGCGCCCCGCAGGCACACCACGATAACGCAAGCCATGACGATCGCAACTCGAGCGCAACAGCCCAATTCCTCCAAGAGAAGCCCGTGAACGACCTACCTAGCCTCGAGCAAGGCATGTTCGGCTACAGCCTAACCCGCCCAACCCACAACCAAGACTGGTACTACAAAGTCTTCGAGACATGCGCCAACTTCCGCTGCGACATTGAAGGCTGGCACACGGAATCCGGCCCCGGTGTGTACGAAGCCGCACTGGAATACGGCGGGATCCAAGCGATGGCAGACAAAGCCGTTCTCTTCAAACTCGCCGTCAAGAACCTCAGCAGCAAATACGGCATCACACCCTGCTTCATGGCGAAGCCCCGCCAAGGCCTGCCCGGCAACTCCGGCCACGTGCACGTCTCGCTCTGCGACCCCAAAACCGGCTCCAACCTCCTCGCGCGCGACGCGCCGGACCCCAACCCCCAGTACGAAGATATCAAGCACCTCTCCGATACAGGCCGGCACTTTCTGGCGGGGATCCTCGACGGCTTAGCCGACGTAATGCCCATCGTCGCACCGACCGTCAACAGCTACAAACGGCTGGTCGAGAACTTCTGGGCCCCCGTAACGGTCTCCTGGGGCCTCGAGCACCGCGCAGCCTCCATCCGGGTCATCGCTCCACCCACGGCTTCACCCAAGGGCACGCGGTTCGAAGTCCGGGTCGCCGGCGCAGACGCAAACCCTTACCTCGTTTTCGCCGCCATCCTCGCCCTCGGACTCCGCGGGATCGAGAAGAAGTTGCCGCTCCCTATTGCGCCGCTTGCCCGGGGACAGGATGTTGGGGGGGCCGGGGATAAGGGGGAACGGTTGGCGAAGAGTCTGAAGGAGGCGACGGAACGGTTTGCGAGGAGCGGGAGTATAGCGAGGGAGGTGTTTGGGGATGAGTTTGTGGAGCATTTTGCTGGGACGAGGGAGCATGAGGTTAGGTTGTGGGATGAGGCTGTGACGGATTGGTATGTTTCTTCTTCTTTCCCTTTTTTTTTCCCGTTTTCACTTTTTCCTTTCCTTTCTTTTTTTTTTTTTATTTTTGTTTGCGGTCTGTTGTCGCTGATACTGGGGCGCGTTGGGGAGATGGGGCCTGCTTATTCTACGCTAGGACCGATTGCTAACTCGATTTACTACAGGGAGGTGAGACGGTATATAGAGACTGTGTAGATGACGACTTCAGGCCTTGCTGCACTCTGAAACCTTTGTCTTCGAGATTGCAACGATATGCGAGGCTACCTCACCCGACCGGTGTAAGAAGAGCAATGCGCTTTGACGATATGCAAGGCTACCTTCACCCGACCGGTGTTGCGAGGCGCGGTGCGCATTCAGGATACAGAGTATACAAGGCTACCTTACTCGACCGCCCGGGTATACGAAGCGCAATGCGCATTGTGAGATTCGTGGCGTCCTGCTCCGCCTCGCTTAGCAGTACCTCAGCCACCACCACCGACCTGATTTGGAAGCTCAGCTGAAAGTCCGATACGCATTCTCACTTTCTCTCAATACTTCAAGAAACTCTTCTGATGGATATAGCAGAGGACTCTTCTTGATATTCGTGGCGTCTTCATACTTACTGCATAGTGCGTACTATGGAGTACATGCTTCGCCTCGCCTATAATTACTCAGCCACCACCAGCCTGTTCGGAAGCTCAGCTGTGAAGTCGATACATCTACCGACTACTATGTAGTTCGAGAGCTCAGCTGCAAATTTGATACACCTTCTCAGCTTCGCTCTATATACCTATCCCTCACTGCGATTCAATGCAAACCTGAAGACTACCAACACTAACGAAGCATCCATTGGCAGCAGAATGTCGGCAGCGGCTCAGCATTCAATGTCTACTGCCCAAGAGATTAGTGGCGTCCTCACGGAGCCGCAGGATCAGCAGCCCTCGGATGCATCCCAGAAGGACTCGAGGTCACTTCCGGATGCGAATGAGGCTTCTAAGTCTGATTCATCAGGCGCGACTTTGCGTCCGGCCGATGAGGTCCAAAAGGAAGAAGGGCGCAGCGTCGGTGATCATTTCAAGATTGGCACATTGCCGGCCCCGCCGACTTGCCCATTACCTCCCTTTCCCTTCAGTGAGCTGCAGAGAGCAACAGAAGGTATGCATACAAAGGATGAGCTAAACGCCTCACCGGACTGAACAGGCATAGTTGAAACTATTTCCCTGGAAGTCGAGAAAACGACTCCTGGTCCAGTGGACACCACCGAAGTACCGCGAGATTTATCGTCGTGGGAAATATGGATGTCGGAGCAAGGCCTTCCGACCAAGAAGATAAAGGTAGTCTACAAAAGCAAAGGATTTCCTCAAGTCGGTGAAGATGGGAGGCGCACACCTCCACGTCTCCCAACCACTGAATCAGAGACTCAATCCCTTTGCACCACATCAGACTCTTCCGATAAGTTCAAGAAGCAGCAGCAACTTTTATTCGATGCCGGCAAAACAGGCTTGTTCTACACTTTGACGGGAAGGAGTGATAGAGAGCGACCGAAAACAGCGGTCCTAAATCTCGTGGCGCTACAAAGGATGAACATTCATGCGCTGCAAGCACGTCTAGCCGACGCCGCCGCCGAGAGCTTTCAAACTGGCCGGTTCGACCAAGATCCTGAAGACTTGCAACAAACCCTGTGTTCTTACTGTAAGCGCTTCAGATTGGTGTTCTGCTATTATCTCTGACACGCTGCAGGCAATGGCGTTCAAATTCTTGATTTCATGAGGGAGAAAGCCAAGCTAGGATGTGACAGAGACCCCTTCCTCATAAGATCCTCTCGAGCGGTTGAGCGTGGAATCTTGGAGAGCACAGGCCTCATTCCTCACCACGTATTGCCAAAAGGAGAACTGCCACCGCCCGAAGACCACGAGCATCCACTGCTCTTCAACGAACCTGGCGGGCGACACCAGGCCAACAAGATGACCCTAAAGAAACAGCGCCTCGAACGCTCCGCAATGGCAAGCTTCGGCGGCCTCCTAATCATCGTCCCTATGCTCATCATGGCCAATAACCCCGGAAAAACTGCAAGCCTCGTCACTAGCTGTGTAGCGATTACCATCTTCGCCGCATTAGTCACGCTCGTAACGAAACTAGGACCTCATGAAGTTCTGGCCTCGGTCGCTGCTTATGCGGCAGTGCTGGTGGTCTTTGTTGGGTTGAGCTTGGAGAAACGATGAGAAGCCGTCCGACGGGAGGAGATAGCTGTGGAGGATCTTTCTCTTAGGGTACTTGCTTGCGTGATACTTGATGTGATTGCCTTAACAGCCGAGGATCAAAGGATGGCACTGCGGCTAGGATTGAAAACCAGGATATACCAAAAAAAAAAGGCCCCAGGTCGCAGTAAGGCTAAACCCCCTCCCCGCCCATCCCGGCTTCTTTATCATCTCCTTTCCAAAACGGGATCCATCCCACAAACATCCACCTGCCCCACCTTTCTTTCCCGGCCTCAATAAGACATCTGATCATTCCAATAAAGCGTCTGATGCTGCACCTCCGGCCCAGCCATCTCAAACTCCCACCCAAACACCCACTTGACATACATCATTAGGTGACTAGCCAACTTCACATGTCCGACGTCGGTGGGGTGGTATAGCGGGCCGAGATCGTTATGTTGCAGGATCCCCGTACTGTTGAAGTAGTAGACGGAGCATTGAGTGCATTCGCCGCGCTGGTTGAGGGTGCCGTTGTTGAAGTGGCGGACGACGTTTTGGAGTTCAGTGTCCAGGCCGCCTTCTTCGACGTAGGTGCTGCCCATCTGCGTAAAGCCGACCCAGAGGGAGATGACGATGATTTGGGTCGAGGGCCAGCGGTGCAGGATCGAGGTAATGAGGTTGATGTAGCTGGTGGAGAATTGGGCGGCGGTGATGTTGTTGGTGGGGTTGTGGTCGTTGGTGCCGAGGTTGATGACGGTGATGTCTGCGGCGGGGTGGGCGGAGAAGTTCCAGTTGGGGATGTTGTCGGGATCTATTGTTCAGGGGTTGGATCAGCTTTTGCACCGGAGATGGTGGGAAAAGTAGATTGGAGCGTCTTCGCTTACCTTCGCCGTAGATCTGGTACGCTCGGTACGACGTATCAGGTATCTTCAACCATTGAAGCTCCTGGCCATGCACGTTACCGTAACACTGGCTATCGTGCAAGCAGATGCCGGGATAAGCGGTAACGCTGGATTCCGTGTTCCCAAGACCGTACATTAAGCCCCAGCTATAGCTTGAGATTCCTTCAAGTGTAGCGTACTGTCCTGCTGATAACGAGTCGCCAATCAATTCCATCCGTCTTGTATACTCCGGGATCCTGACCAGCCGTCCGACACCTCCGGTAACGTGCACATTCTGGATCTGAACACCGTAAGCCCAGTTCGTCACCCGCATTTCGAAAGTCCGGTAGGGCTCTGTGAGGTTTCCGGATGTTCCATTGCCGGAGGTCGTCAGATTGAAGCCAGTAGTCTCGGGAGAGATGAGGAGGTGAGTGGAGGAGGTCGTGACGTTCGTGAGCATCCAGTCAAGTCCATCGAGTCTGTATGCGATCAGTACATCCTCTGAGGTGTAGTTTCCGAAGCTGATGGCGAGGTAATCGGCTTGGAAGCCGAATTTCAGTCCTGGGGCACTCCACCATGAGATGTGCTTGTCGTCCCAGCGGCCTTTGTAGGATAGCTCCTCAGCTGAGGGAGGATATGTGCGCCAGGTGGAGTTGTAGCCTGAGATGGCCGGGATAGCAGTGTTTGGATAGTCCGTCGAACGGACTTGTCCATTTTGTAAAATCGTAGCAGATGCCAGGCTTATGTATGCCGCGAGGGCAGACCAGGCTCCTTTCATGATGCCAAAGCTGAAGCACTTACAAGCAGTGAAATGTACCAGGAGCGAGAAAGAGACGATGTACTCCTACCTGCCTAGGCCTTCTTTATGTATGTCCTAGGCCATATATCCTACATACAGCCCGGAGGCTTCTCCGCTCCAGAACAGGAAGGTCTGCTTGCTCACGGCAAAAGGGGACGGAGAATCTCTGAGCGAAATACGTGATCACATTGAGAACAGGAGCACTGGTGTACGTATTTCACGATCTTGGGCTGCCCGTGATTTCTGAAGATTTGACGACCTACCCTGACTCAGAGGGAAAGGCCATGTCTCCAATCGAAGGTCTCCAAAGGGTGGATGGCTTGGAGAGATTATTGTCCGGAATCTCTCCAAGAAGATGAGCAAGAGACGATGACTCGGATGAGCATATGAGCGAGCTTCGACTCCACATCAGCCAGCACAAAGATACTTCGGTACTTCCATGCGCTGGCAGTGCTTGGCATGAACAAGAGCCCCATGTCCCAATAGAACCAAGTACAGACCTCACGACGCATATTCCTGTGTAATCTCCTTCAAAGACTCGGAAGAAAATGTCTATTCGACACGCACTGGTATGCCCCCAATGGCCGGGGCAGCATGCGGCAAAACAACTCCGATTGTCGTGAGAGATGGCTTCTTTTAAACGAAACGTCTCTCCCCCCTCCACCCCCGGTCGCGGGCCCAGCTCAAGTCATCTCGTCATTTCGTAGAGCCTGTGCTACCGCGGCGTCTGTCCGGCGACGTAGACGGGCAAACGAGAGGAACAACGCATTCGCGTCTTGATACAACTAATCGCCATCCGCGGGGCCGAGACAGGGGGTCGGTGTCGCCAGATCAAAGGAACAAGAGAAGACACAAGAGGGAATCTCCGTCGTAGCATGGAAATACTGAGGATGCTCTTCTACGCGCCCCGACATGCTGCGCATCACTGAGCCCACCCCTTCCAACGCGAAATCCGCGGCAGGCCGCGTCTCTGATCCATGCCTCATCACACGGCGCATTCGTCCTCGCACCCTCGGTCGCCTCCGCAGGCGACAACAGCAGCGACCGCAATCCCGAGCTCCATCCCAGACAACCGCCTCGGCCTCTCACCCCAGGATGTCGCGACGCTGCGCCAGCACCAGCAGCTCGCGCACGCGCAGGCCAGGAGTCCCTCAGGCTCGCAAGCTAGCAGTCAAGGCCGGCTGCTGCTAGACCCAGGCAGTCTACAGATGCTGGCGCAGCATTTCGATCGGGTCATGCAGGCGATTGCGCAACGGCTTGACCAAGTGCGTTTCTTCCCCCTTCCTTCCCTACATACAAGTAATGCCAGTCACGAGACATGTTTCCTTCTCTATTCGCCCCAGCCCCACACTAACACACAAGATCTGTGTGTCTCGTAGCTCAATCGCGCCACCGAAACCGCCACCCAGACCCAGTACGACCGCGCCGGACACGCGATCCAGATGGCCGATGCCGAGATCGTCCGGTTCCGCGCCATCTTACACCAGATTGACGAGCTTGAGACGGAGTTTGATAAGATTAAGCGGATAAGAGAAATCGTGCGCGGGTTTCGCGCGAGAGTGGAACATTTGGATCGGAGGCTTGGGTGATGGGTGGGTTGGGTCTTCATTTTCGTATGGGCGAGTGCGACAAGGGGTTGCCTGGCGCTTGTGGGACAGAGATGGTAGGCCTCACGGCTTTTTGTTGTTAAGTATATATACCCCCAGTCATTTTCATGTTTTCCTACCGCAGGATCATCCTTTGCTCATCCATCCTTCGAGCCCGTGTCAGCTACGAAAAGGCAACAAAGCAAGCAGCGAATCCAACCCGCTTGCACATGAAACAAGCAGAACGGTCGCTTCTTCCTTTCTTTTTCTTTCCTTTCTTTTTTCCTTTCAAAGCAAAATGCAAGAGCGCGGCCTAGATCTCGCCTGCTTGGCCAGTGTTGCAGCGCTACGGATCCTAGATCTTTCACTGCCATGCCGAGACTTCAGTCCCATACGCGCTGGCGCCACAGCACAAGGGCTGGCAACGAGAGTCGTTGGCAACGTTCTCAATTCGGTCGCCGTTCGGTGCGACGACGGTCGCTGCAATGTGGATAATCAGTGTTTCGGTGTTCTCCTGGGCTTCACGGGGCAGACCTACCTTCTGAAGGCCGTTGCGCATGGCCATTACAATTGTACCTGCCCAAAGCATGGACATGCGCAGTGTAACCCTTGCTGCTGCAAGAGCCGGTGTTGCTGCCAAGTTTGCAGCTGTCGGGAATCGCGTTATCCAACTGTCCGCACTGGATCGGGTAAGGTTTTGGTTGGACTGAGAGACCCGTGTGGATGATGGGCGCGATACTCCAGGTTGTGCTGTGATAGACAAGCACAACGCCCTGAATACAGGGGGTAAGGCCAAGTGCGGCCAACATCGCAGAGGCAGTCTTCATGCTGAACAAGAGAGGCCTTTGGTGCTAATCGAATGGATCGAAAGATGCTTTTGCTGGGCGAAGCTTGATTGCAGAGGTAGAGTTGAGGTATGGGATTTGGAAAGGAAACACCTGAGCAGGAGCGACGAGGATGCTTTTCAATGCTTTGGTCGGTCACGGCGCTACGAAATGTGCGTGATCTCGTGTCGCTTCCCACGGCTATCACAATCATCGTGCAAAGGAATCCACACACTGCCGTGGGCAAATCATCGATGTGGATCAGATGCTCGAGGACTCTTATGTGCTATGAAGTCGATGTTGCCCCCTCTTCCTCCACTTCATTCCTGTAGGAACGATTCCTTCGAGACCAACTTCCGCTTAACGGCTCGCACATTGGCAGAAGGTAGTGCCCTAGTCTCGTCCGGTTGAGATGATGAACGCAGCTTATGAAGTCGAAAATTTCGTCGTACTTTCCTCGAGACCTCGTAACGCGGCTGCGCCATCTTGCAAGGTGCAGAGTTGTTGTAGTGGCCTCCACCGCTGAATTCGTAATGATCCATCCCATGCTGTGCGCTCGGTTATTAGGTATCAAGGTAGTCAGGACAACAGTGGCAAGGTCAAAAGGATTCAGTACGACAGTAGGGGATCGACAGATCATTTCCTGGCACGGGAATCCGAATTCTTATCCCCTACGCTTCCTGCTACGCCTATGTAGCCAAAGACGTTAAGAGGTACATTTGGTTTGTCGTTCATATACCAATGAACGTCGAGGATGTAGTGGTCCGTAATGTCGGACTTATTGCTAAATAGCTATGAAGTTGGCTTTGACGCTGAGGGTTGCATGGAAGCACTTGTATCGAGACATCAGGGGGGGGGGGGGGGGGGGGGGGGGGGGGGGGGGGGTTTCTTTCTTTTTTTTTTTTTTTTTTTCTCTGGTGCAAGAATTGCAAGTACCGACAACCAGGAGCGGAGAAGCGCAAGGCAAGGGGGTTTAGATGTGCTCGTTGGCCATAGAAGTAGTGTCGAGTGTTAGATCGGCGGCTCTTGTTGGAGCGGATTCTAGAGGCATTTTGCATATGATCGTAATTCATGTCAATTTACGTGCTCGACAATGCGAGCGCCTTCACCAGCTTCAAGCAACCCAGCTGCGACTGCCGCCGACCTTTGAGCCCTTGGACGGTGGTGGGGCGACCTCTTGTGGTGTTCATCGTGGAGATCATCTTTGCCGTGAGAAAGCACAGAAATTGCGCCTCTATACAGTGGTCCCCAATCGACCTCACGTGTGGCTCGGAAACAGAGGCTAGGCGCTGCGTGACCGGACATGCCGAAGGAGTGGGGCGAGCTACCCCCTGTTTCTACTGTACGATCGTGCGCCTGTTCAGCAGCGGCCTGCATGTCACTCTTGATAGTGTGTAACCTTGGAGGCATAGATGGCTCGTGGCTGCCCGAGCAGATGTGCCAATATAGCAGCAAGAAATCTTCTGCTCGCAGCCACTAAGGATGTCAAGAGAGAGCTGAGAGGGGAAAGCAGCAGCTGCACACGGAACACATGGCTGAGAGATGCGTTTGCCGCTTGGTAGCTGAGCAGGTCTCGCACGCGCCGAGAAGATTGTGGGAGAAAGAAGGAAAAGGTAGAAGACCCAAGCGATCTGGAGAGCGAATCAAAGACATACTTGGCTCGCTAACATCACAAATATGGGAAGCAGCTGAGGTGAGGGAGCATGAGAAGTGGGCAAGGAAGTGTGTCTAGAAGACAGCCACAAGGCATATGGGGCTTGTTGTATGGGACTCAGCTAGCTTACGCCGAGTATCTGACAAGAAACTTTGGAACAAGCGCCAAGAGTTACAGGCGACATCTGGGATATAAAAGCGTCTCATGGAGCGCCTTGGATGAGCTTTGTCCTGTTCGAAATCGGCACTATCTTCTCACCTACTTCATAGGTTTTGAACTCCCCGCCGTACAGAAATCTCCCATCGTCCTATAACGAAGAACGGCTCCAAAATGTCGAGCAACGAAGTCGCCATGCCACAGGATTTGCAGGGGGAGAGAGGCTTGCAAGACTCTTTCGCTATCCCGATGTACCATACTATATACTCTGTGATCCTCAAATCGACCGGAAATGATTTCGGCAGGGAGTCTGAGGTGGTTGTCGACCTGGACATTGGAGTCTTGGGCGGCAAAAATATCACCAAGGACCTCACGTTTACCGTGCCGGACAGTCAATCCAATCTAAACAAGACACTCATCCGCAGCGCCTCCCTCAGGACCTTCTTCCTGCCTCCAACCTCGATCACGCTCAAGGTCTTTGAGCACGACAACAGAAACGAGCTTGTGATACTCCACGAAGTCCTCAACCTGTCCAACGTGGACAAATGGCTCAAAAAGGGCCGAGTGATGTTCACAGGCCACAAGGATGGGTATGAAGCCCACTTCTTCGTTGAAGTCTTCAAGAAAGATCACGTACCGGGGGCAGACTTCCAGATCGGAAGTCTTTGAAAGGCTCAAGCGGGATCGAGTCGAGCTTACGAGGCGCATTAAATGACGACGAAGTCCACTCTTCCGTTCAAGTCTTCAAGCGAGGTCATGTACCGTGGGCAGACATTTCAACCGGACGACTTGGGATGGAACGACGCGAAGATGGCAAGCGTTGACACGGTTCATTAATGGAGAAAACACATTCATTCACCCACTGTCTCAGTCACTTTAGCAAATGACATACAAGCATTTCACGGTCTCAGCTTGTCGCTTCCTACCTTAGGAAATGGTGTAGTACATTGTTGGTGACTCGAGTGAAGATGACATGCAGTCCGGAGCAAATGCGCAAATCTAAGGTATCCGTCTCAGCGCTTACTATTTCCCTTTTCACCAACATCTCTTTGTTCACCAGGCCCTACAATATGAGGATCTCGGACGATTGTAACGCCCTACCGCCGTCGGACATGTAAAGTTTGCGAGTTACCCGACGATATATATTAAGTGCGTAATTAGATAGGAAGTTAAGCAGAGCGAGAAGGAAGTGCAGCATGAACGCTTTATTAGAATGATCAGACGTCTTATTAAGTCGGGGACAGGGGAACATGGATGTTTGTGGGTTGGGTTCGTTTGGGAAAAGGAAAGGCGGGGGCGGACGATCAGGTCTTTGTGCGGATTTCCGTAAAATTTCGTCAGAGAAGGGGTCGACCCTATCGTATCTCTTAAACAAAGTGAGTGAGTCTGGGCAGGAGGCCGCTCGTGGCGTACTCGGAGACATCAAGGAGAGAAAAAAAAAAAAAAAGGGGGGGGGGGGGGGGGGGGGGGGGGGGGGTTGGAAGGAGGAATTGCGCTAGCAAGTTTTCGGCCTGCAGAAGGCCTTGCTCAGCGCCTTGGAAAGACAGCAGACAAGCGCCCCCAGAGCAAATGCAAAGCCCCTTATATCACGGATGGGTAAGGTGATGATAATCTCTCTCCCTCCCTCTCTCTCTCCCTCTCTCTCTCCCTCTCTCTCGAGCGGCGAACGGTCGGTCAGGACCTTGCTCAATATATCGCAAGAAATCGGATCTCTGAAAGCTAGTGGACTCTCCCAGGCGCTACCCACTATCGAACCATGATTTCCTCTCCATTCGAATGAGATGCTCGCCAGATGCCTATGGTATTCGCCAAATTCTTCTCGCCTTGGCTTCGTGTTCGGTAGCATCTTCTGACCCATTTAAGGGATAAGGAAGGAGCTGGGCACAGAGAGAAAGAGAGATTTGATGTCTACTAAAGACTCCACACTCTTAAGTGGTCGTCGAATCTCCAGAAATCTCGATCGATCTAGTAACCCTGGTCATGTCGCAAAGCTGATTGAACCCGGGAGACTGCGGCAGAAGGATTTAAGGGGGAGAGATGGAGGAGAGAGAAAGACAAACTTAATGTAACGTATGCTCCTCTGCTCGCCTTCCATTTGATTTTTCTCTTGTGTTTAAGCGGGGAAAAGGGGGAAAGAGAGAGTGAAAGAGAGAGCCGCAGAGAGAGAGAGAGAGAGATAGAGAGAGAGAGAGAGAGAGAGAGAGAGAGAGAGAGAGAGAGAAGGGAAGGGGGCTGGAGATGGGGGGCGGCTGGGGGGAGAGCGGGGCCCCAATATACATGAACAGAGAAACCCTCCAGCGTGGAAAGTAAATGAAAGAAATATTCAAAACAAAGAGACTTACATTTTTCGAGACTTGCTTTCCCATCCGACGAAGAAACCCACGCTTCCACCATTTTGTCTACATCTCTCTCTCTAAACGCTTGAACGCTCAGCACAGTGCAAGAAAAAAAAGTATATCAACCAAATGCCCATCCTCTGCCTCCCCCATACCTACTCATTGTCACTCACTCGTTAAGCACACCACGCTCCGCCGCCTCCTCCTCTTTTACGCCGTCTTCTTCACGGCCGCACCACCATCCTTCCCAAACTCCAGCGCCGTCAACCACCACATAAACGCGAACTGGACGACGTAGCTATAGACGAACAAGAACTGGGTGCGGCGGGCGCGCTGGCCCCGGGCGATGGGGTTCTGCATGTGGTTGTCGGGGGGGAGGAGGACGTATTTGAGGCTTCGGAGCTGGAGGTAGAGAAAAGGGGGGGGAGGAGGTTAGCGGAGTGTTTCGGGATGGGAGATTGCGGGGTGGGTTGGGGAGGAGAGTTGTAGGGGAAGTAGTGGGGAGGGGAAGGAAGGATGAGGAAGGGAGGGAGGGAGGGAGCAGAGCAGGGCATTTGGATACTCTTATTCCCCGGTTTCGCAAGAAAGAGGCAATGGATGGGGTTCGGAGATGAGGATGGGAGAGGGGGGAGAGAGAAGGGATAGCCACGCTCTCCACCTCGAACTCCCCTCCCTCACTTCCCCTCCTCTCCACCAGAGATTCCTGCCCCCTGAACAGAAAGTGAAAAAAAAAAAAAAAGAAGAAGAAGAAGTAGAAGAAGAAGAGAGAGAGGGGAACTCACCAAGAAAAAAGCATTACTCAAAAAAGCATACCCAAAAACCCCCCAACCAACCCACCCTCCCGTCCCGACCCCCTTATTCCACAACGCCGAAACGGCAATCGTCACAATAACCCCGACGAACTTATACCCCGAATAAGCCACAAGGTCATAAATCTGACTACTGGAGTCAATATTGAGAAAGTACTTCCCGCCCCACAACACCAGCAGCTCGAGTAGGATGATGACGGAGGCGTTGGAGAAAGTGATGCCCAGGAGTTGGGGCTCGAAGCGCCCGTTGAGACCGGCCAGGAGGGTCGAGAGGAGGATGTAGGTCGTGAAGGACATGAGGGGGATGTACATGTCGGGACTGTTGATGTCTTCGCGGGGCGGGAGGAAGTCGGTATTGCGGGCTGAGGGGTCGAGGCGGGATTGTTGACGGCTCTAGATGGAGGGTTAGTATGGTGGGGGATGGGGCAGGAGTAGAGGAGGGGGGGAGGTAAAGAGAGGGACTTACCCATGGTCGGTGGCGCCAGGGGAACAGGACGATGTAGAGTTTGGTTAGGACGTAGGAGTTGGAGACGTTGAAGTAGTGTTTTAGCTGGGAGACGTTGACGTAGCGGTTAAACTGGAATAGATTTGAAAAGATTAGTATTGGAGGTTTTTTGCCTCATGCCCATCACATCGCTTGCACATCCATAATACTATTTCCAGCCTAGGCCCAGCCTCACGATGCCAGCCAGAGATACCCCGACATCACGAGATCAACACCACTTACATTCTGCTCCATATACTCCTGCCCGACCTTCAACGCACCCTGTCCCATCTGCAATCCCATCTGGGCCGTGGGATCATTAATGAACCCACCAAACCCATTCGCACCCCCCGCGCCTCCGAAAGCCGGGTGCATGAACCCGCCTGCTCCTTGGGCACCGCCCATGCCACCTGCGCCGGTAGTAGCACCCTGCGCGGGAGAAGGTTGGCCATAGCCGTAGCTGTTGGCGGATTGGGAGGGCGGCGGTGGCGAGCGGAGTTGGGGGACGGTGGAGACGTGTTGGGGGACGGGGTGGTGGAGGGGAGGGGAGTTGGCGGGGGGGATGCCTGGGTTGTAGGGGGGTCGTTGCATTTTTGTTCTCTTTTTGTTTTCTGTGCTTTTTCTTCTTGATCGGTATCGGGGTCGGGGATGTTGTCGTGGGGTGTGGCCAGTTGGTGGGTGTAAGTCAATCACAGGGTGTTGTTTAAGTGGTGGTCGTGTTCACAGTTGGTGTCAATCAGTCAGTCAGGGTCTCGGAATTTGGGTGGACATTGAGGCTCAAGCTGGGAAATCTGGGGAAAGCAGCGCGATCAGTGGGCCCCACTATGAACATGTGAATGACTTAGCAAGAATACATAGTACATTAGATCAATATCCGACCACCGTATCAACAATTCAATCAATTCCTTCCCACTCATTTGATTGACTCCGAAGTGAGAGATCAGTGAGTGAGAGGAGAGATCATGCTGGACGCATTCGAGATCCTCACCACCTCCGGCATCGTCCTCTGGCGCCGACATTACACCCCCGACTTCTCCCCCCACGTCATCAACAATCTGGTCTCGGATGTCTTGATTGAGGAGAAGAGGGATTTAAAGGGCAGCCAGGAGGGAGAAGCGAAGAGCTATCGCAAAGATCGATATACACTCAAGTGGACGACTGCCAAGGACGTAGGCCTTTGCTTTGTAGTAGGTCCTGTCCTCTTCTCTTGATATTCGCATCCATACACTCGGCGTGAATACATGAGGATCGCATGCTAATACGTCTCCGCTCAGGCAGTCTACAATGCCCTGATCAACCTCTCATGGGTCGACGACCTCCTCGCCGCCGTCAAGACCCTCTTCCTCAAACAATATGGCGCTGAGCTTAAGAAGCCCGATCGGGTCCACCTCGACACCCACCAGTTCGATCAAACGTTCAACGCCCTCATTCAGAGGTTGGATACCGGCTCGACCGCGAGAAGACAGAGCGACTCCGAAGGTCCTGCTGAATTGACCCCACCCTCGTCTTCGGCGGGAGAAGACCATGATACGGAACGAGAAGAGCCACCGCCACCACCTCCTGGCGTCTTGAAGAAAGCCACGCCTGCATTCAAGAAGGAAGATGTGGTCAATAGCAGTACAGATGCAACCCCCGTAGTAACGCCGGATGCTTCCCGTCCGAGCACCCCGTCAGGACACCTCTTACAAGCGAAATCCGGTCCTGGAGGCAAAACTTCACGACGAGCGCGGAAAGCTCAACATTTACAAGCCACTCCGGGCGGAACACCCGGTACATCAGGGGACGAAGCAGGAAGTCGCAGTGTCCGAGGGAAAGGGACAGCGAAAGCGAAACGGAGATGGGATGAAAGTGGCGTAGCGGTGGAAGATACCGGAGACGACAGCACGCTCGACTACTCCGCTACAGCAGACGCCGACACCTCCGCAGTAGGAGCCGACGAAGACCCCGCCGAGATCCAAAACGCCGACTCCACCCAAATGGGTCAACGGACAGGAAAAGGCGAATTCGTCCTGAAAGACCTCGACGACGAAATCGAATCCATCCTCGCGCAACAACATTCCAAATCATCCTCGTCCACCAGCAAAACCAAACTCTCCCCTTCAGAACCCGATCCCGCCTCAAACGAAGAACACCACGGCCTACTCGGCAGCACCACCACGCGCATCACATCTCTTTTCCAAAACCTAGTCGGCGGCCGCACCCTAACCAAACAAGACCTCGCGCAACCGCTCCAACAAATGCAAAACGCCCTATTACAAAAGAACGTCGCGCGCGAAGCAGCCGAACGCCTCTCGGCCTCGGTAGAGAAAGACCTCCTCGACTCCCGCACCGCCTCCTTCACCACCATCGACGCGACGATCCGGAGCGCGATGGAGAAAGCGCTGACTCGCATGCTGACACCCACCACCTCCCTCGACTTACTGCGGGAGATAACCCGCACCATCACCACCGGGCCCGCCAAACAATCCGCCCCACGCCCCTACGTCATCTCCATCGTCGGCGTCAACGGGGTAGGCAAATCCACCAACCTGAGCAAAATCGCCTATTTTCTCCTCCAAAACCACTTCAGAGTCTTAGTCGTAGCGGGGGATACTTTCCGCTCTGGCGCGGTCGAACAACTGCGTGTCCACGTCCGGAATCTCGCGGAGCTAAGCCGACGGGAGAAAGTCGGGCGCGTGGAATTGTTCGATCGCGGGTACGGGGGTGATGCGGCGGGGGTGGCGCGGGAGGCTATCGCGTTCGCGTCGAAACCATCTCCGTCAGGAGAGCGAGAGGGAGGGAAAGGGGATGGTGGGTTGGCGTGGGATGTGGTCCTGATTGATACGGCCGGCCGCAGACATAATGATAGTAGGTTGATGTCGAGTCTGACGAAGTTTTCGCAGCTGGCGAGTCCGGATAAGGTGTTTATGGTGGGCGAGGCGCTCGTGGGCACGGATTCGGTGGCGCAGGCGAGGAATTTCGCTAGGGAGTTTGTGGATGGGAAGGTGTGTTTTTCTTTCTTTTTTTCTCTCTCCCGTTTTTTTCCCCTTGCTCTTTCCCGTCTCCTTTTTACCCTCCTTTTCTTGATTTTTTCGAAACACCCCCCTTCCCCATTCCCCCCCCTCTCCCCTTCCCTTTTCCCCCCTACCATTTTCTTCTAGCACACCTCGTCAGCCTTCCCGCAATCCCCGTTTCTTACCCCTCATCACCAACCCACTCCCCCATTCCACCCCTTCCATCCTCTACAAAAACCCGACTCCCCCCCCCCGTCCCTCCCTTCCTCTCCATAAAAATCCACCCCAAACTAACCCTCCCTCCCTCCATCTAGGGCCAACTCCGCAACAACGGCACCGGCCTCGACGGCTTCATCATCTCCAAGTGCGACACGGTGGGCGACATGGTCGGGACGCTGGTTAGTATGGTGCATGCCACCGGGATCCCCGTGGTTTTTCTCGGTGTCGGGCAGCATTATGGGGATTTGAGGGGACTGAATGTGAGGTGGGCGGTTGATAAGTTGTTGAAGTAAGGTGGGCTTGTGCGTCTTGAGGAGAGAGGAGAAGCCGAGGGGGCTGCTAGGGGGTAAAGGAGGAGGGGGGAGGGGGGGATCGGTTACGGAAAGGGGATTGGGAAGGAAGACGTGTTGGATATTAAAATTAATGAAATATTTACTACGTCTTTGCCCACCTGCCCTCTCTCTTGCTACTGCTGCCGAGATCCCGTATCTCCCTCTACATCGTAGTTTCCCTCCACCTCTTTCTTCTTAGCGGTCTGTTCTATGTGGATGCAGGTTAGGATCGTCCTCCTCTCCATCTATACATCAGCCACTCTTAACTTTCAACTATAAGAAGCTCGCACTTCCCTTCCCTCTTCTCTTAGCTCTCCGGAGGGGTAACCATCTAGCTCTTCCTTAACTTCCATTCCCCATACGATCCGGGATTGAGAAGCAAAAGAAATAATTTAGCAGAGAGAGAAAGTAAAGAAAAAGGAAAAGGTTGAAGGAGGAATGGATAGGAAAGGGGGAGGATTAAGAATTGTTGTCCAAGCTTCCCTTGGATTCTGTCTATCTCTACATTCTTTTCATACATAAGAGATGGGCTTGTGAGAGAATACAAGGTTAAGAAGGAAGCAAAGAGAAGTCGAGTAGTGAGGAAAGACAGAGGGGAAAAGTATGGTCTCGCATGTATTAGTATCCAGGTATCTCCTATAAGGGGGAGATTTTAAAGAAGAAGGCAAGGAGAAAAACCAAAAAAAAAAAAAAAAACGAGAGAGAGAGAGAGAGAGAGAGAGAGAAAGAGGAAGAGGAAGAGAAGGATAAGGGGTAGAAAAAAAATCCTAGAGCCTTGAAAGTTTTTCCCATGGGTATCACAAGAAGAAAGGAGAAGACTACAACACGATCGCCACCACTTCCACTTCCACAGCCACTGCCACTGCCAATGCCACTGCCACAAGCCCCAAGATCCCCTACTGCTGAAAAACCCGAAAAAGGTTCCATCCGCTTTCCATCCCCATCCGTCTCCCGTCTCGGCCAGAGACGAGGTAAAGACGAGAGAAAATAAAGCTCGAAAGCCGTACCTCTCTTATCGCTAGGCAGCCTTACCGGCACCCGTTTCCTCCCTCGGCGTTTCCTGCCTCGCAAAAAAATTCGTCTTCACGCGTCCAGGAGGAGAAAGGGCGAGAACGGGTGTACGAACCCCTGCCACCACACAGCATCGGATGCTGAACCGAAACACCCCACCCCCGCGGGTCGTTACCGCCCATCATCACTCTCCGCCCTGCACTACCCACGAACCCCACCACTACTACCTCATCCCCTATCAACATCATAGCCACCACCACCACCACTACTCCGTCTCCGTCTCCTCCCCACCTGATCCCCACCATCCCCCTCCTGATCCCCTCCAACCCCCTCCCCACCCCTGCGCGCCCACCACCCCCACCTCAACAAATCACTAAAAAGCGCCCCTCCCGCACTACCGGCGCCTTCATTCGTACTCCGTCTTCTCCTCCCTCTACGTCTACGGCTCTGGCGTGCACTGGTCGAGGTAGACGAAACAGGGGGATTAGGCAAGGTTCGGGCGCGAGGGCGGGGAGTGTGGTCGTGTTCGGTGTTCGGGTCAGGGGATGGGAGGCTTGATGAAGGGTCCTCCTCGCGATGGGCATGCGAGGTTCGCTCGGTTGAGCGAGGACGATTGCTAGCCCCCCTTCTGCCCTCTTCATCCGCAGCCTCCGAAGGGGGATGGCGGGGAGCGAAAGTCCCATACCGCGGCGCCCTGTCCCCACCACCAATATTCCCATTATGATCCTCTTCGCGAGTAGGCGGCTGAGGGGTGTCATTATCGCCCAATTCCTCCCAAATATCCAGGACCTCGCGCAATGTCGCCGCGCGTCTCCTCCTGCTTCTCAGATTCGTGTGCGTGGTATTGAGGGAAGAAGAACGGTGGGAACTCCTGCTCTTCCTCCCCGGCATCGTCGGGTTCGTGATGCGGGACTTATGATCGACGAGCAGAGGCCTTTCCTCGTGCGGAGCTACTGAGTGGGAAACATCTTCATCCGTCTCTACCTCCTCATCGTCATCAGCAAGGGCCGACTCAGTCTCATCCGTATCGGGAGGATCGGCGACGAAACCGGAGCCGGGTGTGAGGACAGTCTGGGGGAACTCGTGTTTAGGATGGACGTGCTCGTGCTCGGGAGCATCCACCTCCTCGTCATCGTCGTCCTGGAAACGCCAGCTCAGGGCTAAGACGCCAGCTAAGAGTACCACGGTGCCGAGGGCGATCAGACCCGCGTGAAGAGGGGGTAAGCGGTCCATCTGACGGAAATACATCAGGCCGTCGAGGATGGCGACGATGTTGTAGATGCAGAAGACGAAAGGGTAGAGGATCGTGGTTGAGATGAGTCGGAGGCCGAGGTGGAGGTAGTAGAGTTGGGAAAGGGCGAGGATGAGGAAAGCGAGGAGGAGGAGCCAGGAGCGGTAATTGCTGAATTGGTTTTTCTTGTCGACGAGGCTACGCACGATGAGTTCGACGGCGCTTTTGGCGAGGAGGAGGGCGTGCGCGGAGAGGATTCCGGAAATGGCGCCGTAGCTCATACCGCGGATAATAGATAGTCGGGGACTGTCCCGCTGTTTCTCAGACACGACTTTCCGCATCGCGAAGTCCATCGCGAGGAGACCCAGCACGAGGAGGAGGGAAAGAATGAACCAAGCGAGGAAGGTCCTGCGGCCGAGCAACTCGATGAGTTGGGTGAGACTGTGGCTCGGCTCGGGCAAGGCAGAGAACAGACTAATCAACACCGCACCACCCGCAACCAACAGCGTCCCACACCCCGTCCGCCACGTCCAGGGCTCCTTCAACAGCAGACTCGCCAGCAAGCTGTTGAACACCAACCCGGACGCTTGCAACGTACTCAGCAGCGGGAGCGGAAGGGTGGTGATCTGGATACTGGAGCCGACGATGTTGGCGAGCAGGAAGAGGAACATGCCGATCTGCCAGCGACGACGGCGGTAGGCGGGACGACGGTCATGGAGGGCATAGTGGAGGTCCTCCAGCATGTGGGATTTGCGTTGTAGGGTCAGGCCGACGGATTGGATGCAGGTGCTGAGGAGGCCGACGATAATGCCGAGGGCCACGCTGGCGCCGGGGGTAAGGTTGGACCATGTTCCCATATTCCTCGATGGTCGGAGATTCGGTGGGTAATGGGAGGGCCGGGAGGAGTCTCGAGAGGTGGCGGCGAGGTGGGATCGGTGTTCGGTTGGTTACCGTGTGGTTGTTATAGCCATCTCTTATGTCGCCATGTCGTATCGGATGTGGTGGACGGGGGATTGGGAGATGGACGGTATGCCTATGTGTTGTTTCTCGAGTGGTGGAGATTCGGTTATGGAGAGGATGAAGGTGGGAATATGGGAAATGCCATGGTAATTAATAACATGATAATAATGAAGTAGTGTATGAGCGTTGTGCTTGTGATTGACCGACTGAGACGTCTGGACCCTGCAACCGTAACGTCACCTCCACCTCGCTAAGCCGGCCAATCAACAACTCGCATCCTCGGAGGCCCGTACATGGTCATCTGGGGAAGTCAATACCGTACCTACAGGAGGTACCTCCTATGCACGAGAAGACTTCCACTCCTCACTTTGTCTTGATATCATACATTATGTACGGGTGGAACAACGACACCAGCGACATCAAGAGAGACTTTCGTAACAAGGGGGAAAAAAATTAAAAGTCCACCAGTTGGATTCATTCTCAAAATGACCGTCTCTAAAAAGCCGAACAGATGTAGCATCCCACCCAAATCCAATGACCTATGCTGCATTGCCGATAAAGTCCAACTTCGACGAACCTAGTGACAACATGCATGAAGATCTTAGACGCGCGGAACCGTAGAGCAATTCATCCTCCGCCTATCGGAATAGAAAACAGCGAATTATTGTGGGAGAAGCCCGCTAGACCAACCTGCATCCAACACGAGACCTCAATTAGATAGGAAGAGACTGGCAGGTAGGCGAGACTTTGACCGCTTCAGCCATTTTGAGGGCACTAGTTTCGCTCTCCTTGGGGAGGATGAGCTCCTAGGAGGTATGGCCACTGATTCCATCGTGACTCCCCGTCTTGCTGGCCGGGAGAAGCATCGTCATTCGTAAACTCATCGCAACGAAGGACTGAGAAAAAGCTGTGGATTGGTTTTCGTGCGCGGAATGGCTGGATGTTGATCTCTTTTAATTCTCTCAGGAGAAGCACCTTTTCTGGGCAAAAAGAAAGAGAGAGAGAGAGGAAAGGAAGGAAGGGGAAGGGGCCAGGTGAAAATGAGAAAAGGGGGGTGGGGGGAAAGAAAGGAGAAAAAATCTTACACCCTCCCCCCTCTTCACTCTTTGACAGACATTTGAGCGATTCCAACAAGAATCCCCTCCTTGTCCATGAGAAGCAGAAAGACGAGAAAATCTAATCCCCCTATTCTCAATCATGGTTCGAGTAAGTCGCAACGGAAAACTTCTGTCCCTTTCCGTGTTTGACTCAATCTTTTTTTCTTTTTCTTTTTTTCTTTCAGAAGAGAAATCAAAGAAAGAGATTCTCAGGAGAAATGGGCCGAAAGTCTCGAGAAAGAACGGCGCGCGGGGGGGGGGGGGGGGGGGGGGGGGGGGCGAATCGTCTTGTTAATGGCAGGGGGTAAAGGGGAGCCAGTTAAGGAGAGAGGGAGTGGTTTCAAGGCAATGGGTGGTCGAAGGGGGAAAGAGGGTTGATGGACTAGTTGAGAATATTCTTGTTCAACATACGCTGTACGATTGAACTTGGCTGAAACACCTCTAGGATCTTCTTCTGCAATAAGGCCACTTTGCGGCATGGAGGGACAGGCCGACAAGAGATGCTGTAGGAGACGGCTTTCACACAGCCAAGTGGGTCGGTACCGCGATGCACTGGATGGCCTGGATGACTTGTGCCTTATTAGTCCGATACTTGGATGTCTCAGCTACCGGATAATTACGGGGTTAACGAATTTCCCAAGCACCTTGTAGCCGAGCCCGCCGATATACAGTCACGCTTTCCGCCGCAGTCGAAAGTGGCTTACAAGAGCTTGCATCAGCAACGCAGCATCGGGATCCTGGCCTCCTATTGTCCGTGAAACCTCCAGTTTCCCGATCGAAACAGGCGCCTGGCTTAGCCGGAAGGGCCTTACCAGAGCTTGCGTTAGCAACATAGCTTTGGCACACTGTATTCTCCAACGTCCAGATCGAGGCGCCAATTCTAGCCGGAAGGGCCTTGCAAGAGCTTTACGTTAGCAACACGGCTTCCGGATAATGTCTTCTCCAGCGTCCAGCTCGAAACCGATACGTAGCTTAGCCGAAAGGGCCTTGTAAGACAAGTCGACGATCCAGTTCCACGTCGCTTCCAGGAGTTCGAGAACGACGATCTCGTTCTTCTTCCGGTATTTCAGCGTCTCGGCGGGATCAATGCCATGGATGACTTCAAAGTTGACGCCATGAGACAGCTAGTGGAGCATTTGCAGGTCCACGAACAGCTTGATCGGTTCGTAATTGTCCTCCTAGAAGCTTATGCTAGCAATTTAGCTTCGGGATACGGTCTTTGAGCTGTCCGGAAGGGGAGGTCATTCACATCCTCGTCGATTTCGTACTGAGCATGCTCATGGTGGGGTACATTGTGATTTTTCTTGGGCAGCGGCGAGGCGGGGGATCGTTTCCGCTTGCGTAGCGGACTTGGAGTGGCGGAATCCTGGTCGAGGGGAGACTGTCTTCTCCTCCTTGACCCTACTTAGGCTGCGGCAAAGTCCTTTAAATAATATTTTGCCATACCCATTCTGGAAAATCCTTGTCACGGTTTTCTTGGCAGTACGTCTGGATGAATTTGGAAGAAGGAGCCGGGTCACCGCTTCGACATCGGTGGCATATTGTCCAGCAGCCGCGCCCCTGGGAGGCGGATGTTAGTCATGGCACCGTCTAGTGCTCAATCGACCGCACAGCCCTGGGAGAAGAAGAGCAGCTTCGATGAGTTCACATAACAGGATTACAAAGACGTCATGTCCGAGGGAGAATATTTTCTCGGAATAATTGATAGAGTTGGGCGTCAGCCAAAAGACATTGTACAATGCTTGCAAAGAGTCACAGGGAGAGATTATAAGAGAGACGTGAAATCAAAAGGGCTGAAGCGCTCGGTTGTCCTGTCGAGCATCCAATCCAACAGAATCCCTATTAGAACAAGCGCTTAGCTTCGCCGGAAGGGCCTTACAAGAGATTTGCGTCAGCAATACAGCTTCGGGATACTGTCTTTGAGCTGTCCTGTCTAGCATCCAATCTAACAGAATCCCTTTACGGAAAGGCGCCTAGCTTTACCGGAAGGGCCATACAAGAGCTTTACGTTAGTAACGCAGCCTCGGGATTCTGCCTTTCCTATCGAGTATCTAATCCAACAGAATTCCCAGTTATAGCAAGCACCTGGCTTAGAAGAAAGGGCTTTACAAAAGCTTCCTGTCCCACTTGAGGCTTGGTCACCTTCGGGGCTTGGTATTCTGCAGTCACTTCGATATATCCTTGTCCTTGGGGTTGATTCTGCCTGCGATCACTTCCGCTAGGATTGCGGCTACGGCACATGCTCCTGCGCGTCTTAAGAGCATTCTTATCGCCCTCGGGAATTGTGCTCAAGCGTCTTGCCAAACATGAACGCTCTGGCTTGCATGCATGCGATCGGCCCGCAGTCATTGCTCTCGTTTCTTTTTGTTAACAACACAGCTTCGGGATCTCTTTGAGGACTGATCATCTAATCCAGCAGAATCGCAACTATAGTAAGCGCTAGGCTAAGAAGAAGGAGCTTTACAAGAGCTCTTCGTTAGCAACACAGCCTTCGGGATACTGCTGTCTTACCAAACACCCAATACAACCGACTCTCCATTAGGACAGGCGCCTAGCTCAGACGAGAGGGCTTTACAAGGGCTTTATATAGGCAACACAGCTTCGGGATACCGTCTTCGAGTCGAGCACCCAATTCAACAGAATCTGAGCATCCCCATCAGGGCAGGCGCCTGGCTCAGACGAAGGGGTTTTACAGCAGCCTCTCGTCGCCCTTTTTGCGCCGACGAGAGAGACCACAGCCCAATTTTCTACACACAGGATGAGCAGCAGGCGTCAACAGCTGCCACTAAGCCAGAAGGAAGCAGTGCGTTCACTTCGGCGCTTCCGGCCGAGGCGAAAGTGTCCGAGACCCCAGGCGGAACGGCAAACACGCAGGGCAAGGACGGAGCCGGTGGAGGCCTTGAGAGCGAGGCCGGGGAGGGGGAGGGCTGGGTAGTCCTGGAAGAGGGGGAGGGATGGGAGGTGTTGAAGGAGGAGGGGGAGAGGGAGGGGGATGATAGGATAGCCGGTGAGGACGGGTATGTGGATCTTGCGTGCAAGTAGGAAGTGTGTGTGTCTGCTTATGGGTTGTGCAGACAGGGTAAAAGGGGATTGGAAAGAGGAACGGGGCGAATGGAAAAACAGAACGGATTATGGGAAGCTTTGCAAAGAATGGTAGAACCGGGGGTTCTTCGAGGCTGGTCCTCTATAGACGATGAAAACGACGGGAAAAAACCTGTTCTATTTGAAGTCCCCTTTCCCTCTGTTCAACCCAAGAAGCCAATTATTCCACCTTCAAAACCCCCAAGCGTCCGCGCCCGGGAAAGCCATCTTCTCATAACCAGACACGGTCGAAACCTCCTCAGCGAATCCGTCTCCAGAACCAGCAAAATCCACCTGTTCAAAGGGAAGACCCGCACATGCACACCCACACCCCGTAGGACACTCAAATCCTTCCTCCTCACGCGCCAGAAAATCGCAATACTCAATCAAACAACCAAGATGACTCGTATGCAAACACGCGGGACAGACCTGCTGAATACCCTTAACAACAGCGTAGCAGATCCCACAAGTAGCTTTACCCTGGCCAGGAACAGAAACCGGCACGACGCCATCATGACTCCAGCCATCTTCGATACCCACACCCGGACGAGCCAACCCAGCCGCTTTCTCCAGCTCAGCAGCCTGCATCCACAACCCCCAGCAGCGGAGCAATTCAGCATAATGTTCCTGCCAGACGACAGCCTTCGCGGCAAGATCCTCCGGCAGGAGGGCCGCCTTCGCCGCACCGGAAATCTCATCGGCGAAGGCCTCCACATTGAAGAATCTCGGCAGGACGGGAGCATTCGCACTCTTAGGGGTCTGGGGTAAACTAGTATCATCGATAGTCTTATCGCTATCGTACCCCTCAGCGTCAGTGTTACTGCGACTAAGCTGACTATTTCTCGCGGTGCCGATGGTAGAAGCGGCAGCGGAAGCGAAAGAGACGGACTTGCTCCAGCTGCCGTGGGGGGTGGGCACGCTAGTGGAGAGGTCGTTGGTGGCGCTGGGACTGGTGCCGAAGCGTCGTGGTGCGGGCGGGGAGCTGCCGTAGGAGGAGAATTTGTCCGTGATGCTTTGGGCGTAGTATTTGGCTGCTGCGCTGAAGCTGCCGCGGTAGCGCTCGGGGCTGGCGGAGCCGGACATGGATGTGGAGAGTCGATGGGAGTTGGGGCGTGGGAGCGGTGGGAATGTGGTGGGAGGGGTGCTGGAGGTCGAGCCGATTTGGGGGGTCGGCGGTTGCGAGGGGAAGCCGGAAGAGGTTTGGGAGACCACTGGGGTTCGGACCGGCGTTTGCTGTAGCCGAGTAGATTGGTAGGATTCCGATCGCGGAAAGGAAATCGGGCGACTTTTAACCGAAGGCTGTTTGAGGGTATCCGAATGCAAGAGATAGTCCGGGTCGTACGTGGCAAGCCTGGTGAACATCGATTCGAAAGCGGTTTGGCTGACCTCTGAAACCACCTGAGAGCTCTGTGCAAGTATGGTAGGTATACATGCCAGCATCTGGATATCCGCATGATCTTCTGCCCACTGAAGCATTCTTCTCACCAGCCATGAAGCAGCGAAGGGGTGGTCGGCCCATCGGAGCTTTCCAAAGCTGTCCGCTCCTGGATCACTGTCGGCGAGGCTAGAATCTCGCAACGACCGACGACTACGTTGCGCGATGACAAGAATGTTCTCTGGACTCTCTTGGTCTTGCCCCTGGGTGACCACATCAAGCGGCACGGCATCCTCCAGCAACAAGCCTAGCAATCGCCATACTGATGCCGTATCCTCAAGACCCACCTCTTCAGCAACTTCGCCATTGGTATAGCACATATCGCTGCTAGATTCATGCCCGCGCAAGACTCGGTAGTCTCTTGCCGTTATCTGAGAGACAGGAACGAAGTTCTCTATATCGTGAGTCGATATGATAACCTTGTTGCCTATTGCTGAGGGCTCTGATGGCATCATGCGAGTGTCTTGTGGCTGCCAGGAGCGCCCTGTTTCCAAAGACGCATCCATAGCCAGCGGCGGCAGGCTCTCAATTGAAGGGCTCGCGGCAGAAGATCCCGAGCTGGTTTCTGAGTCGGAAAGGTTGTCGTTCGACACAAGATTGCCAAAGGTTGGGAAAAGCTGTGCTGCCTTACGCGCCTTGGCGTGGTCTTTGTTCCCAACCACCGCACCTTTCTCACCATTCCGTGGAGCATTGTGTCGGGTTGACTTGGGCGGAAAGAAAGTCACAAGCTGACCGCTAGGCGCAAAGAGCGCACCGCATGCTTTTGGCAAGGGCACATTGATACCACCTGGCAAATAAGAGCCGCTGCCCACAAGGGCATCCGCAAACGTTTCATCATCAGAGTCGCTATCGCCCGGCGCTGAATATTGGGTAGATTGAATAGAGTTGATCTGGTGTAACGACGATAGTTGCACACTTTCTTCCAGTGGTGGTATAGCACTCAACGAGCCTTCTTGAGCTGGTATGCTGGGCGAAAGAAAAGGAATTGCGGAGTCTGTGTTTACATCTTGCTGCTTGGGCAATTCCAAGCTCGAAGTCATCCTTGTAGCTGGCGATGTACTGCGGAGAACAGATCGGTCGGATGCGATTGGAATTCTTTTATGATACTCCGTAGACTTCGGTGTTTTCGTTCGAGCTTGAAGTTGTTTTGAGGTTTCTTGGAAAGATATTTCTTCTTTGCGAATGTGGACGACGGGTAGGGGATTCATAGTCGCCAACAGACGTTGCTGATTAGGTCCATCATCCTCAGAAGACCGTGACTGCTCGGTATGGGTGCGAGTCCCGGATGGTTGGACCTGTCTCAGCTCGTGGACGTGGCCTCCTAAGTTATCAATAACGACAGGTGGTATCTTATGGACTTCTACATCGCCCATCGAGACCGCAATGAGCATAGTCGTGCCTTCCGCGGGCTGCAGTGTGGCGGTGAGTGCTTTGATGTCTAGCTTTAATCTCCACACTTCATGTGGCATCTCCCAGTCGGATCCGAAGCTGTAGAATACCACATGCCTTCCATCTTCTGCTAGTACAAAAATGCCGTGCTCGCCGAGCCATTGGGCGGAACGAGGAGGTTTCAGAAGAGGAATTTGCGCAATGGGAAAGGCGCGTCTGCGGAGACCTTCCGGTTCTCCGAATATTGTATCATCCTCTGAATCGGAATCATTCTGCGGGATAGATGCGTCTCCACTAATGAAAGCTAGAGTCTCTGAGAGATCCCAGACACGAATGACGTTGTCGTCTGATGTAGACAAGAGCTTAGCGGACTCTGATGGATGCCATGAGAGTTGAAGGAATCGGGCGTGTCCAGCCCGAAGGGTCCTCTGTGGCCGCCGAAAGTTTCTAGCAGACCAGACGGCGATGGTCTTTTCGTGGCTCGTTGCCAAAACATCGTGGTAAATATTGTTCCAGGCGATCGACTTGCAAGGCCCTGGGCCGTATTTCCAGCGTCGCAGCGGCGTTTGAGATTGATCTATGTTGCAGGTAATTAAGCTACCGTCGATGCTGCCAACTGCTATGACGGATGCATTGTGAGGCGACCAGGCAAGGGCGGTCACAGCTCTGTTGGTATCGCTCAAAGTGCTTGGAGTTCTGCTGCCTTTGATGTCATGCACTAAGACTTGACCTCTCTGGGCAAGGGCAAGCCGAGTCGGTTGCAATTTACACAGGTCAATCAAAGGGCCGCCTAGACGGCCATGGCGATGCAAGATAGGCTGGATTTCTCCATTGGGTAGCTCGACCACGTCTATGCCGTGGCGCGTAGAAATGGCGGCGTAATGGGCATTGATGGTGATTAGGTGAGACGTGAAAGCCTGCAATTCACCACATTCATCATGCTCCATGAGACGGAATGGTCGACATCACAGCCCAATGATTAGGTAAAGAACGCGATGCTGTAGTGGGATGTATGTACCTCTGTACAGTACTATGTAGTGAATGCAATGGGATAGGCAGCTAGCGCGAGTAGCCGAGCGAAGGAGGGAGTTCCGGTCTGACACGCGACCTCCGACCAGTGCCGCCAAGAAGAACGCGACTGGTGACGTGGGGCTGCTCCGGGCGGGATGACCTGCATGTGCCCGACCAAACTGGACTTCACTGCCCGCTAGCCTACTGACAAACATTTGACCCGCTTGCCATAAACCACCGGAAAACATACCAACATTTGATTGCTTCACTGACTTGCATCTTTGCTGCAAAGAGGGGCTTTCAACGGTGCGAGAACGCTACAATCACGCCATTTCACCACCCCAAGGGCTCGTGAAGCTTTCATATCTATTACAGGAGCAGGAATCGATACGGTAGACTTTGGCGAGCATGGCGACCCCTCTTCCCAAGCGGATCATCAAGGAGACGGAGCGGTTGCAGAACGAGCCTGTGCCAGGCATCTCTGCAGCACCACATGAAGAGAATGCACGATACTTCGATGTCAAGGTGGAGGGTCCAAGTGGAAGCTGTTATGAGGGTACGGCCAACATCGCATCACTAAGAGATGAGTAACATGTGCTGCTCGTGATGGCGTACTAATCGGAGAGTAGGTGGAGAGTTCCAGCTCGAGCTCTTCCTCCCCGATGACTATCCCATGTGCCCACCACGGATACGATTCCTCACCAAGATCTACCATCCCAACATTGACAGGTTAGGCCGAATCTGCCTTGACGTCCTCAAGAACAATTGGTCGCCGGCTCTGCAGATCAGGACGATCTTGCTGAGTATACAAGCTTTGCTGGGGGCCCCGAATCCGGAGGACCCATTGAACGAGGCAGTCGCAAAGCAGTGGAAGGTGAGGTCAACTCTACGAATAAGGCAGAGTGTGCGATTTACTGACGGCATTGATTAGGAGAATCAAGCAGAGGCAATCAAGACTGCGCGAGAGTGGACTCAACTCTATGCCCTCAAAGGCTGAGATAACGTAACACATGATGATCACGGCTTTACTGAATACAGCGGCATACCCTTTGACTTGCGATACCTTCCAAAAAAGACCCCCATTTCATCTCGCTACGATCGCGGTCTGCTGGAGTGGCAGATGTGTCGATCTGACTGCTCGTGCAGACCGGCCAACTAAATAGCTCCTTTGCATGATGGAAAAAGGCTAACGTTTGCTTGCATTTGGCTATACTATCAAAATCAGCTGTTGTTATCGTGATCTGATTCCCATAGCTGAAGCGTTACCCCTCCTATGTTGTCGACCTCTTACAGCTCTAGCTCCCGAAAGTTCGCCACCCCATAGATACCCCACTTTTGACCTCAATTCACAGCACGGAAGACGCACTATGGCAAGTCCCCTTAAGGCCTGACCGGCGAAACGTTGTGCCGTCACAAGACACGCATCTGATGAAACCCCTGATCTTCCACTCCTTCACTCAGCACCACCGAGAGGCATCTGACGACAACCACGAGTGCCACCGCGCAACGCACACGCACTCACAGGCGGTTACCTCGATCACATGGTGCGCTAACGGCTCTGGTCAAGAGACTTATAAGAGTCTGCCGCCACCATGCCTCGTCGCGAGCGCTCACCACCGCCACCGGTGCCTCCGATACCAGCTCCTTTCCGCCACGCCTACGCCGGTATTGGCCACTCCAACATTCCGGTTCCGTCAACCCCTTCGAGCAGCTCGCCGAACGACAATGCCTATTCTTTGCGGAAGGCCAAGAGCGCAGTAGAGATGTCTTCAGCCTACGAACGCAAGAGGAGGACTACTTTGCCGCCCTCCAAGTTGAGAGAGTCAGTGTCGGCCAATGAAGGTATGTCTTACTCTTCAATCCTTCACGAGGAGTGAGTGGACGTGCTACGCCTCGTTCTGCCACATCATTCAATTACTGGCCCAGCACTGCCTAGCGACTATTGGTCTAACTCGCCCTGTAGCAACTCCGACGGCGCCGAAGGCCAGGCACCTGAAAATACAGCAAGGTAAAAATGCCCACCAGACTGTGGCCATCCACCAATGCATCATACTGACACAAACGTAGTTCCTTCCGCAGCAGAGTCCCTTGGTCACCCAACCCATGTTCAAGCTCCTCAAGCTCCAGTCAACGAAGTCAACAGAAGCCGTCTTACGACCAAGAAGAGCCTGCCCAATTTCTCCTTCAAGAAGCCAACCAGCGCAAGGAGCATCGACACCGATACTTCCGCCAGTACTAGAGAATATCATGCCGGTGACGTTCCAGGTAGCGCAAGGCGCGAATTTATGGGTCAGGTGAGTATCAATCAAGCTTTCTTTTCTGCTTTTATTCCGAGCGGCGAGCACCAGGAGCAAAAAATCAGAGCAGCGACAGCGAGCAGCGACGGCGAGCGGCGGAGGAAATCCCAGATCGTAGGCATGCTACACTTCGGGTGGGCGTTCAAACTGGGTCCAACCATGGCGGAAATGGCACGCAGATGGGGGGACCCAGCCCAAGTTCCCCTTGTCACGTGACCAGGACCCGATGGGTGGGACCCAGCCCCTGTTTCGTTTGTCACGTGATCAGGTCCTGCGTGTTACGTCTTTTCCTAGTGACAATGTTGACATGGAACCATTGTAGCGCAACGATCAGCAGAGTGATCAGTCTCGCCTTCGTGACACTGATGCCATGACGCCATCGCAACGTAGCGAGTTGAATTACGAGCATGCCCTTGAGAAACTCGGCTGGCTGGACCGACTGAAGCGTAAAGCAATGTCGGCTGGTAAAGACTCGAGTGGGCCGGATAAACGCCGTGATGCTCCAGTAAACACATCAATGCCCACAGAGCCGCATAAGCAGCCTGCGGCGGAAACGAGTGTTGCCGCTCGTGTCGATCAACAATCGAGTACGCCGGACGTAAATGCCAATAGGTCAGGCAAATTGCCGCGTTGGACTGAGTCGATGAAGCACGTCACCGGTGTGGGCAGCTTGATCAAGCCCAAGTCACCCTCAGTCGACTCCGGTCGAACCTTCCTCTCGCAACCTTCACCTTTGACATCATCCTCCTCCGACAGCCTTTCAACATCCAGGTTGAAAATGGAGGCCCGCAAGGATCCATCACCCTTGGAGAGGATGACGAAGGCAAATATGCAGACCGGCATGCCTAACAGGTCGTCGCACCTCCGTGGTGCCGTGGACGTCGACGCGGCAAACAGTGAGCGCGACGATCCGTTTGTGGAGGCGTCTGGGGCTACGTCGTCAACTGCGCCGCCTACTGATGCCAACGTCATTCCTTGGAACTACCAGAAGCCCGACGGTAGTTTCAATACTGCTCTGCTTGGTGTGGGTGGCTCTTCGAACGCGTCGAAGTACACAGGCGCGGCTGCCTCCAAGGGAGACTTTCCATCGTCGCCTAAAACCCCTTACACGCCAACTCGATCCAGCAACCAAGCACTTCGCACTACGAAGTCAGAGACGAGCATCAAAAGCACCTCTTCGCTTGGTGTCATCAATCCGCCTTCAAAGAAGTCACTCGAGTACAGCATTGAGAATCCAGATCACATGCCGCACACTCACTTCTACAAGGCCATCCAAGCGCCGCCGTCGCCACCACCGCGGGCGCTTTCGCCGGCAGAGGACCCTGAATGGCCTCGAATGGTTGCGCAAGCGAGAAGGAATATAGAACTCCGTGAGCAGAAAGCCGCGCAAGAAGCAGAGGAAGCTCGTATAGCCGCGTTGGAGAAACCCGCAGCTGATGAGCGCAAAGCTTAGGCCGAAATGGAAGAGAGGCTCATCAAGCGTGGCAGTGGGTTTGGAATGGCGCCAGTGAAGAACTTCCTCAAGATGACAAGCGATGAGCTTAAGTTCTACAGCAAGGAACTGACAGCAGAACTTGAGAGGATGGCTGCTATCGCGGTTGCCGAAGATGAAGCGTTTTCCAGGGGCGACTTTAGCTTCATCTGCAAGAGTGGTGTTCCAACGCAAGAGCAGGTTGAATTGCAGGAAGCCAGATTCCGCGATAAGGTCATATTCCTCAGAGACCAGGGCTACGAGTTATACGAGGCCCAGATCGAGGTTCGGGAGCGGGAGTACCAAGAATCCAATGCAAGAATGAACAGGCAGATCGGCGAGACTTCTCGCCAGAAGAACGTGGAGGCGTCACTGAGCTCCCCCACTGCAGAGGCGGAAACGACCACACCGCCAACAGCAGATCCCGCCCCGAATAACAAGAAGCCTGTTGGACTCGGCATAGCTAATGCTTACGGAGGACATGTCGGACATGCAGATGGTGCTGCAGCGGGACGTATCATCAACAAAGGCAAGGGCCGCGCGCTTGAGCCTACTCCAGACAGCACACCAGAGGTGCTAGGCACTCAAGGTGATCTCAGCAAGACCATCGAGCGTGAGAGGTCTGGCTCGCAGTCTTCCGTGTCAAGCATTCACTCGGATGAAGCACGTGAGCTTGAGACCGCCTTGGGTCACGACAAGACCCGCGACCGTAGAGTGAGCTTACTCTCTCCCCTGGACCAGACACCTCTCAAGGTCACGTACCGTCCGGTCATCGAAGAAGGTCAGGGCGAAGGTAGCGAAGCTACTACTACGTTCAAAGTCGACCGCAATGAGGACTTCAAGGCCATGATCGCCGCCGAGGCAGCAAAGAGGGCCAGAATGCTGAATGCACCGGGCGCACCGATCCACCCAGCCCTCCGTCAGGGCTCCCCCCCGTCGGCTGACAAAGGGAGCCTTGATGGAACTTCGGAAACTACTTCCAAGCCGACTGCACCAATCCAGTCGAGCCGCCCACCTCGTGTCGGTAGCCTCGTTATCAACACAGATCGTCTGTTCTCGCCTGATGAGGAGTACCATTCTCCTCTGGAGGACCAAGCCTGGTTCTCATCGGCTGCAAAGGACCCTGCATCGATTCCTGATGCCTCTGTGGCCCCAGCAATCCCACCCAAGAGTTCAAAGCGCACCATCACGTCCTATCGCTCTGGAGACCAGGACAACATTCCAGCTTTGGCTCCGATCGTTGAGAAGGACGATAGTGGCTCCGAGTGGGTTCAAAACACCGACTACGATCCCAGGGGCGATCCCCACCATGCTCTATTCGAAGAAGACTGGTATCCTGGCAAAGTCAGCGCGGATGCTTCCAGCTCTGTGTACAGCCGCGATGAGAAGGAATCGCTTCCTGCAGAGACCAGTGAAGGCGGAGAGAACGAATCGGAATCCTATGACGGCATGAACATCAACTTCGATGCCGAAATCCAAGAGATTGAAGAGTGGACGACCCCATCGTCCCAGAACAAACCCAACAGCCCACCGACGCATGGTGCTTCCCCCTCGAATCCCGACGACTTGAATGCTTTGCGTGCGGACCTGGACCTCGCGCCGCTTCGCTTGCACGACGCCGCAAGCGGCCAGCCAAAGCACCCTCACCACGAATTCGCCTTCGGTACGGAGAAGCTCATGTATTACATGAAGCACAACAACGTGCCGGGCGAAGCCGTGAGCCGGTGCTCGCACTGCGCCCGATTCTGCTGCAGCTACGCCGAGAACGTGTACGCCAGCGGCTTGCCCACCCGCATCCCCAGCGTTGAGTACATCCAACAGCAGGCGGTGAAGGCAGTCAATAGGCTGAATGCCGAGCATCCCAATGGGATTGAGACCTTCGATGTTTTTCTGTCATGTGCTGAGTGCAGCAAGGTGGTCTGTCCCCAGTGCGTGGTGGTCTGCGAGGAGGTCTTCTGTAGGGAGATGTTGTGTGGAGAACATGCTGTGGAGGGGAGATGCGGGTATCACGTGCGTTGCTAGAAATGGGGAGAGGATGGCTTTTCTCTTTGGTAACAGACTGAGAATGGGGATTGGGATGGGCGTTCATGCTTTATTAGTGTGCTTCGTAGGATGGAGATACCCAAATCAAAAGTGTTTCACGTGATTTCCCAATTTTTCCTAATTTTTTGATTTTTTGTGGTTTTTTTATTTTTTGTAGTTTTTTTATTATTTTGTAGTTTTTTTTTATCTATTTTTATTTTTTATATTTTTTATATTTTTTATATTTTATATATATATATATATATATATATATATATATATTTTTTTTTTTTTTCTGTATGTCTTCGTGCAGGAAGCAAAGCATCTCCTCTCCAACCTTAATCTCTACGCCTACGTATCGCTCTCTCTCACTCTATGCCTACGTCGAATCAAAGCACCCCCTCTCAAAACCACCTCTCTATCCTCTGCAGGGAAATGTTGTGCGGAGAGCATTCTGTAGGCGGGAGATGCGAATATCACGGGCGTGGCTAGAGAGGGGATGGGATGGCCTTTCTCTTCAACAATTGAATGACAATAAGGGATTGGAATCGGCGTCCTTGCTTTATCAGCGTGGTTTTAGGGTGGGAGAAGACGGGATACCACAAGTAGCAAAGGTTTGCTAAGTGTTTGAAATCATGTAGTATTGTATGTCTTATTGGTTGCATAAATCAAAGCATCTCCTCTCAAACTCTGATCTCTACGCCTACGTATCGCTCTCTCCCACTTCATGCCTACATGTTGCTCTCTCTCCATGCCTATGAATCGCCATCTGTGCGTATTGCTCTTTGTTTTTGCCTACGTATCGCTCGTTTTCTCTCTCTGTGTCTGCATATCGCCCTCTGTGCGTTTCGCACTTTGCCTCTCTCTCTCTCTGTGCCTACGTATCGCCTGTGCCTACGTATCGCTCTATGTCTATACCTAAGTATCGCTCTCTACACGCATACATCGCCCTCTCTGCCCACGCATCGCTCGCTTTCTCTCCCTTTCTCTATGCTAAAGTATCGCTCTCCATGCCTATACATCGCCCTCTCTGGCTACACATCGCTCTCTGTCTTTCGCTCTCTCATGCCTATACATCGCTCTCTATGTCTATTTTATTGCTTTCTATGCCTACGTATCGCTCTCTGTCTCTGCTTATGTATCCCTCTATGCCGATGTATCGTACTCGCTTTCTCCCTCTCTCAATCCCAAAGTATCGCTCTCCATACCTGGATATCGTACTCTCTGCTTACATATCGCTCGCTCTCTCTCTCCCTCTCTCTACGCTGAATTCTCGCCCTCAATTTCTATCTATTTCTCTCTATGCCTACGTAACGCTCCCTACATCGATACATCAGTCTCTGTCGGTTGCTAATGTATCAACTGTAACCACAGCTCTCCACTCCGCGCCTGCCATGTACAGTTGGTCCGAGATTAGCATGAAAGCTGCATGGCGTTGAGGAGAACAAGGAATGATGAAATTCAAGTAGGCAGGTTTCCGCAATAGCAGCATCGGATTCGAATATATTAGCCGTGTCTACAGCTCTCGACTCCGCGCCTGCCGTATAGAGTTAGTACGAGATCAGCACAACCCCGCATTGAAGGTATTTAGCATGAAAGCTGTCTGACGATGAGGAGACGCAAAAATGATACATTTCGAGCAGGTAAATCGTCGCAATAAAAAGCGAGCAATGTGAATAGCAAAATGTAGGTTTCCTTCGTCAATCTGAAAGAAGAAGATACAAGAAGATCAATGGTCCTTGGATTTTCCTGCTTGAACCCCAAAAGAAAGAAAAGAACCATGATCAAATTCCTCCCAACACTACTCCTCCTCCTCCTTCCCCTCGCCTTAGGAAGAGAAGTCCACATCTCCGTAAACACCACCACCCAATACGACGTCCTACCCCCCATCGCCCGCTTCTTCGGCGCCGACGAACCAAACTACGCCTACTACCCCAACGGCGAGCTCCTGCTCAGCGAACTCGGCAACCTAAACCCAAACCATCAAACCTACTTCCGCACACACAATCTCCTAACCACCTGCTCACCCCTTGACGACGTAACACCGCGGCTGAAACACCGCGGCTGAAATGGGGCTGCACGAACGCCTACACCGAAGACCCCAGCACCACCACGGGGGAAGCGGTGTACAACTGGACCATCATCGACAGGATCTTCGACGCCTACCTCGCCCGCAACGTGAAGCCGTACGTGCAGATAGGCTTCATGCCGAAAGCGCTGGCGCGGGAGCCGGTGGAGCCGTATACATTCCATTTCGACCCGGAATCGTCGGTGAATGAGATTTTCACGGGGTGGACGCACGCGCCGAAGTCGTATGAGGAATGGGGGGATTTGGTGTACGCGTGGACACGACATGAGGTTGAGCTGCGCGGGGAGAGGGAGGTGGAGAGTTGGTATTGGGAGCCGTGGAACGAGGCGAATATTGGGTATTGGAATGGGACGGAGGAGGAGTTTTTCAAGCTGTATGATTATGCGGTGGAGAATGTGCGGAGGGCGTTGCCGGGTGCGAGGGTCGGGGGGCCTGAAGTGGCGGGAGGGCCGGATGGGGAGTGGCTGGGCAGGTTCCTGAATCATACGGTCGATGGAACGAATGCCGTGACTGGGAAGGATAATGGGTCTCCGCTCGACTTCATCTCGTTCCATGCCAAAGGAGCACCGATCTATATCAACAGTACTGCGGAGACACCTGGTCATCTACAGATGAACGCATCAGCTTCTCTGCAGAATAGTCGGGATGCCTTCTCCGTCATATCCAGCTATTCTGAGTTAAAGGGCAAACCGATAATCATAGGAGAAGACGATCCAGACGGCTGCGCAGCCTGCGTCTCCGACGCATATGATTACCGCAACGGGCTTATATACCCCTCTTACACGGCCGAAGTCTTCGCACGGAACATGCAACTGGCGAGGGAATACGACGTGAACCTCGAGGGAGCCGTAACCTGGGCGTTCGAGTTCGAGGATCATGCCTGTTTTGACGGGTATCGGGTGCTAGCCACGAACGGCATTGACAAGCCGATCCTGAATGTCTTCCGCATGTTTGGGATGCTGACTGGTCGGCGCGTAGCGAGTCATAGCTCAGGCGAGAAAGCACTCGACACAGTCGTGGAGGAGAGCGTCGTAGCCGAAGCAGATGTTGGAGTCCTTGCCGCATTCAATGAGACGACTGAGAGACTTGCGGTGATGGTCTGGAATTACCACGACGATGATCTACCGAAGCCAGATGCCGATATTACCCTAGATGTGACGGGACTGACTGAAGGAGCAAAGGGAGGCTGGCGCCATTGGCGCAGTTGGCGTTCGTGGCGCGATTGTGAGAAGGTGAGGATAACGCATTACCGTATCGACAACGACCATAGCAACTCGTACACCAAATGGCTGGCGATGGGCTCTCCACAGGAGCCGACGGCGGAGGAATATGCGGAGTTGCAAGCTGCGGGCAAGCTGCAGATGCTTGAGCGGCCGCAGCATGTCGCTGCTAGGGACGGAAAGGTAGAGGTGAAGTTTAGTCTCCCTCTCCATGCCGTTACATTGCTCATTATTGAGCGTCGATAAGAGACTGACTGGAGACATGGCGGGGGTTTTGAATTTCAGACTTTCCGAGATCTTGCTCGCGATACTCGATAGGCAAGCAAAAGAAATGAGATTTAGGCGTCCTACTCCATGCCAATTCCATTGCTTATCATCGAGCGTCGGTAGCAAAATTCGTCTCTAAGATACCTCCAGTCAAGACTGAAATATTCAGCCCCTTCAAAGAAACCCTATCTGGGTATTGGAGAGAGAAACCACAGACCAGAATTCAGGATACCATTCCCCTGCAAAATTTCCCATTCCTTCGTCTCGAGGCGTCGGACAAGGCGTTACTCATCGTAGAAAAGCTCTCCGGGCAAATGTTCGATCTCAGACTTCCCAATGATCTTGCCCAATTGACGTGTCCTTCTAACTGCCGATATGCCTCTGCTGGGCTTAAAAATCTCTTCTTCCTTCCGAATTGTTGTTTTTCAACATCTATTTTCTTTGCCTTGTTTCGCTGGGCACTCCCTATAGCCAAGAGACGGCCTCAAGGGAGGAGATGAAAACACTCGTTCGATGACAACTTTCCCGCGCGCGGCGAATCCATTCCGCATTGGTTCTCGTGCAGCTCATCGCATAAGGGCCAAGGGAGAGCCCTCGGTAGCAGCCATCAGCGACGACTTGCCGCTGCACAATCCAATATAGGCCCATATCCCTCCAAACAAGTCTTCAAAACTCGAGCTCATAGGACTTGACCCTCCCTCTCTCCCTTTTTCCAAACCGAATCCTCTCTTGGCTCAATCCTCCCCAACACTCCCCTCGTCAACAAAACTCCCGTCCCGACTCTCCTCCCTCTCGAGCCCCGGCATACCGCCACCGGCAGCCGTACTCTGACTACCCAGACTAGCCGTCGAACCGACCCGTTCCAACTTCTGACGTTTCTTAACATGGACGACACTCTCGTCGTCGTCGTCGTCCGCGGGACCGTCCTCGTCGTTGTCATCGCGGGACATCTCGTCGCGGTCGCGCTTCTCACCACTACTGCCACCACCAGCGGCAGCATGACCGTTGGCGGCGGGGGAGGAAGCCTTATTCGCAGTTCCGGGCTTCTTGCCCGTACTCGAAGGTTTCGAAAGCTTGCCACCACCACCACCACTGGAAGAGTGAGAGTTAGATGTCGAATTCCTCTCCTTCTTAATCTTCTGATTAAGTCCCTTCTTCAGCAACTTCTTCTTCATATTGGGTCCTCCCGCAGCAGAAGAAGCAGAAGCCTTAACGGCGATATCGTCCTCGTCGTCCTCCTCACCTTTCCCACCGCCACCATCCTGGCCACTAGCGCCAGGCTGCGGCGTCCCCGCCCGCGAAGCCGAAGGCGTCGAACTCATCTTAGCCATCGCATTCCGACTCGCCTGCCGACCCGACAGGCCCATGCATTGCTCGAGGTGCTTGGCGAAGCGGGTTATGAGCAAGCTGCGTTTGCAGGAGGGACAGGTATGCCAGGGGATATACTCGCCCTTTTTGAGCTTCTCGTCGATTTTGCTGGCTTTCTTCTCGCCCTTTTCCAGTTTGCGACCGGGGTCGTTGGAGCCTTGTTCGCCGTTTTCGGAGGGGGAGGGGGGACCCGTGCCGTTCTGGTTTTGTTCTTCGGAGACGGGGGTCCCGTCGCCGCCGTCGGCGGCGTTCTTCTTGTTCTTCGCTGCTGCTTCCCGTTCTTTCTTGGTTGGGGGCCGGCCGGTCGAGTCGGCTTTCAGGAAGGGGTTGTCGTAGATGTCGTGGCCTGGTCGTCGGGACCAGGGCTTGCGATCGCAGTATTGGGTATCTTTGGGCGGGTCGGATGTAGCGCCGCGGACTTTGGGCGCGAGGGGTGGGTCGAGTAGGCGTGGGAGTTTGCAGCGGTCGCAATGGGGGAGTTTGGTGGTGGAGTCGAGGTTGGCGATCATGAGCTTATGTTCGCGGTGCTGCGTGAGGATAGTCTCGTGGAGGATGTTCTGGAGGGCTGTCTCGAACAGGTTCTGGGCGATTTGGCCCAGACTGGGCTGTGATTCTGATGCCATGGTGTGCGCTTTTCCAAGCGGGAGGTGAGCAATGCTATTGCAACCTAGTTGATGTCCCCGATCCAGTAGTATCCCAGCTATTTGCACATATCCATTCCAGCGGAAGAGAGATGGTGCCGAAGTCAATAGCAGCCGCTGCTCCTCAGGTCGTAGGAATACGTCGTGCACCTCGCAGCCAGCTCTGCTTAGCAAGACGATTATCCCGACCAAGCACTCCCAAGCTCACACAACCAATGGAGACCAGAAATGTAGATGGACAATCCTACAAAGATCACAGCCACCCATCAGCGCATCAACCAAGCCCGACGTCCCATCATCCCCGGATCTCCGCAAATTGGGAATAGTGATCGACTGAAGTTACCAACTTCGGTACACGCGTGGTGGCGCGCGCGCGCGTATCGTAGCCGTTAACGCCACGCCCTGCCTGCATGCACGACAGCGGCTCTTCCCTTCTTGTCCGCCAGGTAGCCCGCCAGGTAGCCCGCAATCGCGCTAGTCCACAACCACAAACCCAGTGGTGGCACGAAGGAGTAAAAACAACGACAGGCTAACACAACTAGGAGGGACAATCGGGGTGAAGAGAAAAGGGACATAACACCACTGCAATTTCCCGTTACTATGCTACTACATACACATCATCCTCAATAATCCTAACAAAACCCCCCATCATCATTCTCAAGTCCCCAGAGAGAAGAAAAGCCAAAGCAAAAAAGGCGACAAAAAAAAAAAAAACCAAAGGTCAAAAAGTCAGAAGGGAAGAGGTTGGGAGAAAAACGCCAGAAGATGCAATTAGAATATACGGATCAAGAAAAAAAAAAAAAGATATTAGCTGTGTGTCGAGTAAGATAGTCGCCCGGCGGGCTCTCCAGGAAAAAAGGTGCTTTTTCCTTCGCTTCAACCTCTCGCTTTTCCCTCTTCCCTTGGCCTCTCCCTTCATCATTTCCTTCCCCTTTCCGCTTCCTCCCAGAAGCGGAGGGAGAGCGGAAGAGAGAAGCACGGGGGGTGAAAGAGTGAAAAAGAAAAGAAAACTCCCGAACCAGCAAAAACTCCCCGGAACCCCGATCGCCCACCCTTCCTGATCCCATAAGTACTCCGTTGATCCCCCCATCATCGCATCCCTCTGTCTCTCTTTCTTTCTCTCACAGCAAGTTATAGCGTCCACAATGCCCCGATAACACCCCTCCTTGGCGCCCTTCCCCCCAGCCCCGAAGAGAAGTGGGAGAAAAAGGAGATCCCCAGTCTATACACGATGATTCGGATAAAAAAGTGATGTCGCAAAATGGGATAAACAGGACGAACGTCTGTCCAATGATGATTCCGAAGACATGTCCATTTCCCCTTTTCTCCCGTTCTAATGAAAGAAAAAAATTGTATTATCCGTCGTGAGGGAGGAGACGCCGAGAAGGAGAAGGTCCTAACCCGCCGGTTTGGCTGACACAAGCCAGAGTCCCGTAATTAGCGATGCCAAAGCCGACGGAGAGGTCGTGTGCGGACCAGGGAACGGGTCGCGGAGAGGTGTTCTCGGTAGGGCTGAGATGGGATGGACGGATGGCGTGACGGCGGTTGGACCCCTCTTCCTCGAAAATAAACAAGTCTCGCAAGAGGAAGATGCGCCCCATGAGTAAAACCATTAATTTTTCTTCTTGGTTTTCGAAATCCCACACCCCTCCCAGCTTCGCATATGCCTGGAACCAGATTTGAATAATCGTACCCAAAAAGACAACAACAACAACAAACACACAAGAGGAGAAACAAGGGGACAGCATCAAAAGATCTGCATGCCGTCAGGGTGTCAGAGGAAGAGGGATCCAAGCCCACGAGGCGGTCACGATCCCATTAGACAGCGGAGAGGGTTAAGAAGGAGGGCGGCGGGGGAAAGCAGCGGCGGCGACGGCGACGTCTACCTGACGCCGATGGGCGGGCGGGGTCCAAGGCTACTGCTGGAGCTGTGAGCAGAGGGCTCCGAATCTAGAGGCGCTGAGCGGTTGGAATCACCACTCCCCGCGCTAGCGCTCGCAGAACCAGTCAGACTCCGTACTTGCGGCTGAGACCCGCGGCCTTTGGGTTGGGGAGGGTATAGGTGGCTCACCCCTGTTTGTTGTTCAATCTGCTGTGGTGCGACTGCATTGCCGTGACCGGGGGGATGTCTGGGGACAGGCTGTCGCATGCCCGGCGGGCTAGGCCGGCCATTGGGGCCTGGTCCGAAGCCGTTTGGAGGCGAGGGACGCTGCATCTGTGGTTGTCGTGGGGCTGGGGAGAGTGGGTTGCCTGGACTGTGGCTGCCACGGCGGCTCACCGGAGGCGGGTAACCACCAGGACCTGGTGAGGGGCCGCCAAAGCCGCCCGGTGGTCCGCCTGGTGGTGGTGGTGGCCCTCCTTGCTGCAGCTCGTTCAGGCGCTCGGCCGTCAGCGAATTGGTTCTTGACTCGATGCCCATGTTCATCCTGTCGACGTTGCCGTAGCGGTCAGAAGAGTAGCCCATCAGTGGATTGTTTAGGAGTTCGTCGCGTAGACCGGGCAGCTGGCTCATAATAGCAGCGCTAGTCCGGTTCTTCTGTGGCATCGGTGGTCGTTTCCACGGCATGCGGCTGTTCGGACGGGCTGGAGGAGCGCCCATCATCTCGGGATTGGCACGCAGCTGGCTCGCACTAGGGGCCTTTCGCGTCCTTTTCGAGGTGACGCTCATCATGTCGAGGTTGTCCATTTCACCATGCGGCATCATGGGAACACCGTGAGGATCAACGAAGTCCTCGCCATCCTCATCATCGTCATCGAAGTCAGCTCTCCGAGGCGGCGGAGGGCCCCGTCGGCGGGGACCCATGCTCATCTCCCGTTCTCTCAGCGCCATCTCTTTCTGTCGCAATGCCAACTCCCGTTCTCTAAGTGCAAGGTCACCAGATGATGATGGCGGCATACCGTCATATGCACCTTCCGCCATCTGTCCATCCGGCATGCTATCATAGAGCGCAATATGACTGAACTCATTCAAATCGTCGCCCTCGAACGATGGTCTTCTCGACATCTGCTGCGGTGGCCCTCTTGGAGGGTATCCATTGCCATTCATGCGCGGAGGGGGGAAGCCACCCATGGACGGAGGTCCTCTTCTCATCGGCGGAGGTGGACCACCGGCCGAGGAAGGTGCCCGGCTACCAGGCCGCATGCCAGGGCGCATTGGCGGGCCACCACCATTCGCGGGCCCAGGAAAGCTCTGCCCTCTAGGGCCAGGGCCAGGTGGTCCCGGCACAGGTCCAGGTCCCGCCGGAGGCATACGCCCAGCCGGCTGTGCTGCTGGAGAGGCTGCTGCACCAGGAGGCGGTCGCTGCTGGTTGGTAATGTTGAGGTTGTGAAGGAGTGCGTAGAGTGTCTCGATTCTTGGCACTGGTACACCGGCTTCCTGGGCCAGCTTGATTGGCGACCCAAGGTATGTCTCGATCTCCATGGGTCTCCGAGCGCTGAAATCCTGGTACATGGTGCTGTTTTGTTCGGCAGCGACAAGCATCTGCTCCATGACCTGTTCACGGAAACCAGGCTTGAAACTGCAGCCTTGCGCACTAGCAAGCATTACGAGTTCATCTATGACTCCATTGATAAGCGAGCGGACGCCGACCTTTTCCAGAAGGTCGGCATGGGAGGGTGTTTCGAAAGCGACACTGGTGGGATGGAAAGCAATGGGTCTGCCATCATGTTAGTCTCTCATCGCTCATGACAGCTGTATTCATCGCTCTTACCCAATCATCCGATCATACTGCTGTTGTCGGATATTCGGTGAAACATCGCAGTCTACCTGACCAGACTTGAGAGTCATAGCCAGGGCCTCTGCCATGTCCTGTTGTATCGATGCCGGTATTGATGGGTTCTTATTCGCCGCGCCTACAAATAACTCTGTCGACCCCTTGTGCTCAAATTCGCTTGGCGCCAACTGTGTAATCTCAGCTCCTGAAACCAGAGAGAGGACGACGTTGGTCGGGAAGCGCTCCTCTAGAAAAGACTCGATGCCGAGGGTGTGTGTTGTGTTGACGAGGATACATGTGTGTTGGGGAGAGACGACGGATTCGATGACGGAGGCGAGGTCGTAGACGTCCGGAAGAGCTTTGACGCAGAGTAGAACGTAATCGAATGAAGCGCGCGAGGCCCCAGCCGCCTCTTCCGGTGAGCGGACGACTATACAATCGAGCAGAGGTTAGTCCTGACGGGTCTAGCAAGTGGGCGGCGGCGTCGCAGCAGCGCGCAGGAGGTGTCGGGGGATTGTCAAGGTGTCTTACCATGTCGTGGCTTGAAGCGTTCATTGCCGAACTTGCTTGATCTGAAGGAGATGCCATACTGTGACACGGCCTCGAAGCCGCTCTTCCATACCAGCGTCACGTCGCAGGCGTTCGTCGCGGAGAGTCGCCATGAGAGGAAGGCCGAGACTGCATTGCCGCCCACTACGCACACCTTCTGTGTCAGCTGACCGTCGTCCATTCTCGGATGAAGAGGGAGGTAGGAGGGAACACGAGAAGCTTAAGCAGAGCTGGCCATGGTACAGCACTGGATACGAGCAACGTATTGCCATCGTCCCATCTCCGCAGGCAGATTTGGGTGAGCGTAAAAAGTGGAGACCCGTGGCGGTCGGACTGCGCTTGTGCATAAGGTATGTACGGGGGAAGAGTAGTGGGCAGCAGGGAAGGTGTGTGTCGCACTCACCTGACAGGATGCGCAAGCGAGGCGTCGTCGGGGCCATGATGGTCTCAAGCTATCGCGCCGCCAGCGTGTGGTCGGGCGTGGGGTGTTGAGGGTCGAGAAAGGGGGGTTGCGGCGGTCGTGGTGGTGGTGGTTGTGGTATACCGAGCGAGCAGACAGACAGACAGACACAGTCCGGCTGCACGCAGCGGGAGGTGAGGATGTGGATGGATCGGAGCTTTCTGGGGCAGAGTCCGGCCGCGTCACGGGTTTTTGCGTTTAGTGGCCGGGAATTCTCAACTTTCTCGCGCCTTTTTGGCCTGGTTATGCACGCGTTGCCAGGAAAGAGTTTGGTCGGCGTCTCCAGATCTCAACGGCGAGGCGATCACGACAGAAACGAGCGTGGTGAAGCGGAAGAAGGACAGCAGCAATACCCAAAAGAAGACGCGGCGGTGGCGGCGGCGGTGGTGTCGCGGAGGGAGACGGAGAGGGAGGTGATGTTGATGGAGGCGTAGTGGTGCTGCACAACGGCGCAATGTAGCAGCAGCAGTAAGCGGGAGCGTCGTCAGACCCGACAGAATATAGAAAGGATCAATGTCTGCACAGCGGAGGGGGGAATGCGCAGCTAAGCAGAAGCCGCGAGCGAGTAGGAAGCAGCCGAGCCCGAGCGACGAGTGGCAGCTGCAGCGGGCAAAGACAGCGACAACTGGAGAGGCGAGAGGCTCAGGTCGAGAGGTCGGAGGCAGATCCCTCAACACGCAACTCTCCCGCTTCCTGCCGTGGAGCGTGGCCAGTGGGCAAGGCTCGCAGGGGACGCTGCTGCTAGGCTCCCTCTCGGCTCCGGGGGCTGCTGCTACGGCCTGTCACTGCGGACGTATAATTTGGGCAACCCTCACTCACAGACCAAGACGGTGAACGGTCAAACTTCAAAGACGGGAAACCGTACTATAGTGAACAGGCGCGATCCAACCTCGCTTGTGCCACGCATGTAATCCCACCGGTGAACCAACCCATACATAGTACACTTGCGCTTGCCGTTTCGCACGCCGTTCATGGCCGTGTCGCGTGCTGCGGCGTGCGACTCCGTCAAGTGGCCATCACGTCGTACCCATGCGACGCGAGGTGGACTAGCCAATCTTATGCACAGCGGAATAGCCACTTCGCCGTTTCGGCTATCGTCACTAGCATCGCCTTGGATTCTACGCGCCGAGGAGCGTACAGGACGCGCTGTATTATTATTCACCCATTCGACCGCGACTTCTATTCGCACCTTACAAACGAGATACGCTCGACCACCGACATAATTTTATCTCTCCAGTGCCCCCGGAGTGGATCATTAGTAGGTCGAGATAGGTGCTGCAGCGCCCAGGATGCTGAAACATCACAAGCAATCGGGCAATTTTGTTTCGTCGCTCCGCCAAAAGTATATTTCTCACCCCCCACCGCCGCAGCATCCTACTGCATCCATGTGGCTGTTGGAGCACTTTGGGAGTCTCTCGCATGTCCGTAAAGCCGCCAGGTGATTCATCAGTGGTGTGGTAGTGCATAACAAGTGAATTGGACTGTCTCGTAGTAGTGATGCTATGTACTCACCATAACCTCACGCCTGCGACGATGATACGTAGATGTGCGACTAGATGACAAGCTTTCGGGCTTGACGCACAAGATGCTTTCAGCCTCTTTCATCAGAATAGCACGGTAGTCAGCAGTGGCTGTACATGGTTCCACCCTCAACGATGCGCTACCGGCTCGCCATGCCTCTGCGCATGGCAGATCATCAGCCCGCACGAACACGTTCGCCTACGAATGACTGTATCAACCGTATCAACCGTATGCTGCTGTTTTCCTCGCCACTGTAGATAATAAGTACGGCAGTCACGAAATTTGTCCATTCTACCGGCCATTCCTCCAGCGATGGGCCCTTGTCACCCAACGACGGCGAGGGAAAGGTGTCCGCCACCACTCGGCCTTCGGGCAACGGACGCTGTTGGCCCGGTTTCCACTATGCACAGGGCTGTCTTGAAAACTAAATTGTGCAGTACAAATCCACCGCTAGTCACCATCGAAGCACAAATGCGGCATAGAAATCAAGCTTTTTCCCACACTTGACAGGCTGGTCCGAGAATCCAATACAATCGACAGAGAACGTCTTTCTGCCAGGGGGGTTTGCATGCGGCATGGATTTAGGATATACCTACAGAAAAGAAAAGCTGCCAATGCGGGCTGGTGGTGCTTTCTAAATCCAGAAACTCCCATCCTCTCACGTCATTCGTCCGTCGCGTCGCGTTTAATCCGAACCGTTATCATCTCGTTCGTCGTCGTGCGCCTGTCTCCCCCCCGGGGAACCGCTCACCGTGCCCGGGCGGGGCAACTCCAAACTTCGTGCAGATTATTGAAGCACATCCAATGCATTACAGTATGAGAAGAGAAGCAGCTCATCGCACTACTGACACCAAAAAAGAGAGTAGTTGTTCACGCCCCTTCCTCATACACAAAGCCTCTATACCGCACTGTTCCCATCTACATACACATCTACGTCCCGCTTACTCTCCCGCCAAATCATGCTCCACTCCCTCGGATTGAAGCGGCGAAAGTCAGACATCTAACCGACCCAGACCGTGGAGTCCAGCTCGTGAGAAATCCGGCAGGGATCTTATTCAACTTGTCTTACCTTAACCCCCATCCCATGTCCATTCTCGCCACTGCAATGCTAGTACACTGCAGTTTGGGTTGGGGGAGGTAACTACTGTAGCTCTCCCTGCAGCTGCCACACGCGTTCGCATTTGGATTTTCGCGGCTCGGAAAAGGCGTCAGTCAGCGTGGCGCGGGCCGGGAAGGTTCGGATGGCGATTGGCGGCAGATCAGTTGCGCTGTGTGTGTGTGCGTGTGTGTGTTCAAGGTAGGAAAGGATACATAGGCACTCAGTCGTGTTTGGGGGGGGGATGTGGGTGTGAAAGATCTCGGGTACTGTAGCGGCGATTGGATCGACTGTACCTTGTTGCTTCGCTGGGACTGTCGTGCTTTGTTGTTCGTGCTGTCGTCGTAGTTGGATGGGAAGCTGTTAGAGAGTAGAAGAGAGGTCGGATGAGCCACGAACTGAGGTCTCGCGTCGTAAGCAGCGAAATGGATGTCAGAGGTCGGATGGAGGAGGGTGTCGGCGAACCGATGCTGCCTTGAGCGAAGACATCAAGGCCTTACAGCTGTGTTGGAAGGTAGTATGTCATTCATCGATGAGCAGACGATGAGCATATACTAGGTTGACCACGGCGATAAGGTGTGCATGTGCACATGTATGCATCAACTTAGGCTTGGAGCGTTGGAAAGATGGACGAGCTCTTGTACAGATTATTGGTAGATCGTTCTAAACCACTCATTAACTTTCCCGACATAGCCATAGCGAACCGATCCATGCTTCACGTATCGTTATAGAGTAATCTATGCCCTTTCTTGAGCAAACATAATGATACCCGTAGCCATTACTCCCAGCGCCGTGAACGCCATCCATACACATATTCTCCACCACACAAATGGTGAAGATTTGAGCAAATCGGCCTTGCACCTCAACGAGGCAGATTCATCATTCATGTCATAATCATAGTTCAGCACCTTCAAAGCGGGGAGTCGATTGGTCTCAGAACGATAGGACCAAACGCCTCATGCTGTTGCACTTTGAGCAGATGCTTTGTTCCGAGAGCCAAAACATGAAGAAGTCCCTGCGCTGCAACGATATTGGTATTGTGTTCTGGCGGAAGCAACGTCGCGAACTCGACGGTACCATCCATCTCCTCCATCTCCTCGTCACCCAGCGCAGCAGCAGCTCTCGCTTCGTCTGCTTCCGCGATAGCGGCCCGGACGAAGGAGAAGAAATTAGTAGATTCCGAGTCTAGAGCTGCGCGCTGCCACTGCGACTGTGCGGCGGTCTGGGTGTCGACTTGAGCTGCGGGCCCGTAGAGCTCGAAATCGTCGAGCCCGGTCATCGCGAGGTCGTCGAGGCCGCCTAGGTCGCTACGCATGTCCATGTGCGGGAGCTGATCGGTGTCTGTATCTGGTTGACCACGGCCGAGAAGAGGCGAGGCGGTCTGCAGACGGCTGCCGCGACGACTGGCAAGGCCACCACCGGGTGCAGGCTGATGAGTACCGGGGAGAGAAGCGGAGCCGAAGACGCTTGTAGGACGCCTGGAGCCGGCGCTTTGGTTCCATGGAAAGGTACTCGACAGGTGGCGTTCGTCGAGCGGAGTAGGAGCTTCTCGGCCTTGTTCAATGCCCATGCCAGTGTAATCATCTCCCGCCGTCGGCATGTATCCGTCACCAAACTCGTCTGCGCCACGACCCAGCTCATCAGAAGACGGTTCATTGCCACGAGAACGCTTGCGCAGCGGGCCCTCAGCCTGGTCATCCCGGCCTGTAGAAGCCCGACGATCACGCTTCTCGCCACCAGCCCTTAGTTGAAGGCCAGTGAATGTCTCGAGAAGCTTGGCACCGGAGAACATCTCCAGTGGGCCCGGAAGCCTGACGAGGCGGTCTGATTCGTAAAAAGCACTGAGCGAGGCGTTGCCTAGGATCCAATGCTCAGCGTTCTTTTTGGCGATGGTCGTAGCCCGGGCAGAGAGCTTGTGGCGAAGCGCTTCCTGCATGTTGGCAACGTAGTCGGTATTCCAGCGCGCGAGGTCGCCGTTGCGAAGTTCGAGAGTAGTGTCTGGTGCAATGATCTTAGGTGGAGGCTTTTGACGGCGGCGCATGGGCGCCTCGACCGTTGTGGAAGTGATGTACTCCTCATCGTCTTGCAATGCTTGCTGACGAGGTGGAAACGCTTGAGCGTCATGCCCTAGTTCGTAGTCGTCTTGCATGGGGATGAAACCGTCATCATCCGGCTGGCCGAGCTGCGTAGCATTAGCAACTTATCCATTTCTCAGAGGCGGTTGGTTGTACTCACTAGATCTTGCCCTGCCCGCCCGCCTGCGTGCTCACGTCTAATTTGAGAGCTCACACTGCCCAGATCCGTCCGATCAGCGCCCCCAACTGGTCCGACTGGCTGTCTAGCATCGCTGAACAGCATCGTACCGTCTGGCGCAACTTCAAAGAAGTCATCTTCCAGCATGACGGCCGGCTCAGCTCTTGCACCAACCCCAGAGCCATCCCGCGCGCTGAAAGCTCTGCCACCCGCGATTGACCCGCCGCCAGCTGAGCTGGAGACACCACGAATTGGCAAACCGCCCGTAGGCTGTGAGCTAAGCGATATTTGGGAGTTGTGAGGCGACAGGGTAGAGCGCAAGGAATCTTCCGCCAACGTGCTAACGTCGAGATTGAGCTGGTCAAGGTCGACAGGCAGGAGATCGAAGTCGGGGAGGAAGTTTGGGTCCTCTTGCAGCACAAGCTGGTCGGAGCTGGTTCTTGCTGTCAGTATCAAGCTCAAGCCAATGCCGGCTGGTTAGAGATCATACCGTCCCTTGTGACCTCCCTCGTCCTCTAGACCGCTGATCTTCATCGTCTTGAACATGGCTCGCATCTGGTTCTTCGCCGTCTCCGCGTCATTCAGAACGTATCCGCACTGTTGGTTGTACACGCGTGCGACACCATACCTGAACCACGCGTCAGCAACACCGATGCCTTGTGAAAAGAGAACTGATGTATTACAGAAGATTGCTGCTCAATCTCAACGCCATAGGCGCTTCTGGCTCCCCGATGGTCTCGCAGGCCTTCTGCACGTCCACGTCCAGGATAGCTTTGCGCGAAACGCGTTTGAGGGCGGACTTGCTGCCGAGCGTGGCGACGAGCCAGACGGTAGCGACGCCATACTTGCGATTGGTCAAGACTATTATCCGTGTCAGCAAGATCTGATGAACGCGTTCCCGACGCGCAGAAACCGTGTTGCGGTCGAGAAAGTACCTTCATGTGAGTAAAACATCTTCCGGCCAGCGATTCAGGGGTAGGCTGAGACAGAAGGGAATGTACGCGCCTGAGCGCTGTGTAATAGCAGCAGTATCGATAGGGACTGCTGTAGAGGCTGCGAGGGGAAGCGGACGAGATGAGATATGAAACATAGCAGAAGCTGAGCTTAAGCAGGAGCGTGATGTGAGGTCAACTGGGCGTTTGCAAGGCAAGTCAGAATCGAAGCCTCAGGCAAAGCGCACGTGATAACTGCGAAAACCTCCCTCTTACCACAGTAGCATTTTCCCTGCCGTGGAGGAGTTGCGATGCTAATCATGCTGTATCGTGTATCATTGACTCGTGCAGTCTTTGATCTTTGATTCATGCTGCCTGACACTACTTACGAAGCGCGGACATCGCCTGGTGTAATCCTTACACGGTCACCTCCGCCCTTAAGCCTTGGTGCCATTCTCCTCGATCGTGGGCAGCTCCACCGACCTATACAGCAGGATGAGCGCCGAGTGACTCTCACCACCACCAGCAAGCGTCTCGATCTTCTCACTCTCCACCTCTTGAACCTTCTCGTCATTGAACCACCACCATTTGCCGTCTTCGGCCTTGCCCGGGGCAGCAGTCTTCTTCACATAAGCAGTGTAATGACCGCTGTCTGCGGAAGAACCTTGATGCGTCACCACAGCTCTGAGCTCGTAAAGTCCAGTCTGGTTTGAAGTAGGATCGGCCTTAAGATCAGGGTGCACAGCCGCAAGCAGCTCTTTCTTCGAAGCCAGTATCGACGCAGCGCGCTCCTTCTCGATCTCTTCATCAGTCTTGTATGTCTCTTCCGTTCCACCCATGACAGTGTCATCTTTGCTGGGCGCTGTCTCCTTCTCCTTCTTCAATTCAGCCTCGCTCGCCGGTCCAGTGGCCTTTGTCTGCCGCTCCTGTTCCTTCTCCTTCCGCTTCTGCATAGGCTCGTCGGATCTCACCTTCCCGCCGACTGCCTCCTCATCTTCAGCATCCTTCCGCATCCTTTTCTGTCTCTTCTTCGCGCGCTCAACATCCTCCTCTTCTTTCCTGACCTCCCGCAGTCGATCGCGAACAGGGATGAGCTTAGACCGAAGCTCGTCCGTGCAGAATTCCGTTACATCAATCTCATGTTGGAACGTCACCTTCCTTAGGATCTTCGCCTTTTTCTGCGTATCTCTGCGCCAGAAGAAACGGATCAGGTGGATTGGCAGGTTCTTCGGCAAGCGAGCAATTCGGCTCTGCCGCGTGTAGGTTGCAGTACGTCCCAGAGTCGGCGAGTTCTTCTCCAGCTTTTCGTTCAGCGCAATACGCATGCCCTCAGCCAGATGATTTGTCTCGCCCTGAATGTTGCACTTCAAATCGTGGAACTCGTCTTTCTGCTTCTGCGGCTCCTCATCCGGGGCATCGTCACAAGTCGTCGTGACCTCGAATCGGCCTCCCATGTACTTGTCTACCCAGCTTTTGAATCCTTGCTGCTGCGCGTCAGATCTCTCTCCTTCAGGCAACTGAAGTGAAGTGTGCAGGGTCTGGATCAACTGTGTCCAGACTTCTTCAGCGTCTTGCTGGGCGTAGCCGTGGCCATTCTTCGCACGCTCGGCGAACTGTGGGAACTTTTGGCGAAGAGTGGTAAGAAACATGATCGGTGGAAAGCCCTGCTGCGTTTCAGACATCTGCTTGTAAAGGTCCCGCAAGGCAGTGGTTAAGTCGTTGCCACCGCCTAGCCCGCCGATGCCGTACTGTGCTAGCTGGTCCGGGGTGAACATGCTAGAAGACGGTCCCGATGGCTGTGCGCCGGGTGTGTAGTTGATCAGCTCCTGTTGCAGCTCCGGTATCGATCGAAGGGTTTGTAGAGTGGCGTTGGCATAGCAGGTGTTGCCAGTGTTCTGTAACCCAGCTGGGGTAGCACCCTCTTGCTGAGCGAGCTCTGCCTCTGTCATGTCTTCCGCAAACTTCATCTTTTCCTTTGGTACTTCCATCACCACGTCTGCTGAAGGTGAGCCCATCAGAGTGATGAGCTTGCCAGGCTTGAGTCCCAGAGAGTTGAGAGGGGTGTCATCCTTGACTAGCTTCCCGGCCAGGACTTTCTGGTTTTCAGGCTCGACGTTGGTCAGCGAGAAGAGCTGCATCTTGAGCTCCTCGCCCGTTGAATCGGTATCGACGTCAACATCGTATGTCTTGCCTTGGTGTTTGACTTTGACAGACACCGGCGCCATTTTGGCTGACTTCGCAGTCTCTGAAGACTCACTGCTGCTTCGAAATAGAAAGGATTATTCGAAGGGAGTTGGGCAGCGGCAATGAGGCAACACCTTAGAGGCCTACGTGGAAGCCGAAAGATTGTTGACGGTCCCGACGGTGACGAAACGCCGGGTTATCAGCGGGCACTTTCCGCTGCGACTGTAATTGCCTAAGGCATTCAAAATCGAGCCCCCTCAGCCACCAAGGTTTGCAGGCTGGCAGATCAGACCTGAGCAGGGGGAGGCATAGATCTTAATTTTATTGAATGAACATTATAAGTCGCTGGACTGACACTTTCGTTCCGTTCCCTAGTCTTCAGACAGTGTGTTCCAAAAACACGCATCATATCTTAGCCTGGAGACTTGGAACCCGCATCTAAACTTCCGATTGAGCTTGCTACGGCGGTATTGATAGGTAAATGCAGATCATCTACCAGATAATGAGAAAGCCTTCACCTTTTCACTCGGAGTTGACGCTGCCAATAGACCCATTACTGAGACTCAAAGCGCATGTAGGCAGCCCCAAGGATACAAAATATGCATTTATCGGATCTATCATTGTATCAAACCAGCCCCTCTTTCGGAATCAAGTCTCCTTTATGCATGTACCACGTATCTCATTTACCCCCGGCGATCAAGCTCAAGTAGACACCCCATACTAAGCCGACGGTACTACCAACCAGTTGTCGGTACTCAAAAGGAACGACAGTGAACTGCAGCACGCTGACTGCGGGCCATAACCGTTGTCCAGCGTAGATCATGGGCCAAAACTCCTCAACGACCCTATCTTGGAGGATTTTCGTGTCCGTCTGACCACGCAGAAGCGGCAGCCCGATTAGAAAGAGCACTGTATTTACTCCAGCACCTATCGTCTGGTCAAGTGAGAACTTGATGAGTGTGTTCTTCTTGTTGAGCTTCTTGCTTGCTTTCTTCGGGTCTGCTGTCACACTCTTGCCTGTCATGGCGCCGCTGTCTTTGTTCGAGGTCCGCTTTGCTACTTGATCGGGATTACGCTCTGATCTGGCACCGGATCCTTTGCCTGAAACCGCATCGTCTACTAGTCTCTCTTTCTCCGTCGGTGCGAGCGCTTCGGTGTATCCTGGGAATTGTCCTTCTAACCAGCTTTGCCAGAGGAAATTGGGTGGACATGCAAGGACGGAAAACAGCGTGAATTGGAAGAGTTCGGTAGGGTTGACGGTGTATGGGATCTGTTCTGAATTAGCATGAAGACCCAATGGTGCAGTAAGCAGGCAGGGCAGGCTGACATGAGACTTGTAGCAAGTGATGAGCTGTCCAATGATATTAGATAGAGCAGATAGAATGCCTGCCTGTACCGTCGCTCGAAGCACGGGAGACAAAGCCATGTTGCTTAGCTCTTGTCGCGAACTGTTCCAAGAAGGCGGATGGTTTATGAGGTGGATATAAGAAGTGTTACTCGTCGGCCCTAGGAAGGTAAGTCATCGCTTCGCGTGTGGAGCGGGTGCTTTGGAACGACGCAGCAGGGTTGTCGACCCGGACATGATGGTTGCTTCAGACTGTGGTGAAAGGAGCAGTGAAAGCGCCCATGTTTATCGGCTGCCCTTTCCGGAACAATGATGTCACAAAAGGTCGCCAGGCGCTGGGCGTTCCTATCAACGCCGCCATCCGTCCTTTTCGAGATGCACGGGTCTTCACAGTTACGATAGATGGTCACAGAAGCGCAAATGAACGCATCGCGGTCATGGAGGTTGAGCTGCCGACTAGCGAATAGCTTTCCGTTGCTGATCCTGCATCATCATCATCCATACTTTACAGATCTAAGCTCCTTCAACTCCGCACGCCGGGTAAATCGACATGCCTTCTCATCATTTAAAAAGTACAGAACTGGGCTATTCGGCACATTGCCCCCCGAAGCATTTGATATATGAGCGGCAAGAAAAATGTAGGTAATAAGAGGCATTCACGCCACTTTCCTCAACCTGTTCGGGCGCCTATCATGTCTCGCTTCAGGACGCTTTTCTTACTGTTCGAAATAATCTTACTGTTTGGTATCTCTACCTATGCGGCGATAGACCGCAAGACTGTCGTGCAGTCCTTCAACCCATACCGCACTTCGTCCTCCAACTCCACTCCATTGCAGGTAGGAAACGGGAACTTTGCCTTCGGCGCCGATGTTTCCGGGCTACAGACTTGGCTTCCCTACAACACCTTGTCGTCCTGGTGCTGGCACAACAGCTCGCTTCCATCCATACCAAACCAGACACAGCCATCAGACTTTACCGGCCTGGACTGGGTAACTCACGACCGTTTGGTCAATTATGCTCAGCCGAATCCAGCAGAGGCTGAGATCAGCCAATGGATGATCGCAAATCCCCATCGTGTAAATCTGGGCAGAATAGGTCTGTGGTTTGGGGACAGAGATGTCTCGGAAGAGGATGTTGAAAGCACGGAGCAGGCGCTGGATCTGTACACGGGCATATTGACATCCAGCTTCGTTTGGGATGGATCGGACGTTCGAGTCACTACTACGGCCGATCCATGGTCTTCTACAATTGCCGTAGAGCTGAGTTCAGAAAAGTTGGCAGATGGTGCCCTTGGAATATTCCTGGATTACCCTTACATGACAGACAAGAACAAGTTCGAGGCGCCATTCGTCGGCCTTTGGAATGCGACCTCAAATCACACGACTGAGCTTCTACACCAGAGCCATCGACAATCTACGATCAAGCATATGATGGACGAAACGATTTACTATACAACAATTCACTGGAACGAAGATGCCTCTTTGTCTGGGCCAATACCTGGCACGCACCGCTACATCCTGAGCACCAGAGGCTGCCACAAACTCTCAGTGACAGTGTCTTACCATGATCAACCAGAGCCGGTAGATGCTGCTTTGTTTAACGTAGATGGCACTGGCACGCGCATCTCTACAAACGTGGAGCTGATTCGCGCAGCATCCCAGCACTACTGGCAGTGGTTTTGGGAAGAGGGTGCATTCCTCGACCTGACCAGCTCAGACAACGCTAACGCCACCGAGCTTCAGCGTCGAATCGTGCAGAGTCAATATATCCTTGCAGTAAACGAGGCTGGTTTTGACCCACCTCAAGAATCTGGTCTGGTGAACAACGGCTGGTACGGCAAATTTCATGCTGAGATGTGGTTATGGCACAATGGACATTGGGGTCGCTGGGGAAGGTGGACCCTTCAAGACCGCTCTGTTCCAGGTGTATACAAGCGGTTCCTATCTACCTCACTGGAACGAGCCCAGCGACAAGGTTACGACGGTGCGCGGTGGGGCAAAATGAGCGACCCAACTGGCCGAAGCGCGCCAGGTGAGATCAACAGTCTACTGATATGGCAGCAACCTCACCCAATGTACTTCGCTGAATTAGACTACCGTTCTCATCCGAATAATCGAACACTTGAGAAATGGGCAGACATACTTTGGCACACTGCCGAGTTTATGGCAAGCTACGCATATTGGAACGAAACAACCGGCGTGTACGATTTAGGACCACCCATGTACCCGTCAAGCGAGAACACTGATCCCAACGCCACGATGAACACCGCTTTCGAGCTAGCGTATTGGAAGATGGGTCTCTCAATCGCTTGTGAGTGGCAAGCGCGGCAAGGCAAAGAGTCACCCGAGCGTTGGAACCACGTTGCAGAGCACCTGGCACCTTTACCGGTACAGAACGAGACATATGTCATCTTCGAAGGTATCGACAACATGTGGAGCACGGAAGACTACACGGAAGACCATCCGTCAATGCTAGGTCTATATGGCTGGCTACCTCCTCAGCCTGATCAGTTCAACCTGACCATCATGCAAAATACAAGGGACAAAGTCTACGAGACGTGGAATTTCACATATAGCTTCGGATGGGACTTTCCACTCCTCTCCATGAATGCAGCACGACTGGGGGATGTCGATCAAGCTGTAGCCTGGCTACTAGACGAGAACTTTGCCTTCGACGATGCCGGGTACCACGTAGGTGGAGCAAGGGTACCTACGCCTTATATGCCTGGCGCTGCAAGTCTGCTGTGGGCGGTAGCCTTGTTAGCAGGCGGCTGGGATGGCAGTGAAGGTGGACATTGGCCGGAGGGATGGAAAGTGGAGAGTGAAGGCTTCGTTCCGCAATTATAGCATCGCTCATATTTTTGGAGTTTAAGCAAAATCTCCAAACAAAATCAGTCGTATCTCAGGAAAACGTCATAATACCATATGCAATGGGTCAGACTCTGTCTGCTATCTTGGGCTCGCTCAATCCAGATCACCGCTTTCGTCGAGGACACGGACCGATTCACCACCTCAGCAAGGCCTTCCCAAGCTCATAGACCAAGATCGAAATGCTCTCATCTGCTCCGGCTTGTCCAACTCAGACCTCTCTCAGCACCCCTTCTATTCCCTCGCTTCACGGAATACCGACGCGGCATTCTCTCTGTGTACACTTTTTGAGCCCTATAGGCTTCTCTGCTCTGGCGATGCCAGACCTCCCATTCACTTCTTTCTGCCAGGAGTACAGACTGGTTGATTTGGACACTTGCGCCCAGGTATTGCAAGCGGAAGCGTTTGCCTGCCAGAGCATTCAATAGGTCTTGATATTGTCGGGCGTCTGCAACTCTCGAACCTTCATAATCTTGCTCCTCATCCAGAGTCAAATCCACGACTGGAATCGATTCTCTCTTGACACGTTTCGCTGGTGATGGCTCGTCTTCTGTTAGATCTATCACGGTTGCTGACCGCTTCTTGTTACTCTTCAATGGTTCGTTTGAGTTTGTTCCAAAGTCGGCCGGCGTATGCAAGCTCAGCTTGGAGTTGTGCTTGGAATGTTGTCTTGCTACATTTGCCGTCCTCTGAATTGGTCGATCCGACTCAAAATAGACCGATTCAGCGAGCTCGGCGACATACCTCTTCTGGATCGCAAGAAATGCCGCAACAAGATGGACGGGCGCTGACTTCAACTCTTTGTTTCCGATCGCTGGAGTAAAAGACGCAGCAAGTTGAGCAGCTATGATGAGTTTCTCTTTCGACAGCTCCTTGATTGGTCTACCTTGGGCGAAGCCATATTCCCGCAGATCATTGATGCTGTGATACCACATCACTCTTCGTCTCTGATTTACCGCTTCGAGATGGGGATAGAGTTGGAACAAGCCAAGCTGAATCAGGCGATCATACGCAACCGTCGTAGATCCAGGCCCTAATATGACAGATTGGTGGATGGTGATATATTCATCGGGGTAGTCTCGAGCAGATCCATCGTGCTTTGTCCGCATGACAGCGCCATAATCGTCCAAGACGCTCTTTGCCAAGCGGAACTCGACTGAAGCACCTTCTGGAGTGCAGGAAGTACTGGTGTCGACACATGTTATGTGGATTTCTCCAAATCCATCTGCCTTCTTCTTCGCGGCCAGTTGGAGAGCGTAAATGGGTGAATCGGTGAAGAAGATGAAAGGGCAGTCAGGTAATTGACGGCCGATGAATGCGTCTTGGAGGATCCGCGCAGTGATGTTGGAATGCTCAAATGGCTTGTTCGAGCTGATCGGTCCTGAGGCTGGAACAAATAACGTCGGTGTATTTGTCCCATGCGAGTGTTTCGACCATACACGGAACAGGTATTTTGGTGTCATCCCTAGCTTTGTTGCATTGATTGAGTAGCTTTCAAAAAGCGTAAAGAAAGCTATGGGAGATGATCAGCTGTGAAGGGTTTTGCAAAAGTTGACAGAGCAAGATGTGAACACAAAAGTGGGTGTTAGATGTAGTAAGTGAAGCAAGATAAAAAGTCCAAGTGAAGGCAAAAGGTGAGGGACGTCTGACCAGTCAAAGAACGTGAAGCTTGCTAGGCCTTCTAGAGAAGACGTATTCGATGTTCATCGTCGGAAATTTCTTTTTGTATTTCACATACCTGGGTATGAAGACGGGAGCAGTTGCTACGGAGGCTTCAAGGGCAGAGCAATATGAGGAAAAGAAATAATCAACAACCAGAAAGGAAGAAGAGTGGAGAACAACTTGAATGTCACATTTGCGTCTGCAAAATTGTGTGGCTAGAATAGTCGAACTATGAATGTTGAACTGTATGTAGACAATGAGTACGCAAATCCCACTGCTCTACGCCCCTATGCACAAGATCATTGCCAGGTGTCATTCTCAGGGGCCTGCTCACTGCGAGTCGCTTCTACCCTTTTGATATCATCAGCGCAGCGAGTACTCGTAGCTCGTGCCTGTGAATTTCAAATTTCGCGTAGCAGCCCTGCATCTCCATTGTCAAGGCTTGTGGAGTGGCCATCCTCATCCGTTGAAAGGAAATGGTAAAATTCGTCCCCTTCGATCAAGTTGATATCTGAAGAAGCACCTTCCGTTCCATTCTCAAAGCCAGAACGGCTCTCCTCCGGGCCGGCATCGCCGCTTTTCTCACCTGCCAGTAAAGGTACAGGATCCTCCTTGTTGTCTGCTTCTCGTATCTTTCCCACTGCGCTGCTGCCGTTCGGAGAGTCTTGCACCAATGTTGTAGGAGCCATCGACGACTTCTTGTTTTGAGAAGGAAGCTTGACCTTCTTGCTACGATCCCTTATTTTGATCTGCTTCCAGGTACTCCGCAGCCATTTACAGTGCCAGTCGAAATCAGCATCTGCCACCCAAACTCTTGTGCTTGGAATTTGCGGCAACTCTAGCGCAACGCAAGCATCCCGAGCAAGCTCCAGCGCTTGTGCAAGCTCTGGTGTGTTGTTCGGGGTACGGATCATATTCTCGTAAGCTGATTTCCGGAGGTCGTCTGCATTGTATCGCTTTTGAATCCAGTCAATGAAGACTGGGTCTTTCCTCGGGCGTGCCGCTAACCCAAGAAAGCCGATGAAGAGGTGGACAGGCGGCTCGATACCCAGACTTCGAGTCTGAGGCGACAAAAAGCACATCGCAAGATCTTTCGCTTTGCTCAGGTCTTCGATCGTGATCGATCTCACGATCCCGTTCTTTGCATGCTCTATGCTACGACTGTGGCAGCATCGATGATAAAGACTGCGCATGTCATAGTCTTCCTGTGTCTTTAGGGAGCTAGTGAAACTATACAGTCCCATTTCGATCAATTCTGATATGTCAGCTTCATAGCTATGTCTCAAGGGTGATTTTACGACATGATGGGAAATCCATTCATGTGTAAACCATGGCTGTCGCAGATTTGTCAATTGGAAAGAGTCCCAGCATTTATAGCTCTGGATGTTCAGGATGCGAAGGAGATCCGGAGCAAAGTGGAATTCAACTGGACGGCCGTCAACTGTCTTCACTTTCGTTGTGTCGATGACATGGATTACGACTCCCGATTGGCCCTTTGCCAGCCTGCCAGAAGCATGGACCAGGGCGAAGAGTAAAGACGAAGTCCAAGACAGAGTTTCATCTCTGCGGCGGTCAGACCACAGGAAACGATGTCCAAGCATCTCAGCTAGTTCGCCCAGACCATTTGGAATATCATATAGAGTCCTGTGGCATCTTTCCTCGTCATTCATATGAGCAGCTGGGACATGTAGAGTCATGGTATCGTAGCCATTGGTACTCTTTCTGCCTTCCCAGGACGATGCCCGATAGAGGAAGCGAGGGGATGTTTTGAGCGACCTCTTGAGCGCGTTGACGAGCTCCTTGTCCAGAGCGATCGGCTCGTAATCACCTGTTGGCATTTTCCATTTCTTGAAACCTTCTTGGAGATCCTCCGCGGGCGCTCCCTCATCCTGAGCCTCATTCTCGATCTTGTCCTGATCGCCAGGAGAACACGAGTCTCCTTGCTCAGGTATAACCTCTTCTTCCTTCTGAGGCAGAGTGTTGCTAGGAGTTGACGCCGCACAGTCGACCGGCGACCTCGATTTTTTCCGGCGCTTGACAGGGACTTCGTGCTTACCCAACACAGCTCTGCAAGCCGATGCACTGAGCTCTGATCTGGCCTCATTGCACCTCTCGAATTTCTCCCGTACTTCTTCAAACTCTGCTATTTCTTCCTCCCCATAATCGATTATCTGCATCGCCTCTTTCTCGCGATACGTCAGAAGACCCTTCTTGAGCAGTGAGATTTCGGCGTCAGTCTTCGGTTGAGCCTTGCGTATCTTTGGGAGCTTTTTTTGAGCGTTTGTTATGTCTTCTTGATCGATGGATCTCTGCCTTTTACGAGGTGCAGAGTTTCGAGCGGACTTGCCGAAATGCTCCACGGCTTCTAGCCCATGATCGCCAGGCTGTCCGTCAGACATTTGAGAATCGGGCGATTCCGCGTCCAACGACACGGCAGATTTCTGACTCAAAACATTCCCTTGTGGCGTTACACACTCAGTGTCTTGCCCCTTTTCCAGAATCTCGCCCTCAAGCTCGATAGACGAGCGTTCACTGTTGACATGCAGATATCCTTCGTCTCTGTATTCTTCTCCGGCGTGATGAGGTTCCGCCATCGTGAAGTACTTAGGTCTTATTAAACGCTGTAATCGGACGTTGTACTGTCTTGGACTTGGCGGTGGTTGTCTGATCGACAAAAATTGTGTGTTGGCAGGACTGCTCACTTTATCGAGCTGCAAGGTTGACTGGTGCCGGTGAGTTGTTGTCGAATACCTTGGCAAGGTATCGCAGTCGAGTTTTGTTTCTTCCTTTTTTGCAAGAGACCCTGTCAGCTCCTCTGTTGGGGTTCTGAAGAACTGTTGAAGTGGGGATGGGGTTGAACAAAATGAAATGAAAGTTTCGAAGAAGTTGAATTGACGATCAAGTGGGATTGCAATAGAAAGCTTCAAGGTCGTAGAGAGTTGAGTTGACGTTAGTGTTGCAGTGAAGCAACTCAAACTAGAAAGTGAACTTTGGTCATGAAGTCGAATATGTGGCGTTGAGTCGATTTGCCAGGATATATGTTTCTTGCGGCTTGTGGTGTAGCGCTGAAATGTACCCTGAATAGGCAGGGACATCTCGTAACCGGTCAGATGCAAGTCGTTGGACCGCTATGAGAGCATAAAAGGCAGCTCTTGCCCTGCAGCCAACCTGTCTCTCCGGGACTCTCACATCGAAATCAGTATGGCCAGGAACGAAACCAGCCAAAGAGCCGCACTAGGTGCCCTGTAACAAAGACCATGTCTCACGCAACCGCTACAAGTACCCAGAGGACCTACACGACAGGATCCGTGGAGTCAATCTATCGGTGGCGAACATTCGCGCGGATCTGACCTACACGATCTCCACAAGGAAACTGCATTCATGGATTGTTGAGAATTACAGGACGCCGTCCCGCAAGATGGAATCGCTCAGATCAAGTCGCAGACCAGAAGGACGAAATGCTGGCAGCAGATTGTACTCGTGAACTCCAAATCATCATGAAGATGGTGCAGATGAGAGTAGGCTTAGAACGGAGGGAAGGCAATAATCGCCAATGCATCTTAGAAGACGGGACTCTAGCCACAAAGACTGTGCGTAGATCTGGAATTCGGCGATAATTTCTCCAGGCCGTTGTCCTGTGCTGAGTATCAATAATATACATGAGTAGATGTCACGTCGCAAACGACCCGCAATCTCAATCCAAGAGTCAAAAGCAGGAGATACAAGGACGTAGTATTGTCATTCTGACGCGCTCTTAAAAGTTGCCAACAGTGAAGAGGCCGGTACCGGTCGGCAGCTGCATGGATATTCCACCTCGCCCGGTGAGCGCGATACTTGGGAGAAGATGAGAGGTGGAAAGATGGGATGAAGTTTTGTCTGTCCGGCGGCCACTGCCGAGATGCGGAAATTTTCCCGAAGATGCAGAGCTTCTTTTCGGCGCTGCAGCTGCGTCTACTCTGCACTTTCGCCCAAGCACACATTTCCCACTTACCATTGCGGCATTTGTGATGAGCTTGCTGCAGCCATGGAGTCTCTCGACAAGACTGACTGGGATGTGATCATCTCAGGTACTGGGCTGCCACAGTCCCTGCTTGCACTGTATGTCTTCTCTGCACAAGCTCCCAGTCGAAAGGTCCCAGGCTGACTGACGCGAAGACCACCATGAAGCTCCCTTTCTCGTTCCGGTCTAAACATCCTTCACGTTGATCGCAACGGATACTATGGTGGCAATGAAGCTGCCTTTGTCTTGAGCGAAGCCGAGGAGTGGGCTCAGAAACACAGCGGCGATGGGCAAGGCACCTTCAGCCACGCTGAGGTAGTCAGGCCGAGCGATGACAGCAGTGCAAAAGAGCAATTGGCACAGTCAAGGGCCTACTCACTAGCACTTGCTCCGCAGCTTGTCTATACTCGGTCCAGCCTCTTGCCGGCACTGGTCTCCAGCAGAACCCATGAGCAGCTCGAGTTCCAAGCTGTCGGGAGCTGGTTCACAGTATCCATATCTTCAGGCTCCCCAGGTAGTCAGGAGCCTACGCCTTCTTTTGCGCAGGTTCCAAGTGGAAGAGAAGACATCTTTTCAGATAATACGCTTGATCTACGTGCCAAGCGCAGCCTTACAAAATTCCTGCGCTTCGTATCTTCATACGATACTGAAGAGCAGCAAGAGCAATGGGAGCGCATCAACGGGAAGGCTGCCGTACAGTCTCTTCGCGAAGATTTTGGGCTGAAGGCGGAAGCGGCCATCGCGCCTCTTCTTGCTCTTGCCTTGACGTCTTCTTCGCCTGACGCTGCTACCATGGCTGAAGTCGTGCCCAAGATTGCACGACACATTCGAAGCACTGGTCTCTTCGGTCCAGGCTTCAGTGCTGTTCTCCCGAAATGGGGTGGGCTGTCAGAAGTCGCCCAAGTCGCCTGCCGTGCTGGTGCAGTGGGAGGTGGAGTATACGTTCTAGGCAAAGGCGTCACCGGCGTAGCCCAAAAAGATGACGGAGCATCTGAGGTGGAACTGAGTGACGGCGAAAGGGTCTCCGGCAAATGGCTCGTTGGGTGCCCGGACGACTTGCCCTCAAGCTCAAGATCTCAAGCCAGCTCAGAAGCGTCCAAGATTGTCGCGAGGAGTGTATCCATTATTTCCTCGCCACTTGCGAAGCTATTTCCGGTCACCAGTGAGGGCGGGGTCACACCTGCAGGCGCTATTGTTGTTGCTACTTCAAGTGACCCCAAGGAGCCGCCAGTCCACATCATCGCTCACTCGAGCGATTCCGGAGAATGCCCACAGGGCCAATGTAAGTACCACGATCTCAGTCTACATCGCGCCCATGCAAGGATGAACAACCAAAATGAATACTTATCTACATTGTCCGAATCTCATTGAGGATCAACAATCTCTGACAACCTGAAATTGCACCTTTGATACGCCTGCTTCTTTCTGGATGTATCCAAGAACAATTGCTAATGCTATTGCTAGGTATCCTATACGCTTTTACTGCTTCCTCCGCCGGCTTTAGACATCTAGAAGCTGCGACTGAGAGCTTGCTGCGTAGCATTGGAGATGAGACGGAGCCAAAGGTACTTTGGAGCCTCCGCTTCCAACAGACTTTACCTGTCTTCTCATCTGAGCCCGCCAATGAGTGTCAGCAGAATGTCATCGAGCTTCGACCTCTCCCGACAGACGTCGCACTTCCTGAATGCGTTCTTGAGGATGTCAAGCAAGCTTGGAGCAAGATCAAGAGCGATACTGCAGATGAATTCATGAAGTTTCCGCCGAGAGAGGGAGAGGAGGAAGAATTTTAGCTACAGCCTAGCTCCGAATCTGACGAGATCATGACCTTGAGCAAATTATCATACAACCTTGATTCAAACGCACATCACAAGACATGACGGGTCTGATCACGGCCTCCACACTCCAGACGAAGTCTGCGACGTAGCCGAAACTGGAGAAGTCGTTCGCAGTCATGAGAGCATTCGGAAATTGCCGGATGATTGCTGAAGCATCGGCCCGAGCTCGTCCCCATATCTCGAGACACGCCAGGTCACAATCCCGAACACGCAACGACAGCATCGCGATACACTAGATGATTTGCATGGCACGCAAAGGTAGTTGCGCTGCTTTTCAACGTTGTGACCGTCTTTCTCAACACATTTATTAATTTCCCCTCGAAAAGTGCGAAGTCTATTTGGCTGGCATAATCTGCCACTGAATCCCCTCCGACAACAGGTCTCAAAGCTTATCCCTACAAATCGAGGCAAGCTACTATAAAGGATCGAGAGCGCATCCGGTCAATGTAGGTCTCGCATCGTCTTCATTCCATTCTATCGTTCAGCATACATCACTGCCGGCCAGTGACTATTTACATTCGTTTATATCTCAACTTAGCATTTCCACCGCAATTATGCATGTCCGTTCCTTACTTACAACGTTACTCTGCATTGGGGCAGCTACCGCTGTTCCGGTCTCTCCAGAGTCTACTGAGGACGGTGCAGGGAGCACTGCTACGGATCATGACAAAGAACACCCTCATCTGCCGGCCAAGTTGCAGGGAGCACTCTCGCAATTGGCACATACCTCGCTTGCCGATGCTGCTGAGGCGTTGACGCCCGTCGTGCAAGGATTGGGCGAGGACGCCTTGGGGGCTGTGAATGCATCACTCCATGGCATCAGCCGTGGTGCCATGTCACTAGCCAGCGTCACCCATGCGATCGTCTCAGGTGCTTCAGAAATATCTGTCAACGATGCCATCCATGCTGGCGAGCCCTTCGTCGACTTCATTGGCACTGCTCTCGCCAATGCGTCGGACGTATCCCCTGCCGATCTAGCTCGGGAGGCGAAGCCGCTCATCGACATGCTTATGGAAGCCCTTGGTCACTCAAAGCCGGACATCCATCTCCCGGAAGAGGATCTTCACGCTCTTGCCAAGGCAGAGGCAGGGAACAACACGGCACACAACGACTACAGCTGCCGCAGTGAGAAACATCCCAACCCCGTTGTGCTCATCCACGGCCTTGCATCCAACTACAAAGACGACATCGGACAGCTGGAACAGTACCTGAAGGACGAATCCTTTTGCACATACAGTACAACATACGGCGGTATCTCCGACAAAGACGACCCGTTCATTGGCGCCCTACTTCCAGTCGAAGAGTCTGCGCCTGAATTAGCGGCATTCATCAACGACGTCCAGCAAAAGACCGGCGCCGACAAGGTGGACGTGGTAGGACATTCCGAAGGCGCCTTCATGTCGCTCTACGTGCCCAAATTCACCAACACCTCCAGCATCATCCGGAAGGTCTTCTCGATCGCCCCGCCCACGCACGGCACCGACTTCGCAGGCATCTACAAGCTCTCCTACATCCTCGGCAACTTCAGCAACACCCTCGTAGACGACGCGCTCGGCGGGCTCGGCTGCAAGGCCTGCGTGGATCTTGTCAACGGCGGCCCCGGCGAGGAACGGTTGAACAATGGCTCGATCGCTCAGCCGGGGATCGATTACACAGTCCTCGCCTCGCGAAACGACGAGATTATCACCCCGCCCTGGAAGGCGTTCGTGAACGAGACTGGCGTCAGGAATATCTACGTGCAGGATTTCTGTCCCGAGGATCAGGTCGGGCATGTGAGCGAGCCGTATGATTTGAATATTCAGGAGCTGGTGGCCAATACTTTGAGCGGCAGCAAGGATGGGCCGAAGAAGTGTGTCAAGGGAAAGAGATTTTAGATATGAATAAGGTGTAACAGTCTGTTTGGGGATTGTGATCTTGAAGTTCTGTGGTGCTGGCGTGTCCACTGTAAGGTAGGTATACGTCGGCAACTGAAGGTATTGAAACGGGGGGTTCTCTAGCGCAAGTGGGTAAGAGTTGAATAGATTGGCAAAATGTCCCAGCGGTCAATGTCGATATTATTGGCCTCAGGCTCTTTGAGTTCCGTATCTACAAGGTTGATAAGATTCATCATTATATCCCGTGTGTGCTCGACTTTTGTGAAGGAGAAAGGGCTGTCGGGCGAAGAAGTCGTTGACCAAGGAGCCGGGTCAGGAACGAGTGCCGTGCCCGCTATGCGGCTGGCTTTTCGGGGCGAGCCGGTGAATATGATGTATTCAACACATGTCTAAAAGTTGTGCCTGGAATGTACCTGTAGACAATTGCTTGACTCAGGACAATGCAATCTCCAATTCACATTTAAACCAGGGCTATGATTCTGGAACGACGATCGAAGATTGATATCTAGCGGTGATCAGCGGAGATATTTAGCATTGCTTCCACGGGATCTATTCAAACGAGCAAACGATCATGGATGTCCACGAGCTGCTCGCCCAGGCGAGTCAGCATATCGCTGCAGCAAAGCCCATGATTCCGATGTACATTCATTTAATCGTCTCCGCTCTCTTCCCGATCTACGCCGGAGCTCACGCTTCACTATCTCGCCCATCATCCGCCGCGAAGCCAAGCAAGAAAGACAAGGAGGACAAGGATGCTGAAGAGGACGAGGAGGAGGAAGATGTAGTTCAGAAGATGGAAGGCCTTTCGCCAAAAGATGCTGTCATCTTTCCGATCACGGCAGGCTTGGTACTGGCGTTCCTATACTGGCTCATCAAGCGCTATGGAGCAGACCTTATCAATCTTATTATGGGGTGGTACTTTTCTGGCGTTGGAGTGTACTCAGTCGCAAAGCTTGTGAATGATGGGTTGAACATGATCGTCAGCTTCATCCTGCCAGACTATGTGGCGAGCAAAGGCAAATTGTGGACGGCGGACAACGTTAAGAAGTGCTACATGTCTGAGGGGAAGGAAAGCAAGGACTCAGAAAGATTGGAGCTTCGACAACCGTCACCTCTGCTGCCCGTCGACATATACGATGGTTTCTTTGATACTATTTGGAGCATCCGTCAAAGTATCAAGCAGAAGTACACGACAAAGGCCTTCGTCAAGGACCAGTTCGACTTCAAGGCTAATCTGACACTCGTAAACGCTCTCTCCGCCATGCTAGGCCTCGGCTCCATTCTATACTCCAATTTGGTCGGCAAGCCCTGGTACTTGATCAACCTCCAAGGCTTCGCGGTATGCTACTCTGCTCTGCAGTTCATGTCGCCAACTTCCTTCACCACCGGCTCGTTAATTCTATCTGGACTCTTCTTTTACGATATCTGGGCAGTCTTCTTCACGCCGCTCATGGTCACTGTGGCTAAGAACCTTGACCAGCCGATCAAGCTCGTCTTCCCGCGTCCAGAAGAACCGAGCCAGACCCCCGGAGAGCCGCCTGTAAGGAGCTACAGCATGTTGGGACTGGGCGACATCGTATTGCCGGGCATTATGATTGGCCTGGCGCTCCGATTCGATCTTTACGTGTTCTACTTGCGAAAGCAGCAGAAGAAGATTTCCCAGACGAAGAGCAACGACGAGCAGGATGCAGAGAATGAGGAGATTGAGAAGGCGCCTTACGTGCCCACTTCTGGAAACAGAGGCGAGAAGTTCTGGACAAGATCTTTGAATGCCCCAGCCAAGCCATCGAGGCTGAGCGAGTCCTTCCCAAAGCCTTATTTCACTGCATCGATGGTTGGCTACGTGGCTGGTATGCTGGCCACCTTGGGCGTTATGTCGATATTTCAGCATGCGCAGCCGGCATTGCTGTACCTTGTCCCGGGCGTGCTTATCAGCTTGTGGGGTACTGGTCTTGTGCGGGGGGAATTGAAGGAAATGTGGCAATTCAGCGAAGCCATCACAGGTGAACAGCTCGATGATGAGGAGCAAAAGAAGCTCAGCGAGGAGGAGGAGAAGGAACGGAAGAGGAAGGCAGAGCTGGGCTTGTTCGGTAGGCTTTGGGATGAGATTGTTGGATCTAGCGGGGATAAGAAGAAGGATGGAGAGGACGACAGTAAGGAGAAAGATGCGGCGAAATCAAAGCAGCAGGAAGATGACGGAACGCTGGCAGCGTTTTCTCTTAAGCGCTATAGCCCGGCGGCATCTACTAAGCGCTCGTCAACTTCGGAACCGAGTGTTGAACCTGACACTGTCCTCGTCAACAAGGATGAGTGAAGTATAGCGTCAATAAGTCCAAGTTGGTGAAATATCTTAGCAGACAGTAGCCCGAACAAATCACAGCGGACACAAAAGCTCGAGGCCTCCCAAGTGCATCATGATTCTCCTACCTCTGTGCCGGCCAGCCCTTCTCCTTCTCGTCTTCCACCTCACAACTTCTCCGCCCGCGCCACAAACATCTTCCTCACCACGGTCCCCTTCTTCAACTCCATCGTCACATCCCCCACAACATCAAACTTCACACCACCCATCCCACCCTCCCCAAACAACCTCTCCATGCCCTCACGCGTAAACCCATCATGCTTGATCGTCTTCGCCATCTCACCCATATCCCTCTCCCCCCTCCCAAAGGGCAAAAAATCCACAATCACCAAAACCCCACCTTTCCTCAACCTCTCGCTCAGCCTTTGCACCGCTAGCCCGGGATCCTCGAAATGATGGAAACCGAGTCCGATGACGGCGAGGTCGAACGAGTACCACTCGGGTCTGCGGAAATGGTCGGGGATTTCTGAGGATGCGGAACATAGGTCGCCGACGACGGATAGAGCCTGTTCGGGTGGGATGCCAGAGCTGGAGGCGGCGCGGTTGTATTCTTCGACCATTTTTTCGCTGAGGTCGATGCCCTTGACTGTTGTTACGTAGGGGAGCAAGGCTTGGGTTATGTTGCCTGTTCCTGATGCTGAGGCGTGGGAAAGGAGGAGTCTTGGTTAGTGGCTTGTTTATTTAGATTTCCTTTTGATGAAGACAAGGGTAGGGGAAGAGGAAGGGGAATGGGAATGGGAATGGGCGGAAGCTAACCATAATCCAACAACTTTACTTCTCTTTTGATTCCACCTTCGCTTGATGATGCCCAGTCGATGCCGATCCAGTCCTTGCGCTCGCGAAGGGCTTCAGAGACTTGTTGAGAGATTTTCTGTTGCCATGGCTGGCTATTGTAGGTTGACGAGAGGTCACTGTAGGGAAGGTAAAGAGTTAGGTGGCGTTGCTAGTTTCGTTGGAGGCGATAGGCAAGCCTGTACTCGCAAGAGATCATGACATACTTGAAAGCCTGTCTGTTGGCTTCCGAAAACGCACTCATTTTGTCCTTTTGTTTCAAGAAAAAGCGTTGATGAACGCTTCGCGGTCAAGGCCAGGTAGATGATCTGGTTTTGGCCTCCGATACTTCGGCAGCAAATTGCAAAGAGATACTCGTCAGCACCTTGAACACAACAGTTGTCACTTCTTCTGTGTTGAGAGAAATTGATGTAAGTCTGGATAGATGGGATCTGAGAGGGTTGTTCGTAATCTTAAGTACACGATGCAGCCAGTGGAGATGAGGTTGAAAGTCTCCGATAGCTCGGCACCGAAAGTTTCCGGAGCTTTAGTCTAACAATCAGTACTTTGATGGAATAGACGACGGACGTTATTATCACATATGATCAGGAAATGTATGAAAAGCAAGAGACCGTCTCTCAATCCGACAAAAATTTGAACCAAAATTGGCACAGTGGCTTGGTTTCATCACAATTTCCGATCTTTAGCTTCATAGTTGCAAGAATCAACACGTTCAGTCATGGTATAGAACACTCCGTCGAAACAGCAAAAAATGGAAGGGGAAAGAGGCAAGACAGCAGTCTACTTTCGGTACTCATGATGTCGAGATGCATAGCCACCTAATACCCACTTCCAACTCGCAACTCTCACCTAGCAGCCAACGCCCTCCGAGCCAACGCAGCAAAATCCAGCGTCGGCCCATCGGTAACACCTCCCCCTTCCTGATCATCACTTCCGGCACTGCCCAACTCTTTTGGCATGAACTCGCCAGAAGCAATACAATGCACGCGCATGCCCTCCTCATATCTCAAACCAGGGAGCAATTTGGGGGTGATAAGGAAATACTGCGAGCCGCCTCCCCCACTAGCAGCAGCGGCGGCGGCGGAAAGCAGCTCGCCATCGTTGGCAGAGATATTATGGGGATTTTTGCCGCAGGCGATTTCGACGATCCGACTATGCACGAGTCGCTCGTTGCGGGGGTCCATACCCTGGTTGATTTCGTCGACAACGCGGAAGGGGCTGCGCGCAAGGGATTGCAGGGCCATGAGGTAGAAGATGGTGGAGACGGCGCGTTCGCCGCCGGATTGGCGGTGGGAATCGAGGATGGAGAGTTGTTCGTGCTCTCTGTTCGCCGAAAAAAGAAAAACAGGTCAGCATGTGGAGGGAAAGGGGGGAAGGGGATAGAAAAAACGAACCTGAACTTGACTTTAATCTGGACCGCCCACCTCTCGAAATCATCTGGGTCTTTGTATATCCCGACCTCACCTGCACAATGGATGCGGGCGAAATTATCCGCAAAAGCCTCGCTAATGCGGGCAATCACCCCATCGAGCTCGGGTTCCCATCTACCTCTCACCTCCGCGATCCTCTCCTCTAGATCCTTCAGGGCTTCGTCAACTACAGCCTTACGATCATACCCCTCGGTGATCTCCCTCGCTCGACGTTCGAACTCAGCGATGACACGCTGACCTCCCGCCGTGCCATCTCCAGCCGCCATCTCCAACCGGGCCTGAACAGATTGGATCTCCGTCTCGAGCCGGTCAGGCTCCCACTCCTTCGTCTCACTCTGATACAGCTCCGCAGTCTCCTCACTCCACACCTGACTGACGCGGGCACATTCAGAGCCGAGGGCATCACCTCTCGCGCGCTGACGGTTCTTCTCCTCCGTCAACTCCCTCACCTCTTGCTCCCGCTGTACCAACTTCTCCCGGTCTTCCGCGTTCCTTTCCTGGATCGATTCGAAGTCGCTTCGGGCTTCGATCGAGACGATGCTGGCTTCGAGAGCAGGACGATGCAGATCCCGAAGGCTGGAAACTTGGTTGGCGTAGTCGAGTGCTAATTGGCCTTTTCGGAGAACGGCTTCGTCCCCTTCAGTCATGATTCGGAATTGTTTGTCGGCGCTTGCTCGAAGACGGCGTTGAGCATCAGCGATTTTGGTCTCGGCATCACGCTGCTTCTCCGGGAGAGCTTGCCAGGCGGCTTGTTGGCGTTGAGCGGCGCTCTTGCGTTGTTGGATGTCGTGCATGTTACTTTCGATCTCTTCTCTGTTAGATTTGAGTGTGTTGTGTCGGGTTCCGAGTTCGGTGTGTCGGCTTCGGAGGTCTTCGATCTCACGCTCGGCGGTCGTGATGCGTCGGTTGAGATCCTCGTCTTCGGGCTGTTGGACCGTGGTAGTGCTACTGTCAGCAAAGAGTTTAGCGTCTCTGAGTCGAGCCATTCGCGTCGACGAGGCTTTGTCGCCATATTCCTTTCTTCGCGTGATTTGGTACGTTTCATTGGCGGTGATCCAGCTGGCGATAGGAGAGTCGGCCTGTTTGAGCGCGTTGACTTGGCCGACACTGAGTTTTTCTGGCGTGTAAGCCTGCTGGTGGATATTCCGATTATCACACAGCATACTTATAACTGCATCCGGGCCCTCGATGAGATCTGTAATGTAGTGCTGAAGACCGTAGGCTTGACGCAATTGATTTTGAGGAAGTGGAATTCTCTCCATGAAGGCGGAGGCTGGGTGGTGGACGGCTCGTATGCTTACGCTAATGCCACGAACAGCATAAAGCTCATGACCCAACATCTTGAAGTCCTCAGAACTCGTCACAGTGAAAGCCAAAGCATCTCCGCCAAGCGCATACTCCACTGCCGCTGCGTGTCGAGGGTCATGGATACTGCATTCGATGACGGGGGGCCCATAGACTTCTGAACGAAACCGATGCCGATTCGACTCGATCCATTCCCAGGCCCGGTGTGCCGCAGGATTGATTCGCTTCAACTTATTACTTAATTGCCCTGCCTGAGTTTGGCTGCGCTCACGCTCCCGCTCGGCCTTCTCGATCTCTTGACTCTGCACGGTAATGCGTTGCTCCAGACTACCTCTTTCCTCGAGAAGCGAAGAAATTTCAGATTCGATGTCACGCCGTTGGATGATGAGACGGCGATTCTCCTCGTTCAACGCCGCTTGATCAACCGGTTCAGGAGCACCGGCGTTTAACGCATTTTGAATGGCTGTCAAGTTTTGATGAAGACCTGGCATCTTCTGCTTTGTAGCCTTCAGTGATTTCTGTTCGTCCTCGAGCTTCTTTTTGCTGCTTTCGATAGCCTCGTCGGCGGCAGTGAGCTTCTGTGATGCCGCAGCCACGGTCTTCGCCATCTTTTCTAGAAGAGACATTCTACTTTTGCTCACTTTTTCAACTTCGAACAGATAGGTCTCCTTTTCCTTCTCTATTGCCAAGTTTGGCTCGACCTGATCTCGTAACCTCCTTAACTCCCTCTCTGCAGCTTTTTGTCGCTGCTTCGCCTCGGTTGTCCGCTTCCTGGCAAGTTGATACTCGGCGAAAGGCCGCAATTGTTGCAGACTCTCAATTCGTTCTTTGAAGGCGTCCCGTTCCCGCAATCGCTGCACGTCTGGGGCTGACAAGTTCTGACGTTGCTCAAGGTGCTTCAATCTCTCTAGAAGACTTTGCTCCTCCGACTTCTGAGTCTTGTACTCTTTCTGCATGCTCTTCAGCTCTTCATACCAATCATGCATGTACGCCGGTGCGGCAGCCTGCTGAGTCTGCACCAACAGCGCCTCTGGGTTAAGTGCAGCAAACTCAACAACTCGATCTTGTGGCAGGAATTGACACAGATTCTGCACCTGGATACTGAAGCCTTTCAGCAACTTTAAAATTTCCTTCTGGCTAGTCTTCCGTCCGTTCAGGTAGAAATCGGTTTTATTCCCTTCCCTCGTGTACTTCCTCCTAATGACAGGATTCCGATCATGCTTCCGTGGATCCGCAGCTAGCTCGATGACTGTCTCTGCTATCGCGCATCCATGTCTGATGAACTCGTTTTCCTTCTTTGCGCGGCCCAGTACCTCAGGCTTCGCACCCAAGCCAAGTGCGATGGCGCAGACCAGAGTACTTTTGCCTGTGCCGTTGGGACCGATGATCATATTGAGGCTAGGACCGGGATGGAACTCAGCTTGGGAGTAAGTGACGAAGTCGGTCAGCTTGACCCGGACGATGGAGCCCGGTTGATGCTTGCCTGGCTCGCCAGTGGGAGGGCGAGCAGGGGCAGCACGCCGCTTACCCTTGGGCGAGCGGCGGAAGGAGTCTGGCAGAACGGCATTGCTGTCCTCGTCGCCCTCGCCGTCATCACCCTCGTCACCGCCCGTAGCATCTTCCTCGCTGTCCTCATGGTCGTGAGAGCGGCGGACGCGCTTGCTCGGAGTGCTGGGTCGCGATTCGCCGTCTACGGAGATTTCACTTTCCTCGTCGTCGTCGTTCCGAGACCGCCTTTGAGGCGTGACCGAAGCCATGCCCGTGTCGAGTGTTGTCAGACGCGATATAGTATTATAGGGCCATCGAAGTATGTTGCTATCATGCGTGCCCGCGAAGCGAAAGTGACGCGAAACCCCAGAACGCGTGAGCAACGCGCGCAAAATTCGTGTCCAAGCGAGCTTCGAAGTCCGGAAAGATTATCAAATAATTCACATGTGAAATGGAAGTCTTCAAAGCAATGGAGATCGACTAGGCTTTACTGGGTTGGGCTCCTCTCTCCATGCAATCCTATCTGACAACTTGGTCCGCAATCGCCTCATAATGGCCCCTCCAAAACTCCCTCCAAAATCATCGCAGCAACCGCCGCAAAACAATAATAATACTAAGAAGCGCAAAGATCATCCGAACAATCCTCCGACCAACACCAAAAGGTCCAAACCCTCATCCAACAACCATAGTGGCAACCACTACCGTAATCCACAAAGAGATCGTGTTCGCGATGCCCGCACTCTTGCCACTCAGCCCGTCCTTGGTCGCAATGGCGCCTTCAACAATGGCGAGCTGGACCTGGACAAGTTCGTCAAAGCCCGCGAATACGAAATTCGCAGCTTGGAGGATGGCATGCGGCGATCCGGAAAGGCAATGAACCAGCGCGCATTCCAGCTCGTGCCGAAAGAGCTTCGACGCAGAACCGCAAGTCATAATGTGAAACGGGTACCGAAACGGCTGAGGGAGAGGGGCAAGCGAGAGATGCTGGAGGATAACACCCCAACGGTCCAGGCGAGACGAAGGAAGCCGACTAGGCATATGAGGCTGAGACTAGAGACGGTGAAGCGGATACGAGCATTGGGAAGTCAGAAGAAGGCCGAGAAAGAGCGCAAAAAGAAGGAGGACGGAGCGGAGAAGGATGGCGACCCAAATGCTACCAACACAAAGACTGCACCTGAGGCCCAAACCAATACCGCGAAAAATGTGACCACGCAGAAGCAACCGCCCTCGACCACAATCCGCACCCGAGTCCCACGCATCAAATCCGCCACCCTCGCACCCCCTCCCATCCCGCCAGCCAAATTCCGCAAACGCCAAATCCACAAATCCTGGCTCCCCACGCACCTCTTCCACGCCAAACGCGCCCGTCTCCCTCCCCCCTCCGCACCACTATGGCGCTTTGCCATCCCTCTCACCCCGAGCGCCAAATCCTACCGACCCACCCACCGCGCGAGCCAAGAGCGTGGGTGCGTGGCGTGGGATATGAGCTACATGTCTACGATTTCGCTCGAAGGGCGAGAGGATAGTCTGATGGGGGTATTGAGGGGATTAGGGGTGGATGAAGTAGGCGGGAAAGGGGAAAGGAAGTGGAGGGAAGGAAATAGGACGTTGAGGGATGTGTGGATCAGAGAGCGCGAGGAGCCGCGGAGACCTATTGCTCCTGTTACTATTATTTGGTGTCCATCTGCGGAAGCTGGGTCGAGTGGACTAAGTGGCGAGGTTGGCTCGAGATCGGAACAGCAGCAGAAGCCGGGGAAGCGGCAGCTGTTTATTCGGGTGCATCCTTCTGCTTTCTTTCATGTTTGGGAAGAGGTTGTACGGCTGGCGAAAGTGGTGAAGCCGGAGGTTAGGGTTGAGGATTTGAGGTTTGAGCTGGGAAGTATTGAGATCACAGGACCTGGGGCTACGGAAGCATTGTTAGGGGCTCTTTGGCCGTCAGAATCGGAAAAGGGGTCTGACGGTACGGGTAACGGCAGAGAAGATGAGAATGGAGGAGGAAGTAAAATGGATGCGGACACATACGAGACGTCTCACTCCCGTGGCCGTTCCAAGCAGGAGGATATTCCGATCAGTGTAGGAGACACTTGGCGCAACCTCGCAGGTCTTACAAACCCAGCCCTGCTACCGCAAAATGCGCTTCTTGGCTTCGAGGTCCAGGACCCACGACTGCATCACCCACCTCGCACGATCTCACTACCCAAAACTCAAGCCGAACAGACTGAACTCCTCGAACTCTGCGCTACATGGCCCATTGACCATGTCGCAACGCCACCAACCATTTTCGACCGAGCAGCTCGACTAGCAGCCCAGCGTGCGCTACCGAGTCAGAAAGCCATTAATCGCCGTCAAGCCCTTGCAGGACCTGGACAGTATCCGGCATCGTCGCCCAAAGATCCCAGGATCCCGATTTTGCTCTACACCAACACCTCACCTCCGTCGTCGTCTTCCACGAGACCGCAAAACGGGGAGAAAGGAGGCAAACAACACAATACGCCTTATCACACCGCCGCTCCAGCCAGCACAAGCAGGAACTCATGGACACTCCTCCTTCCTTGGAAGTGCGTTCAACCTGTCTGGTACAGCCTCATGTACTACCCACTCTCGACTGGGCAGCAGCCGCGGTTTGGCGGGGTAGATGAGCTCAGACAGCTGAAGTTCGAGAGCGGCGAGGGTTGGTTCCCGGCGGATTTCCCGGGTACGAAGGCTGGGTGGGAGTGGGAGGCTGTAGAGCGGAGGAAACGATACGAGGAATGGGCACGGCGGCCGAGAGGGAAGAGGGTTTGTTGGGAGAAAGTCCAGTTGGGAGAGGGGAGGAAGGGGGAGGTGGGGGTTGGTTGGGGTTGTGAGTGGGAGAGGCTGGTGGGTGGTACGGTGGCCGAGAGAGGTGTCAAAGATGTTGAGATGGGTTTAGTGGATGGGAAAGATGCTTCGGAGGCAGACGGTGAATCTGACTCCCGACAGGGAGCTGCCTCTGGGAAGAATAAAAAGGATAAGAAGGGATCAGCGACCGCTCAATCCGCAGCGCCAGCCCCACCATCTAGACCACCAGGCCTAACGCAGCTCCCGACCGCACAAGCTCTCGCCATCCTGAACAACAACACGTACACTTCAGAGCAGCCCCAACCTAGCCCAAGCACCCACGGCCTCACCACAATCCGTCTAACCCTCCTCACCCGCGGCGTGCCCCAAACCTGCGCACGCATCTACCGCCTCCCGACCAACTCCCCCGATCTCCGCAAAGCCTGGTTAAACCTGCATCCGTCAAACCAGCACACTACCGGCAAGAACAAGAAATCCAAACAGAAAAACACTCTTCCGCCCATCCCCTCTCGACCTAAATCCTCAGCGCCAGCAAGCGGAAAGCCGAGCGGACAGACCGCCGACTCCGCTCATCAACAAAACCAGCAGCAGCGGGACCTAGCGCGAGCTCTTCTGCGCCTCGATCCCCCGTCCCCTCCGCGCGCCGGAACGGAAGATTGGCCCGCCTGCCCTGCGGAAGAGGATCTGATAGGGTACGTGACGACGGGGAACTTCAACCTAGCTGAGGGGAAGGGTACGGGGGTAGGTTGCATAGCTGTCGGGAAGGTTGTTGGTAGTGCTGCTGCTCGGGAAGGGGGGAGAAGAGGAGAGGAAGTGGGGTTGTGTGTTGTTAGGAATGCTGGGGAGAGTGTGGCAAGGTTGGGGAGGTGGGAGGTTGTTGGGTGATTTGATGAGGGGTGGTGGTGAGAGAAATAGTCACTTAGGGAAAGGACTTGAGTGGTTTAGTCTACGTCAACCAACACTGGACATTTCATGGTCAACAATGGAAGCGTTATCGCTTTATTTTAATGTTGTTGTTTTTTATTTTTGTTTTTGTTTTTCTTTCGTTTCGGCCTTTGTATCTTATTGAGGAATATAGCAAGTGCGGATAACAGATCATACCAACCTGGATATGTCGCACCTTGAGACCAGCCCCCGACGTTAAACGTGCCACTCCACGGCTTAGGTTCCAGGTTGGATTGGAAGGAATCGTATTAGGTTTGAGGCATCTATATTATCTGCCTGAAACCTCACAGGATGCCCCGCAGCTTCCCGATCCGTATCGTGTCGTCTGGGGGGAAGCTGGCTCGGCTTGGCGCGGACGTCACCCCAGCTTGTGCCTGGTGAGCCAGCCCGACCCGCATGTGATGGTCCATTGGCCTCTATACCCATCAACACAACCTGACCTTCTTTTTCTCCGGAAGCTCTCAGTAGTCTTCCTCACCCGACAGTGCGAAATCGAGAGCATCTATTCAAGCTCAAATCCCCAACCACGGATGCGGTAGCCCACTCCGAAGCACGCCGATCCGAACACCTCCACACCCTCGCATCCCACCCACCTCACCGTCTCGACCACCTTAAAACCAAGAACCGAAGGCCTCGAGCCCAAGGACAGCAAACATGTCCCAATCGCTGCGCCCCTACCTCTCCTGCGTCCGCAACACCCTCACAGCCGCCCTCTCGCTCTCCAACTTCGCCTCGCAAGCCTCAGAACGGCACAATGTCCCGGAGATCGAAGCCCGCACGTCGCCCGAGCTGATCCTGAACCCGCTGACCGTCTCGCGCAACCAGGAGGAGCGCGTGCTGATCGAGCCTTCGGTGAATAGTGTGCGGGTCAGCCTGCGGATTAAGCAGGCGGATGAGATCGAGCATATCCTTGTGCATAAGTTTACGCGGTTCTTGACGCAGAGGGCGGAGGCTTTCTTTGTTCTGAGGAGGAAGGCGGTTGAGGTATGGTGTTCTCTTTTTCGGTTTAGTTGGTTATTATTGGGCGTTCTCTTGGAATTGTGTTGGGCTGGAGAGGGAGAATATGATCTGTGCTTGGAATTCGCAGTGATGGGAAGGAGTCATGGCTCGACGTGTCTGAACCTGGCTGACTTGATTCTTCTCGAACAGGGCTACGATATTTCTTTCCTCATTACCAACTTCCATACCGAGGAGATGCTGAAGCATAAGCTGGTGGACTTCATCATTCAGTTCATGGAGGAGGTCGACAGGGAGATTTCGGAGATGAAGCTCTTCGTAAGTTCACAAGCCACTATCTGCCATTGGGCTTGACCTCTGTTCTAGATTAAAGATACTGACACTATGCGCAGCTGAACGCAAGAGCACGTTTTGTTGCGGAGAGCTTCCTGGCACCGGTATGACTCCTTCACAATTGACCCCATTAACCTGTTCAGGTGTGGCTAACAATTGCTTGTAGTTCGATTGAAAGGAGAAATGATAGTAGAGAAGCATGATGGCCACGCTGGTACCTGTGGGTCAGAGTCCCTCCCAGACAGGCCAAGCAGGCTGCGTTGTGGGAGCTAGACTGCGCCATCTCGTGCAGCCGCAAAAGGGCACAGGTCAGGACAGCAGCCTTCACCCTACCTTGCCATCCCGCCAGGCTTTAGTCCCCCATCATCTGGTACGCCTCACGGCACGAAAGAATGAAAGATTTGTCCAACTTCGATCATTTGCACTCTTACCTTTCTGACGCTTCACCTATATGCTGACGTTCTTTTTTGTCGCTATCGTGATGGCTTGTGCGTTGCACGCGTTCGTCAGGACTCTGGCTTTCATGTGTCCCTTGTAGGTTGCTATCATTCATCATCATCAGCTGCTGATATGCTTTCACAGCAAGGAGGAGATGCGGCTGCCTCTCTCCTGTCCCGTTCCTTTGTTACTTTTGGACCACTTTGGTGGTACTCAATGGTGGACCTTCAATGTTGATACTTGATGCGTCTTCGTTCGTCGGATTGGTCATTGGCTTGGTTGTATCAACACAGATATCAACTCGACGGTAAGTGTGCTCGCCTTCCTGGGGATATAGTCCCTCTTCTTCGTCGAATGTCTGACGTGTGGTGGAGGCAAATGTGCCCCTATTCTGGCAAGGGACGTGAGTCGACGCACGCTTCAGGTTTGATAAGCCTCATGGCCGATGTCGCCTGACCATGAGCCTTCCTTCTTTGTCGTCCTGCTGCGAACGAGGCAGTAGTTAAGAGCACAGTCGAGACGTGATGATGCTCGAGTGAAACGGCTGAGAACAACGCATGATGGATCGCTACATTGCTACACCGTGCCTATTGCTGCTCGTTTTCACGTCATTTGAGGAGCATTTCGAGGGCACCACAATGCTTCTCAGAACGGCAATCTACGTGGACTTTATCAACAAACGGAACTGGTTACCCCTGATTTCATCAACTGATGACGGACATCCCGCGAACTTCATCAACAACGTCTTAGCGTGGTCCGCGTCTCCACTTTTCCGCGTTTGCAGCTGGTTGAAAACTGCTTTGGAAGTCTGAAAAATTCGACACTCTGCAAGGCTGCTCGCTGGACTCTCACCGACTGTCTGCCACACCTGCGCTCGAAGACTCGACCGACTCCGGTCGTAGCAAGTTCGCTAATCACTTTGAGAGCATCAGGATACAACAGTGACGAGATTGGAGCGCAGCCGTCCGGCCGATTGAAGGACTCGAAGCGGCGTTCAGGGGGCGACTGTTCACCGGAACGCCAGCACTGAAGCTCCAAGAGTGTCCTGCGCACTGCTCGCGGTAAGTCAGCGCCCTTCTTGACCGACACAAAAGCCTTGCTTGCTGCTCTGCGTTCCGCAGACAAAGCATTGATTCATACACTCCGGTGTGGCTTCGCAAAGCTCTATCCGCCGAATGACTCTGACATCACCCCACGCTCCTTCCTCTTGAACTGGTCAAACACAGGCTAACACACAAAGTAAACAACGCTAGCACAGACCTCTTTACCATCATCTCCTACGATCTTGGTCACCGGTCGCTGAAGTTTGACTCCTTCAGAATCTCTAGCACCTTTATTTCTGACACTCACACAGGCGCCAACAACGCCATGCAATCGAACGGTGGCAACGGCAACGCCTCTGGCCGTGACGGCAAAGACGAGAAGGAGGACGGTCAACAGGACCGCAACAATCCCATCAACTGGAATCCTTTGACGTTCAAGGGCATGACGCCACAGCTGGGCGCAGAAGACGACCCGGTCTTCCGTCCGAGGTATCTTCCGCCAGTCATGCGCTCGACCGCTTCCAACGGATCGACTACGGACGCAGCGCAGCTGTCGAGGGCGGGGAGCGTAGTTTACGACGACGGTGGCGGGGTCAGTCTGTTCGACACCACGCCAGCTTACAGCGACATGCCAGGCCAGATGAAAGGCCACGCCCAGCTCCCCCCATTCTCAGTTATGAGCCCGCCGCCGGTTCCAGGTGGATTCAACGGGGTTCAGGGCTACGGATACCCGCCGCCCGGTGGAGCACCTCAAGGCTATCCAGCGACTTCCGGGCAGGGTAGCAGTGGCAGCCACACGCCCAGCCCCAACTACATGTACGCACAGCCTACGCTTGCCACTCGTCAGGTAATTTCCCCCGCTCCTCTTTGATAACTTCAATATACTGACATTGTTTAAATCTTAGCCTACTCCTTGGCCCGGTAACACTCAGAGCCTGATCCGTCCTTCCAGGTAGGAATGTTTTGATTCAAAGATTTTGGTTGACTTGCATCTGACGGTGTTTGCAGCAGCTCTTTGTCTGTCAACCAGTACAACAACCCGTACGCCAATCAGTTCGCCAACCAGTACCCCAACCAGCACTACAACCAGTACTCCAACCCCTATGCCAACAAGTACAACATCGGCTCAGGCGGCGCTAGTGGCAACAACAATCAGCAGATTAGTCGGCTGGCCGCGGAAATCATGTCCGGAGCTATGGACTATGGCGATCTCGAGCGTAAGAAAGGCGTCGAGAAAGACTCTGCTCCCCCAGCCCCGCTTTACTCCAACCGCGAGCGCCAAACCTTGCCACAGAAGCAAACCCGATCCACTACCACCACCAATCCGCACGCGGAAATGCTGGCGCTGAATTCTCACCCCCAAAACACCTCTACTGTCATGGCTGTGCGTAAGAGGACCTCTCGTCCCAAGAACACTATCGGCAATGCGGCGGCCTTCCTCAAGATTGAGGCCGTCAGGCGCCCTGCCTGGCTTGATGAGCTTCGCAACGCCTTCAAGCCTATTATCGAGACGCTGGTTGAGGCTATGCCATTCATGGAGGCCTGCCGCTACGCCTCACCCTCGACTGCGGCTGTCGTGCACCTCACGAACATTCCCTACGGCACGCCGCGTAGCGAGATCCTTGCCTTCGTCGGTCGCAACGCAGCCGTTTGCGCCCAACCAGCCGGCTCGCCGTACTACGCCGTCCACATCATCATGGAGCGCTTTACGGCCAAGACCATGGATGCGTTCGTGGAGCTCGAGAATGATGCAGAGGCTAGATGTGTCTTCAATCACTTCAAGAGGCGCATTGAGCAAGGTCGTCAGCCGCGTCTTGGCGACCGTGCGGTCACTGTCGAGTTGAGCTCGCAGGAGGAGCTGATGAGTGAGCTGTTCCCACGCGCGAAGAATGTCTTGTGGGATGGCGCCTCCCCGGTCGTGTCCGACCACAAAGACTACTACTACCCGACCGTTGCGTCGAATTGCTTCGCCGGTTTCCTGCAGCCTGAGGAGGTGGTCATGGTGACCAAGCATGTGGAGACTCCGCATCGCGTAAGTCGCCCTCCTTCTATAGCCCATAAGATGTGTTGCTGACTAGACATCAGTCTCCCTACGCTGCACGCGCTCTCGTTCGTGTCTACGAGAGCTGGATCAGCACCTTGCACAAGTACCCATGGCACGCGCACGATTATGTTTTGCTTACCGAGCGTCAAGTGATGTTCGACGCTACGATCGAGCTGCTGCGTCACCTCCTGGACACGCTGAACCGCTACAGGAACACGCTGGTCGAGCAGGGCACACCGACGGATGCTACCTTGACGGAGTTCGTTGTTGCAGCTCTCACCTGTCCTGGATTCAGTGAAGGGCAGAAGGCCTACTTCGTCCAGATCCTTCGCTCCGCTGGCTACGACAAGTTCACGTCCCCTCGCGGCATGAACCTGGCTTTCGGCGGCACCTCGACGCTCTCTGCGCAGTGGCCGTTCCAAGTCATCGTCCGCGAGCCGAGGGTGCATGACGACCTTGTCACGGTAAGTTCCTTTCCCACTCCCACACTTTCTATTCCGCGGCTAACATCAGCTCTGAAGTACCTCGCCTCACTCTGCCACCGCGCCACCGTGCGCAACACCAACGGCACTTCCATGCACGACCGCCTGGCCGCGCGCGCCAATGGCACTGGCGGCGGTCCGTTCGGGAACATCTTCATCGACTACAAGATGCCGAACGGCGAACTCGCTAAGACTCTGGCCGAGGCGGGCAAGATCGAGATGGATTATGTTGAGAAGCTGCTTGAGAAGGTCCTGCCTCGTCAGGTCTAGAGAGGAGGATACAGGAGAATACCTGGGGAATTAGAGAAGGGGGATTGGGATATCATGAACGTTTATTCTGGGCGCCGCGCTTGGGCCAGGATGTTACAAATGCTTTCGAAAGGGTTTGATGACGATGCTTTGTGTACGAGATACTCGTGGATACTTGACGTACCCTCGATCTGAGCTGCGGAATCTGAGGCCCCATGTCTTTCGCAAGTTGTGTCGCATCGTGACTATGTCGGGTCGCCCCATCATGAACATCCATTGAAATTTCAGCATGCATCTCTCCTCTTATTTGAGCCTGAGCTTCTTCCAAGAGGAGAGATGCATGCTGAAATCCTAATGGATGTTCATGATGGGGTTTGTCTTTCATTTTTGCTCCGAAATGATCTCATCAAGACCATGAATAAGCTTTGTTTTCCACAGGAATATTTCTTTAATTTGGATGCTTTTGACTGCATATTTGTTACCTAGGAGTAATGTCTGGAAAAGACGACGTGAAGTTGCTCCCCGGCTGAGCCACCATGCCCGATTCGGAAGCGCCGCACAGCAGGGTTTGGGCAACGAACTTCAACACAGTATCTCCCACCTTCAGGATAACTTATCATCCTTGTCTGCTTACAGCAGTGATTGTCGATCGGAAGATTCTGGTTCAGCAATGAAGCGATGACGCAGCAGGTCTTACGGTGAAGAAGAGAATCTCACGGCGGACCAGCACTCCTGAATCTCGGGGGGAAAATGGGAAGTGCTTGAGACATATTTTGACGGCATTGAAACCCTTCCAGATCAAAACATATGGCTCATTGGACGATGTTGTCGACGGCGGTTGCGCTAATAGCGCTGCTACTCTACTCTTGGAACCTCGATGGCTCTGCTGCATTTGCATTCGGCTTGCTGGATCGCTTCGGAAGCGACAGAATATCTCAGCGAGTGCTCGGCCTGAACGATGTACCTGCGAATGAGTCGATTCTGGCTGTGAGGGAAGAATGGGATCCGATGCACCACATGGGCGGCAACAGTCCTTGGTTCCCGAAGAATGCCGGCACCGTGCAAGAGGGCCTAGAGATGCCTCAAGGATGCAGAGTGGATCAAGTGCATATGGTGTGTACGCAGTGTATATTTCGAGTGGTGTATATCTAACAAATGGGTCATCCTAGATCTCTAGACATGCTGAGCGATATCCTACAGTGCTCGCAGGAGTGAGTAAGTAGCAGTCGCACTTGAATGCTTAAGAAAGTTACAGTATCAATGCCAGACTGACACATCAGATAAGGAATGCTTGAACTGTACCAGCACCTCCAAAAAGCGAACATGACCTTTTCGGGAGATCTGAGTTTCGTCAACGATTGGAACTTCTTCATGAGAAATCCAGCCCCGCGCTTTGAAAATCTGGTGGCAACCGGTGTATATGCAGGCACGCTGGAAGCATTTGCCACTGGCGTTAAGCTCAAGAGCCGCTATGAGCATCTCCTGGAAGATGCACTTGCTCGCAAGCAGACGACATTCTGGGCGAGTGGCTCTAAAAGGGTCGTTGAAACGGCGAAGTACTTCGGCGCAGGCTTTTTCGGAGTCGACTGGCATGAATTCGCTGACCTTCAGGTTATACCTGAAACAAGAAAGCGACGGACGAGTACGTTGACGCCTGGAAAAAGTTGTCGTAAGTACGGCGATAATGTAGATGGATATGGACATGACTACGGGGCCAAGATGCTGTACGATTGGCGAAGTCATTATTTACCGCCTATTGTGGCTCGTTTACAACGAGAGAACCCTGGGATCTCTTTTACGGAGGCACACGTCTACAGCATGCAGGAGCTTTGCGGGTTCGAGACCATCGCTTTGGGAAGCAGTCCTTGGTGTGACGTGTTTACTAAGGAAGAGCTTGAAAGTTTCGGTAAGCATTTGGTAATGCATATTGGCCATGCATATGAGGCCCAGCTAACTTCATTGTTTGCAGAATACGCTCGCGATCTGCTGCACTACTACAAAGCTGGACCAGGCAATCCATATAGCGGTGCAATGGGCATGTTATGGCTGAATGCTACAGCTAATCTGTTGAAAGAAGGACCGGAAAAGGCTGGAAGTCTTTTTCTTAGCTTTGTGCACGATGGCGATATCACACCAATGCTTTCAGCCTTGGAGCTCTTCCCGCGGGATATAGACCTGCCGACCACGCACATCCTCCGCAACCGAACATGGAAAACATCGGACGTCATCCCCATGGGCGGGCGCATTATTTTCGAGCGTCTAGCTTGTGCAGCACCACAGTATTGCTGGGACAATGCTGAGTTCGGGTACCCAAACCACAAATATTGCACGCCGCCGGCAGACGAGTATCATGTTCGGATCAACGTCAACGATGGCATTGTTGCTCTTCCCGGCTGTGAAGACGGTCCAGGACACAGTTGTCCACTAGAAACCTTTATGGGAAGAGTAAGCCGCCGTGCTACAGAGGTTGGCAATTTCGCAGAGATTTGCGGAATATCAGGGGATGGGCATGAAGGACTTGACTTCCTCCATCAATGAGATTCAATCAACAATATGTCATTGCATTGCCTGCGTTTTCTCTCATCTGTATGTGCGGGGATAAAAATTGCAAAAAGACAGAAGCGAGAACCCTTTACATCACCTTCTATGTGTTACGCATTTTCGCTCTCTGTCATGATCTCTTGCTGTCCTTCGGTAAGACTTCTGCACTGTCAGACACAGCTATGTCGATGTTGACAGCGGTACTTCAGGAGACATACAATCGTGAACAACACACTTGCCACTCCTTCTTCTCCGGAATATGTTACTAGAGCACAGTCGTCTACAAGAAGGCATCTTAGCCATCTGGACAGAGAATGAGAAGAGAGCACGTAATTGCTCGTCTCGAGACATGGACTGTCTGTTGGCAGACGAAGGGGAACACTGTGGTGTGGTTTCTGATGGAGGAGTTTGGGAGGAGGAGGGTTGAGGCAAGGGTGTTCAGAGTGCGGCCTGGCAAAGAAGCCCCGCTCGATCTCGCAATTATTGTGAAAGTCAACTGAAGAGCCGTTTGGCATAGAACTTCTGATAGTACGTTTTGCGGTGAGGAGAGCAAATAAGATATTCGTGGCCCCCGACCAACCCACCCCCGACCCCCCTTCCCAAAAAAAAAAAAAAAAAAAAAACCAAAGAATAGTCAAGCAGTGGTTTGATTGCCAATCTTTCCTTTGCACAATATTCCGCTCGCTATGAAAAAACGATCGAATTTCGCGCGTCACATGAAAAGATGATCAGGTCCGAATGCGGAAGCCGATCCGAAGGGGGTGAATGGTACCTGGAATTGACCTCACTACACCGGCTAAGGGGCAAATCGGTCATCAGCTGCGTGGTCACCACCCTTGAATTTGACGCTAACGAACGGCTTATGTTCCAGCTTGAGTAAAAAGCTTTCGGTCTTCCTTTCAACAACATCTAAAGAATTGGTGGGGCAGCCCCTGAACCTGAAAACTTAAGACTGCCTCATCTCGCATATTGTGGTTCTTGAACCATGTCAGATGGATGCAGGGGTCAGACCTGTCTATCAGTTCACCCTGCTGGGTGGGTAGATAGTCGCGCAGGTCTGTTGCATAACCTTGGCATGGCACTCTCGCTGGAGACATAGCCGATGACGGTCTATGGGAAAAGGGCCTCTGTTCTGGACTTGAAGGCATCTTGGCCGGTGTCCGACTTGTCTCTGAACAAAGGATCAACCCGTATGCGTTTCGCTTAACCCGGCTGCTGGTCTGGCCAGCTGGCAGTTGTGGTTTCGCGCCATGAGGATTGGGTCATGGGTCTTGGGCCTCATTTTTTCAAAGCCCTTGACAATCAATGTTAGGAAAATTAAGTCTTGGGCCTCATTTTTTTAAAGCCCTTGACAATCAAGACTGCTTCTTAGCAGCAACAAATATGGGAAACCATAAGATCGCATCGCGATCTCCTTTTACTTTTTCATCGAACTTGCTGCACCTCGCAGTGACTCGGAGAAGAGGTGGATTGGTCTTCGCGCATGTACGGCTGACACTTGAACGCGAACAGGCTCTCGGTCGCTTCAGGATGAACTTAGGGAGGTTACGCCGCTTCTTCAGCAATAATACATAACACATTTGATTGGGAGGCATACAGTATCATACATTTTGTGCACCCCACACGTATCGCCATTTCACACTTCTCTGCCTTCGTGCTTTCATCATGGACTTTGTATGTGGAGCGAATGCCACTTTCACGCTGTGCACACTCGGACTCGACAAACGGCGCAACCGTTTGGACCTCTGGCCAGCTCTACACTCTACCTCCCTACTCCAACAGACCCCAGAAACCCACTGCTCCAGCAGCAGCCACGAGACCAGCTCTGACGAAGTTGAAAGTGTTCCAGCTCTTCAAGAACTTCTCGGTGTTGTCCCTCTCCATCTCCCTGTCCGGAGGCGCATCCTCGTACGGCTCGATCTGGGCCTCCTCGCCCGCCATCCTCATCAACTTGTGGTCTAAAGGCGCGATCGCAATGCCCGTAAGAGGGAACACGCTCGCGACCAAGCCAGCAACAGCAGCCCACTTGCCCCACGCTGAGGCGGAAAGGCCAATGGAGCGGTAATGGTATGCTAAGAAGCCTGAGGCAAGGACCGTAACAGCCTCAAGCGGCATGATTGTTGCGAAAGACGTCTTGCTCATCAAGCTGAACTGTAGTGCGGCAATCTTGTAGCCCTGTCCGACTTGCTTCGCGCTCTCGTCGATCTTGCCTTGCAGTGCTGCCTGCGGCGTGAGGTTCAGCTCCTTCTTCTCCTGGCCTGGCGTCGGCACAGGTGTCAAGCGGCCGGACTCCAATCCACGGTTTCTCGACGTGTCACGTGTCTGAGCGGCGAGGACGAGGGACGGGAGGAATTGAAGCGAAGTGGTAGTCATCGATCCAGCGATGAAGAGCGTTGAGCCCAGCGTGAGGCCTTTGAGAGCGGCCACCACGGGGGTGTCGTTGAGTGGGTGAATGCCTGACGCCATTTTGGATATGTTCTTTGCTGATTCAAGGAGTGTTGGTGTGCTATTGCAGTTCGGTTAAGGAGCTGGAGAGAAAGAAGGTGGGCTGCGCGTAGCTATGGCCGCCAGCTGCGCGTCTCTGAAGTATATAGGGCTTACTCAGGGGGCAATGACGTAGGCGTTATCGCCAATCGCAACTTTCCAAGGTGCTTCAAGTTGTATTGAACACCTGGGCAGCGTCTTGTCACAGAATGATGGCAGTGGACAATCATAAGCACATCGGCACACCATAGGAACAGAAGTCCGAGCGACGATCTCGCAACACAGCAACATTTCAAGCCACTACTGTATCTGAAGGCAAAGAGTAGAATTCAAGCAGCTCGGAGCTTGCAGTTGGACAAGCAGGCTGCAGGACGATGAAGCACGACGTTTTTTTTTTTTCCCTCTCTACGTCGTCTACAGCCGCGTCGGCTTCTAAAGCGAGGCAGATGTATTGGCGGTTTTCTGATCTCGTAATGTGCTTTCATGTCGAGCATGCTTGACAAGTGGTGATACGGGCTTTGGCCGGGCGGCGGAACCTTGGATTCAGGGCACGAGCCTGACATTCAGAACTACGAGGGTCTCCTGGATGCAAAGACCTGGGCGGAGAAAGGCTTGGTCGTGAAGGTCATCCAACGGCGAAATGCTGGCTAAATCGGTCATGACACTGAAGCCTAAGAAAGGTTGTGGGCAACCCTCGGAAGATGGCAGATTTGATGGAATACAAATGTTCCTGCTGAGACTCATTTGCAACTTCGTGCCCGGGTTGACAATTGGCAACACATTTCTATGGCTTCTCTCCATAGCAGACGAGGAAAGGAAAATCCATCATTTCTCCGCCGCCAGCTCCAGGGCCAGACTTTCCAAATTCTTCATCCTTGGTGAACTCACCGTCGTACTTCTCCACGAGCTTCCGCATCTTCCACTCCGCCTGCACTCTGACGTTTGTGAATCCTACATCCTGCATGAGCTGTGCCATTGCCGTAGCATTGATGCCATTGCGCTCCACGCCGCTCATCTTGCTGGCAGCGTGGAAGCGACGAGCTTCAGGACCAAAGTCTTCAAAGTCTGTAAGCATTACTTTGCCACCAGAGCAAAGGCACCCGAACATTGTTTGGAGAACAGGCTCCAGCTCAGGTATATGGTGAAGGACCAGGTGGCTCGTGATCAGATCGAACTTCAGCCGATCGCCTTCTGGTTTGGCTGGATCGGCAGGTGGTAGTTTCGCATCTTCCGGATCTTCAAGTAGGACGGCGATAGGTAAGATGTTCTTGGGCGACTTTTCCTTCTTCATCTTAGTCTTTAATACTTCTATCATGCCTTCGGCCGCGTCTATAGCTACTACTCGTTCCGAATGGGGTGCCATCAGGAAAGAAAGGATCCCGGTTCCGCATCCAATCTCCAGTATTTGCTTCGGCTGGTATTTCAAAGTGTCACAGGTTCGCAGTATTGCTTTAGCAGCTTCAGCACTCGCCTCGTGCACAAAAGGTCGCTGATCCCAGGACTGAGCGTCAAGGTTGAAGCGCTCGTTGCCACCGCCAGAAGCTTTGACGGCAGCAAGATTGGAGACTGCGGATGCCATATCGCGCTGGATCTATTCGGCCACAATAGAAGCAAAGGATCCAGATGCCACCAACGGTACCAATGCTATGTTTTGGAGAATGGAGCCTCGGGAAGCAACGTGACAGTTTGGAGGAAGTGGGTCCAATGGTATGATAAGGTAAGCATGGATGGATCTTCAAGAGCACTTCCTTGCGGCGCCACAATGGCTCCTCTTTCAACGAGCACTTCTTGAACACAACCAGACGATTGGTAATGCCATGTGATTTACTTGATATCAAATTCTGGGGGCAAAGACGAGTCTACAGCAGCAGGAAAACCTGAGCGAGCCACGGCTTGTGGTTTTTAGAGAGGTTGCATGTCACAACCACCGTTAAGATGGAATGCCTAGCTAAAATTACCGGTGTGAATAGCTAATTCAGTTCGGACTGCAGTATCCACTTGCGTTACATTGTCGGCTCGTGCAGGATCATTATCAGGCACAGGTTTGAGCTCCTCCTCACGACCGGACTAACCCCGCCTCTTCCATTACCGTCAACCGAGGCTTTGCTATGGCAGCTGTGTTTCTTTTTCACCGGGTGAAATTGCATTGCAACTGATCCGGTGGATGCCTCGCTGTTGGTTGTATTCCTCTTCTAAGTGCTGAGCTGCGACGATGCCGTACCTTAGTCGCAACCAAGACGTGGAGCTCTACTATGAAGTTCATGGTAATGGAACCCCCCTCATACTTTCGCATGGCTATTCCTCCACGTCCGAAATGTGGAAGGGTCAAGTCCGTAGTTTCACGGCAGCCGGGTATAAGCTTATAATATGGGACATGCGTGGGCACGGGCAAACCTCATATCCCGAAGACTTGACGCAGTACAGTGAAGCACACACGGTCGCTGACATAGCTGCACTGCTGGACCATGTTTGCGGGCCGGGGAGCACAGCTATTGTTGGCGGATTGAGCTTGGGCGGGTATATGAGCCTGGCATTCTACCGTCAACATCCGGAGCGAGTGGAGAAGCTCCTGATCATCGATACTGGCCCTGGATTCAGAAGCGACAAAGCACGAAATCAATGGAACGAAACGGCTCACAAGACTGGCCGGAGCTTTGAGGAACAGGGACTGGCAGCATTGCAAACGGGTGGCGTATCTGCAGAACGCTCAAAAGCGTCGCATCGCAATGCAAAGGGCCTTGCGCTTGCGGCGAGGGGGATGTTAGCTCAGCAAAGCTCCGCAGTCATCGAGTCTCTGCCGAGTATTGGTGTGGCTGCACTTATCGTTGTGGGCAGCGAAGACAAGCCTTTCCTTGGAGCTGCGGAATACATGACGAAGAAGATACCCCGAGCGGAACGAGTGATCATCCCAGATGCCGGACACGCAGCCAACATTGACCAGCCAGCTGTTTTCAACGAGGCAGTGCTCGGCTTCTTGACTAAAGGGCTGGAGTTTCTGAGTACTGGAGGCAAACAGAAGCTATGATTCAACGCGCAAGATGCATCAGAGTGTCGTATTCATTGCTTTGCCCCCTGGCAAGAGTCTCCAGCGCCTCACAAACGGAACAACGTTTCTGGTCGGACTTTGAGAGCATTGCAGCTCAACGACACCGGTGAATATCTAATTGAGACGGTCATTCTTCCGAATGTGACGTTGCAGCGTCAGCACTATCACGGTCTTTTCGCAAAATCCCGACGCTCAGCGTCCCTGCCTGAGCGAAGCCAGTGTACCTTATGTCACATGAGAGCTGGTCTTCTATCCATACGAACGTACAGTTTTCCACGTGATAGTCAAGTTTTCCCAGAGAAGATCATGCCCTTTACGCCTCTTCGACTATCGCACATCGCTGAGCTCTAGGATCTAAAATTAGTCTTATTGTCGGATTCGGGATGTTTATTCCGACCGCATCCTTCGGGATCGAAGCGGCAATAGTGGACGAGAACGTTCCGATAGCTATTGCTCCCTTTTTATCCTAATGGACAAAGTACTGTAACTGTGCCTGGTTGGTATGCTGCATCTGACAAGGTCATCCCTGTGTCGAAAGTCCGGGCAGCACTGAAAACCCCATCGCACCCGGTTTCAGGACGAGCTCCAGCTCGTCATCCGCTCAGCATTGGAAACGAACAAAAGATAATATGATGATCGATGAGTCCAAGCACCACTAGTATAATGCCATAAAGAGGGCGTCTTTCAGAGCTCGGCAAAGAGCATCCAAGGCCTCGACTCCTGTCAGCATGAAGCACACACAATGAGAAGCTTTCTAGGCAAGGCGCAGTAAAGGCCGCGGGCCGCGTTGTCAACTGCGTAGCACATCTTCTGTCTGATGCTTGTTTGGCTTGTTCCGCTTATCGATGCGCTGCACTGCAGGTACCAGGGGCATCGTAAGCACTTGGCGAAACCTTTCCGAAGTGCCACTGCAGATGGACCAACTGCAGGATTGCCCGCAAGCTGCCTATTGGCGTTGCTTATTCTGCACCAGGAAAGATCTTCGTTCAGTCCTCTATTATAGATCCTGAATGGGATTGGAACCAACCTGGCGAACATCGCATGCACACCATTCGCGTGACGCAATCTTTATCGCCAGCCATGCAAAGTCGATGTGATGCATGTAAGCGGCTCTCCTCTAATCCCTCGTTCCTCGATCTTTATCGGCTTCTCCACCATAGCCACGGGGTCTTGAATGACCGAGAATAGGTATATAAAGTCGAGCACTGAGCTGCCGCGGCCGAACCATGTCACCGGCCAGCAACCTACCTCTAAAAGTGTTTGCTCAGCCAAGCCGAACTCATCTCAAGTCCTTCGCCATTGTCTGGGAAACTCACCAAACGAATACATAAGACTGAGGGCAGGCCCTCGAAGTGATCAACATGCGTACCGATGCGATCAACCTCTTCGTTTGCTTAGCAGCGTTCTCATACGCCAATCCCATAGGCAACCCTAACAGCAACGATGAAGGCCACCTCGAAAAGCGGAACATCCTAGTGCCAGCCTATCTGATCCCGACCTCGACTGTCGACCCCGCAACATGGCCGACTAGTGAGTGGACAGGCACGCCCATGTTCATGCCGACAAGCACGGTCGACTTCGAGCTCAAGAAGCGCGTGCCGGACATCACATCGATGCCGAATCTCGTGCCGACCAGCTCCGTCAACCCGGACACCTGGGCATCCGACGGCACCTGGACGGGGATACCGGACTTCATGCCGACGACGGTGGTGCACCTCGGAACGACGACGGGGTGCGAAGTCAGCATGTCGGCTTATACGTTCAACGATCAGCTTGCGTACTCATACGTTACGCATTGCTCTGGCCCGGTGCAGACTCAGGCGACTACGGCGGCGCTCGCTTCTTGTTGTGGTGGCGAATCCGACGTCTATCCTTGCAACGACGCTGGTTCGATGCCATCAGGCACGGCGAGGTGGAAATGCACTAGTAGTGATTCCACGTATGCCGGGACGAGGTTCGCTACAACAACATGGTCTTGAGCTTTGGCCGTGGCGACATAGGTGATAGGGAGATTTGTATCTAGGAATGGCTCGAGACTGGCTGGCTAGTCGGGCAGGACTATGTCCGTGGACGATTTCAGCGATCATTCCGACCATGACAATGGGATCTTATGCGGAGTATTATGAAGCTAGGTCTAGCGAGATGAATATCTCAGGATCTTGTGCGTCCCTTTCATGTTTCAGATAAAGGCGTGTACGAGACACCGTCCAAGGGAGCTGGTCACTTACAACGTGTTCTATGCTTTTCTTCTCTTTCTACCAGCGCGTGAGCTTTGGCGGGCTATATCGCTCAAACGACGGGCATGGGCTAGACAGTGCACGCTGTACACCGCCCTGTCGATAACAAGCTGTGGTATGCGTGGTGTGTCTCGTCACACAAAGACTCCATATAGGCGTTTGTTGCACGCTGGGATCAGGAGATCGAGCCCATCAAATGGTCTGGAGACGCACTAAACCTCAAAAGATCTCCCTTGGGACTGGAGATTGGCATCATCATAAGGACCAATCTGTGATAATCAGGGGGCATATGTACGACCGATCCTTTGAACGGCATTCAATAGGGTCAATAGCCAACTCTGCTACCATCGCAGTGTATATATGTATGCATGCTGGCTGGTTGTTTCAGCAATATCACAGGTCTGCGACAGACCGGGATGGAAGCGATTGCCCCTCATATGAGATAGGTGCATGATCACATACGTTGATCAGGGTCTAATAGCCGCGCATAACGTATAAGAAAGACGCAATAGTGCCCGTAGATCATACCATCTTCAAAAAAAAAAAATAAAAAGAGAGAGCCATGGCTGTGTTTAACCTCCGAGCTGCACAGCCTCGACCGCCCAAGCGGAAACCTTTCGAGGTGGCTTGCGTCGCCCACGAGGGGCATAGTGCACGAATGGGTGGCACAGCGGAAGGTTCAGGGTAGCGCAAGGGAAAGTCTATTTTCTTCTCCACGTGTCCGCCCACTGGGGACTGGAAGTGCCGTAGGGTTGGTAGGCTTGCTTGCTACTGTAGCCCATCAGAGATCGACATAGCGTTGAGATAGTACCGACCACGATATAGACGAGCTTGAGGTATTTCAGTCTTATCACTTCAACGGCGCTTCGGCTATACTTGAAGGACCAGATGTCTGTGTTGTTTTGTCTTTAGTAAGTCGCTTCAAGTCTCGGGACTCTCAGGATCAGGATCCCCACTTTGCATTCGATCTTTCCTTCCCAATGTGCAGCTTGCGCTTGTGAGGTCAAACCATCGTGTTCAAGAATGCCCTGCGTATACGGAGATGAGTTCTCCATGACATCTCTTGACGGCATGCACGGTAAAGGCCCAGAACGAGCTGGACCCCGGCTCTTCGCTTGAATTATGACAGGTCACTGTGGGGAAGCCGGGGTGTGCGCGCTTGGCCCTAAGGGGAGAGCGCAGAGACAAGATCGGGGGTGGAGACGATGCACGCTGTTCAGAATCGGGCCTGATGTGAAGAGCTCTGATCGCGATGAAGCTAGCGCTCGGCGATGCCGAATTACATCGATACAGTAGCTGCCGATGAGAGTGCAGAAGGTCATGGCTAGCCTTACAGCGAGATACAGAGAGGTTTAACCCCACTGCTGGCGAGAACAGCCTACATACCGTATTTCGAAAGATAGACTTTGGCGCCCCGTCGGGCATGGCGCACGGGCGTCCAAAACTCAGTGGGATAGCTGAGATACCGTATGTGCACGCGCGAAACAAGGCAGAAGGCAACTGGGGACAGAATAATGGCCCGCCTCGCAGCTCACCCTCATCAGCGGCCGAGCTCGCTTGTGCATGCGTTTGATTGGCCCGAAATCTTACAAGGCAGACTAAGAATCCTGCGACGTGATTGAGAGAAAGGGGAGGTGTCCTGCGAAAAGCAGCGACAAAGCGGTCACGTTCATGATTCGCACCAGATAAAGCGCGGGACCAGCAGACGACGGGCAAGGACGGTTTGATCTACGGTACATGCTCGATCGTGTAGCACATCGGCTCGACCTCAGTTCTAAACTTCTGATCATGTGAAACCCATCCGGTTTTTGGGCTCCGATTGACAAGCCTCCAACGCCGAACGGGTGCCCTAAGAGCAAGCCTCCGTCCCGTCTGAACGGGCGGCGGTAAATCCCGCTGGGCGGTGCTGCGTCGCCTTTGTCTGGCATCGAGCCGCCGGCTAGCTGCAGGCTGCGTACGATACGGTTGGTGCATTGCACTCCAGCTGTGCGGGCACTGTCGCGCGCTAGCTGATGAGAGTCAAGGGTGTCCGTTATTGTTGTTATTTGCGACAGCTCATTCAGGCCGGTGACCGACAGGCACGTTGTTTCTGCTCACCCGAATCTTTTGCACGCGCAGTCTGCGCTCAGGGATAAGTCATGCGGCTCGCGAATCGCTGTCATGAAATCTTGAATAACGCTTGCTACATGTTTTCACAGCACCAGAAAGCCTGGAGCAGATTGGCCTGCGTGCACACCAGGCACGTGGCTCGGTAAAGATCACCCGCCAACCAGCCTCAATCCAAGCGTCTACGTGAAAGTCTATACAGGACTTGGGGCAGCGTTACCCATGTTAGAGCTCTGCCGATCCGGTTGGAGATCCGACTATGGCCGCCCCCATTCTTGGGAAGAGGGAGGTAACAGCTGAGTGCGGACGGAAGAAGCTGCGATTGCTCTCATCTGGCTTGCGAGGGATGGAAAGCTGTGCGCCCCGATCCCCAGCGGTCTTGGAGATCTCTGATGTCTTGCAGGCGAGATTGAGCGTTATAACATGTTCCATCGAGACCATCTCATATAGTCTAACCTCTTTCGTTAGAATAGACAGTAATCTCTGCTGCGTTTCGACTTAAGGTTTAGCGGAATAGACTAATGTCGCGATAGCCGGGAACACATTCAGCTCGATCTACAATGATCCGGATCTCTGCGCAGCATGCTGCATTACGCTCTGATGTTCGAGCAACTCTGTTGTGTGAGACATCAGCGCAAGCTGCCATTTCTGTAGTGTCAGTCGATCGAATTCAGAGAACCCTTGATCCGTGAGCGGACGCTCCAGGAGCTCGGAGCGCACATTGCCAAGTGGGCTGGCCTGAAACGAAACGTTGACGACAAACCCAATCGGATAGCTGGAAATTTGGGCGAGGATGCTGGTCTTTGCTTTTTTTGCGAGCCAGCGCCAGCATGCGGCACGGGATGAAAGTGTGTGATGAGGGGGCCAACATCGCTTGCAGGAGCGGACGGTCCGCAGAGGTTACCGAGGCGGCAAGGATGCCCTTACTTCCTAATCGGAACAGAACTTCCAAATCCATGAGTGACCCGGATCAATAATCATGGGGCCAGAGCCGGCGTGCGCACCGTATGCCCTCCGAAGCTGTCACGGACGCTCGCGCCTGTCATGGCAAGGTGCAGACGGCAATGGTGGCCATCCTGCGATCGCATGTCTACACACTCGCACCCACCAGTCGCGCGCGCCCTCCTGCGCGATGGTTGTGCGGACGGTCGAGCGTTTGGGTGCGGGAGGGTGAGCAGTTCCTTTGATGAAGCGTTTCCGCATGGTCATTGCTCCATCCGCGTCGACCCCGGCAGATCCAGATTCGCCTGGGCGGGCAGAGAGTCTGTGAGTGGCCAGGTCCCTTAGTCAATCGCGCTAAGAAATGCTCCTGTCCCCTACTGATCCCCTGCTAGGCGCGAGCCGTACATAATCGCGAACGCCCGCAGAAAAGGCGTGGTCGAAGCGTCCAGCCCTCGACCGCCATCCGTACCTAAGCTTAACGGATCTTAACAAAGGATCGCCACGCCCACGTCAAAGGGCTGTGGCTTCTCCGTCGAGCGCGACATCATCGCGAACCTCGCACTTTATTGTCATCCCAAACGCCAAAGCACACCGCGTCGATATCTAGAAACACTCGCTCTGTGTCGCCCGTATCGCGACGCGATCAACGTCTGCAACTGCAATACGCAGGGTTGTCCAGTTTAGGAACCTCGGACATTATCACTCACAAAGAAATCAAAGAGCGAGCAGCCAACTTCGCCGTCTCGCGGAACGCTTGTGCGACGCAACATTTGCACGACTACCGTCCTGGCCTTGGAGATCTCGCCTTACCATCCGGCCCGGCTGCAGCTTCAGGTTCTTTCTGATTGCAACCCTCAGCCGTCATCCGCCTAGCTCCCAGGAAAGTGGTCGGAGGCGCACGCCTGGCACGAACCCTTTTGCCATCTGCTCTTGAAGCTTTTGGAGAGACCTGCATAGGACCTTGTCACACGCGACCGAATCGGCAGCCTCACATCCCGGACATCCTCCACCACGATCGCCCGCCTGGCGCCAGCATTCCAAGTGCCTGGTTGCTGGCTTGAGTACAAAGACTGCAGACGTCCAGCCTGCCGGATCTTCATCCAGCATTGCAGCGCTCTCGCGACGTTGAAGTCCAACTACATCTGAAGCTCACTTCACCTGAGAAGTTCTCAGCGTCTTCTGCCCTTCGTGGCTTCCATCTGCACACCACCAGGGCATCCCTGGGCCAACGAGAAGCTCTACTCGACACCTTATCAATCCACCTTCGTTCAGCCCCTCCCGACACCACCGGCAGAAGGCCGTCCGCCTCTTAGCTCATACAATCAACATTCCAGCGCCGTGGCTGCAGGAATAGCGTATCGCCCATCGATGGTGCCTGAGCAGGATCTTATGGTCGCGCACAATAGCTTCACCTCACGCCGACCTAATGCGAGCCATCTTCCGAACTTTGAGCTTCCTCCTCCCCAAGGCGTAGCATCAGCGCAAAAGTATCCAGGATCGTATCTAGGATCTACTCAGTCAGCAGTTCCCGCAGCGACACTGACCAGCGTCGGCAATCTTCTCACACCACCCGGCAACAATTCGACCGACGGAATTAGTCCAGTGTCGTCTTCTGCAACGACAGGTAGCTCAATTTCGAACAGCAATCCAATAACTCCATTCGCGCCAGCCCCCATGGCCTATCAAACAGCAAACCCTGCTGCCGCCTCGTATAGCTTTCACCCTACCCCAACGACGCAGTACCCGCCGAGCGATCGACCACTGTTCTCGCCCTCTCTCAATTCGGTTGTGCGAGGGAACAGCTCTCCTAGCACTGGCGGAGGACTACCGCCGCCGCCCATGGAGATGCCTCAGTACCAACCGTCAGTGTCGATGTCGGCGCCAAGTCTGCCCACGCTCCACAATCAACAATCAATGGTCAGCAACGGCATGATGGGCGGACATACCCCTGTTTCAGCGGCCGTGACCCAACCTTCTCCAGTTCATGCACAGGAAGCGCTATCACGGCCGCCACCAACACCGACGTATTACGGTTCCCAACCGTCTTCAACCCCTCAGCAATCACATTTCCAATATCCAACTGGTCCTTCCCCAGTACAGCAGAGCCCTATCAGTGCAGGCGGACCTCTGACGAAGATGTCACCCGTCGGCACACAAGGCCATGTGTCCTCACTCCATCAGCCTCTGCCACCGTCCTACCACTCGCAAAGGCCCTATAGCTATCCACATGGTGGGCCAGTGCTATCCAACGTTGGTAATCCAAATGGCGGCCTAGCTTTGGTGGGAGGCTTGCCACATGGCATGATGGGAGGAGGATTCAACAGCGGGACCGCAGCGATGATGCATCAATATCATACGCACCCATCACACTCGAGCCCCCAGAATGACAGGCCGTTCAGATGCGATCAGTGCCCCCAGAGCTTCAATCGTAATCATGACTTGAAGCGGCACAAGCGGATACACCTGGCCGTGAAGCCATTCCCTTGTGGGCATTGCGACAAGAGCTTCTCGCGAAAGGATGCGCTCAAGGTACGGAAATATCGATCTTGTGGCAACGTAATACTCATACTGACATATCATCCAACAGAGACATATTCTGGTCAAAGGCTGCGGCAAAGCTCACGCGACGTCCGAAGTCAAGGAAGTCGACGGTTCCATCTCACCGAAAAGCGAGAGCGTCGACACAAGCCCCGTCGCTGTCGCCGCATCTGCTTAGATTCATGTCATATGGCGTGACATGAGTCGATGCTGTACTGTTTCGCGAAATGTTTGATAATGATACCCTTCACTGTATTCTAACTGCACGCTTCTTATTGTTACGACGGCACGGAAAATTATCGGGGCTCTGGATCGAGAGTCATGGAATCGTAGGCTATGGATTGCTAGCTACGAAAAAAGGGATTACTGCACGCAGGGTTCCTTGATCAAGATACCCAGGAAGAACTATCTGATGGGTTGGTTTTGGAATGGTCGCTTGGGCTCGGGTGATATGGAATTATTGCAGGCAGATACTCATGCGCTATTGTCGGAGGTAAATGCTTTGATTCGTCTACACACAGGGCATTGTCGCAACCAAGCAGGAACTTCCAACCCGCATCGATTCCCGCTTCCTTGCCTGTCCGAAGCCGTCTGATCCTGAAATCGTCTCGGCCGATGATGCAGGAACATTATGCCAGCGTCTGAGAAATCGCATTCCGTGTTCCCATTAGTTGTACTAGATCGCGATTTGACATGTTACCACCCTATCGGACGCCCGCAGTGCCTGCCCTTCTCCATCCGGTCACCTGCGCCGATCTGCGACCCGAGCATCGCCGCCCTTGCGCGCATCATCGCAGTCGCACATTAAGGCTGTACGGGGGTGGCCCAGCTACTGGGATGTCGGGACGGACGGGTGGGCTATGTTTCCCCGGCCGATCTTGGCAGGGTGTTCTGCTTTCTCAGCTCCGACTGCGCGAAGCGCGTCGTTCTCATCTCCTGGTTGTCTTCATCCAGCGGAAACATTGCTTCCCTTTCCTTGATCTCATGGGCGAGATTCGTTGACATGCGTCGTACCTGTGGTCTGCGGAGTAGGCGTGGCGAAATCTTGTAGCGATTCGTTTCCAGGATGACTCGCTTGCCGAGCAGGAGATTGGACGACCTGTCTTTGAGTCGTCTAGACGGTAGGGCCTATGCTACTTGGGATACACTTGAATCCAGCCTGGCGGCCGTCATACTCTGGACATTGACCGTAGGTGTGCCGTGCAAAGGTAAGTCTGATGGCTCCGAAATAATGGGCAGCTACTGCCTAGAACTGTAAGAACCTTAAGGCATGGTATCCACGTGAGGATGGTTGATCTTGCAGCAGCAAATCGAATCTGATCGAGAAGGATGAAGTACCGATGCTCGACCGGACCGCTGCCTTAGTTTGTCGTCCCAAGTGTTGAGCACGTTGGATTTGAGGAAGGTACGATGCTGTTGTTTGCACGGTTGCTTTCTGGAAAGTCTTGGCGGATCACATTCCTCCTGTCCGCCACCAAACAAGAAACACGAAAAGAATACCCAACTTTCTACTACGACATTCCATCCCATCTACTATCGCGACCCTCCCATTGGTGACTTGCAACTTGAGCTTGGCACACATCCCCCTTCTGGATCAGTCCTTCCTGTAAGTACCCCTTCCGCGCCTTCTCTGAGACCACAACAAGCCTTGGTCAAGCGCGGGCGGCTACTTGCCATTGCCATTCACGCGAGCAGCGAGCAGAGGGCAGCGAGCAGCTTTCTATCCTGCCATAGGCGCAATGAGCGTTATCGTTCTGCTTGCGTTTTGAACCGGTGTTCTTGGTTCACGTGGGCCCGCACGACACACTCTCATTTTGCCCCCGGCTTGGGGTCACGCTCCTTTTCCCAACTCATATTCCTTGACCAAGACCGAGACGACCAACCCCCGACTGGCTGCTGAGACGGAGGTCTGTTCCCTTGGATAAGGAAAGACTCAGCCTTATCACTGCATGACAACGCGTATTAACTAAGAGGCTTCATCTACGTACTCTACGACAGCCGTGCATGTAGGGAAGGGTACGTTCGCTCGGTTTGAGACCACATGGCGGAGCGGTACATCCAGAACCGCCAAGCGGGCAAGAGGCAACCTTTGACCGAGATCAAGTCGGGCGCCAACACGACCCCAGCGCAGACGAGGCACGTGCGGAGCGAGAAATCGACCTCGCCTTCGCCGCTACAGCATCTTCCTCACAATGAGTCCCTCGAAGCGAACGGCACACTCGCAATCCGCAGCAGCCAACCCAATTCTCCAGAAAACAAACGCGTTTCTCAGATAGCTAGCGAGTACGAGCGGGACTCCAAACGGAACTCTGCCATATCGACAGCATCGACAAATGCGTCCGGCCGCCGACGCAAGACTTATATCGGTCACTGGCAGCTTGGCAGAACTATCGGCAAAGGTGGATGCTCAAGAGTACGGGTTGTGCGGCACCGCTACCGTGACAACCAGTATGGCGCTGTCAAGATCATCACGCGTTCGACTGCTGAAAGCACGCGGGCTCAGAGCCTGGCGAATCTCATTGAGAGTACACGAGGAAATGCCTCCTTTACTGCATCAGGCTATAAGCCTATACCATATGGCCTCGAGCGGGAGATTGCTGTCATGAAGCTGCTGGAGCATCCAAACATAGTCCGGCTGTACGATGTGTGGGAGAACCGCAACGAGCTCTACCTGATCATGGAATACGTGGATGGTGGCGAGCTCTTCCACTATGTCGACGAACGCAAGGGCCTTCATGAAGATGAAGCCGTCTACATCTTTCGCCAAATCGTGTCCGCTTTGCTGTACTGCCATCGGCTGCTCATTTGCCACCGAGATCTGAAGCCTGAGAACATTCTCCTCAACAAAGAAGACCTCACGGTGAAGCTGATAGACTTCGGTATGGCGGCTTTGCAGCCTAAAGGCCGATTGCTGAGCACACCGTGCGGCAGTCCTCATTACGCTGCTCCCGAAGTAGTGAGCAGCAGGCCATATGATGGGACACAAGCCGATGTCTGGAGCTGCGGCGTCATACTCTATGTGATGCTCACTGGAACTACACCGTTCAATTACTCACAGGATGGTGACATACGAGTGTTGTTTCGGTACATTGCCAAAGCAGATTATTTCATGCCACCTGATCTGAGTGCAGCAGCGAAAGACCTCATCAGACGCATCTTCGTGCCGGATCCTAGCAAGCGCATCACCATGGACGAAGTATGGAATCACCCGTTGCTGCACAAGTATGACAAGGATTTTGGATTTGTTGGCAAGGCCGGCACGAAGGAGGCTGCTATCGGTCCTACGCCGACAGTCGAACAATGGAAAGTCAAACGCATCCAGGATATCGACCGCGAAATATTGCGCAATATGCGAACGCTCTGGCACAGTGAGCCGGAGCAAAGCCTCATTCAAAAGCTTTTGAACAACGAGTACAATCAGGAGAAGCTATTCTACGCAGCACTTATCAAGCACCGCGACGAGAACTTGGAGAATTACATGGGAGCTCAAGAAGACATGGACTACTCGGCGAGCGACTATCATCACAGTGTGCCTCCAAAAGCATCCGAAGCTCCTCCGCTGCCAGCCCAGAGGTCGCGGTCAGCGTACTCTATCATGAACGATGAGCACTTGCGACCAAGCCAAAGCTTCGTTGAGCCACCCCTGTCCGAGCATAGCTACGATCCGTATCGAGCCTCCAGGAACCCGATCATCAACGCACGTGGAGAATACGTCAATGTCACAGTGCATCGTCAGGGCAGCACCAATACGAGGAAAGCCAGTGTTCATGATAAGACGCTGCGCCATCCTCATGCACTTCGCGTTGAGGCTCTCAGGCAGAATAACAGGCGTATCTCCCATCCTTCGTCATCCAGTCTGCCTAGGTCAGGCCGCAGCAGAGTTTCAATGGTACGCTCGACGGCATCACGTAACTCTTTGAGTAGCTCGCTGTGGCCTAGCAGCCCGCCAACGATCGCTACGACACGACCATCAGAGCGCCACAAGCGAGGCGTGAGCTTCGGGCACATTCGTCGAGCTTCTTCAACCAGCGGTGCTACACCAGATTCGAACTTCGTATCTTCCGACATTCCCAGTCTCCCGGCAGATGCTCGTGAGAAGACTCTGCGTGCTCTAGAGTCTCAAGGCATCGCGGCGGCTTCAAGCCCGAGCGTCCAGGCAGCCCAGGCTGTTCGCTCGCGGAAGGAGAAAGCGCCATTGATTGACCTGCCTCGCATCAGGGTGCGAAGGCCAGAATCTTCCAGTCAGTATATGCGCAGTGATATAAGGAAGCAAAGCGCTGAGCTGGAGAAGGCTTGTGATGAGGCTTTCTTCAGAGACTCTGTTGGGTCGACTGCTACTGGGGGGACCTCGGGGACTGAGAAGCGAAGCATAACAGAAACACCGCCATCGTCTGTGTCGGCTCGAGGCTCGGGGTCTTTGGAGCACAAGGCCAAGCCTCGCCCTCTGCCTGAGATTCCAAAGGATTCCAAGGACACACCGAACACTTACCTCCAACGTACGTTGGAAGAAACTCGGGACAAATTAGCGGCTTACAAGAGCGGAGGTGCCGGCGACTCTGCTAAGTTCGATGAGGTGATGCAGTTACTCAATGAGATCAGCTCACAGACACAGCCATACCAGGAGCGTAGGAGCTTCACTGCGCCAGAGACTCGTACGCCTGATCACTTTGGGTTCTTGCCTGTGATCTCAGAGGAGGGCGACCAAAGAACCAGCAAGGATGGGTCTGTAAACTGGCACCGAGCCGTGACATCTCCGCTTCAGCATCGGGAGAAAGGCAATGACAATACGATTCGAGTCGTGCCGCCATCTTCCCCTGGAACAGTGGCTCCGCTCAACGTTAGGAAGTGCACCAGCAGCTTGCCACACGATGAAGCCGAGAGAAACTTGAATGTGAAGGACTCAAGGGAGCGTCTGCAACACAAGCGTTCAAATGCTCGTATTGGAGAACTGACCGCGATCGAAGAGAATCGCGTCTTGCAACCTGCCACTAACTTCTTACGAAAGAAGCAATCTGGTTGGTTTGGATTGGCCAAGAAACAGGACCCAGATACTTCCGCAGTGGAGTCGATCCAGTATGAGGATCTGGATGACAGCAACAACAACCGGCCTTCGACTGTACTCAAGAAGAAAGAGAAGACATTGCCGCCCGAGCCGCCGGCATCCACTGAACCAACAGACTTGCCGATGAGCAAGAAGCGGTTCAATTATGGGAAGCATGGGTTGGGCAAATGGCTAGGTCGCAAGGCAGCCAAAAAGGCCGGCGCAGACACCATGGATGCTGGTCAGTACTTCTTAGTCCCAATTTTCTTTTGTGCAAAGACTGACAAGTAGGTCTAGGCGATACTACCTTTGCAGACTCGACTATCAATAACACAACCCAGACTTACCACCCTGATCGCTCCCTGGACTCTTTCTTCTCCATGAACTCCCCCTCGCCCTCCAGCAACGACGGCCCACCAGTTGCTTCCGATGGTAGCGAACGATCCTGGTTCGCCCGCTTTTTCCATCTGAAACCGGCCGTGAAAGTTCTCTGCTTCAGCATTCCGCGTGGCCGTGCCAGGCAAGAACTCGTCCTCCTGTTCAAAGAGTGGCAGCGTCACGGCATTCGCGACCTACAGTACTCGCGAGAGGCGAACACAATCACGGCGCGGGTCGACAAAGAGAATAGTCTGGGCATCAAGCCCGTTGTTTTCCGGGTCGAGCTGTTCGTCGTTTTGATGCATGGCCGGCAAGTCGGCCTGAGCATTGCTCGTTTTGTGCAGGTCAAAGGCGCTGCCAGCGGGTTCCGGAAGGTGATTGAGGTTGTCGATGGGGTCATGAGAGCTAGGCGGTGGTTGGTGGAGGATGAGGAGAAATGGAGGGCTTTGCAGGATATTGTTGACGGCTGAGCAGCGAGACCCAAAGATGGTCTTTCACACTGCGAGAAGAGATGTGGCCTTCTTGGCCAGGAGGAGGAGAGCATACAAGATTTGCATGTCTTTTGGTGCGCCTGAGTTCTGGACATCTTCGCATGGATGTTGGAGACGGTTTGGCTCGCTGTTCCGGCAGCAGCCTCTATCGTGCAGAATTCTAAGAGACGGGGTCGGAGAGCGATGCGACTGGGTAATGAAGCTTTCGATTGCAATTGGCATGGGCATTTGAGCATTTGCAGCGTTTGTGCAAGAGAAGATGCGGGTGCGCATAGTAATACAGATGATGTTTTTAATAATTGGAGGAGAGAGATACTACGTATGAAAAGCTTCTACAGTAAGATGTCCGCCGCTACATTAAGCAAGCAGTAGGTATGGGAGGCAGCCAAGATGTCGATCGCGGTGATGGCTGAAGTGGTAGGCAGGATCGTTTTGTATGATTACCTTACGGAAGCATTTGCTCCTACGCACTGGCCGCGTGAAGATGGATATCGTATCTAGATTAGGCGCGGGCGGGCATGACTGCCCAAACCTACTTTGGCTGCGCGATTTCGTCACGCTCTTCACCCCAGACGCCAGTCCAATGGCTGTCGACGCGGTGAAGATCTAGGTAGTCGCACCACATGACCAACACATGGCACTCTTTCCATGAAGCCACCAGTAGGCGCGAGGTACGACATCGGTCATCCCGGTGCTGTGCACGATGACGTGCCCTTTTCTTCACCCTTGAGATGATGATCACATTCCATTCGCTTCCAGAGATCCCTTGCCAGTTACACCAGAAGAAATCAAGTGCCATTCATTGCTTTTCAGACGATACTGTGCCTGCGGATTCCCAAACCTGACCTAGTACCAACCTGGAATAGATGGACTTTGTTTACCTAACGACCGGTTTCGACTTTGTGCGCCACAACTCGTAGATTCGCGCGCGTCAGCAAATATCGCACATCACCCACCCGTCGGCATCCGAAGATTAGCGGCGAGGAACAAAAAGCAAACCACAGACCCGTCCCAGACTATTCGGACATACTCGCATACCCAGGCCAAATATTGCACGATCGCCATAAGCGGACACGAATCTGTGACAGCACCGGCGGCAGGAAGGAGCAGGACAGGCTATGTCGCCTACCGAGTTCGCTTTGAGGGTGTTCGTTTGATCAACTTCCTGCCTTGCACATGCCCGTCACAAGAATTCTGCATCACGGAGCACGGGAGCACGTTATCGCCACCCTCGCATCTATAATTCCCTGTCATCACCTACCTTACTACTTTCATTGCACATGCACTTCAGATCCGCATCCTCCTTCTTCTTTTTACTTTATCCATCGACAAATCAATAGTCAAAGCAACCCTCCGGCTTGCCCAGCATAAGATACTTCAACGTCGGAACCTCAATCACCCATTTGTGAATCACCCACTCAACCAGCACAAGAGACACTGGGACATGCATGAAATATTATCACCCCTCCAGTCGATACTATAGGATGATTTCCTGGAGCGCACTCTTGCTGTGAACCTTCACCCTTTCACAGCATCTCACATGACTTCGACTGCATCACTCTTAATTAGCATCTACCTTTCCCAGTCCACCCATCCTCCTTGAACGCATATGCATACTCTAATTACATCTTGGCCGCTTCACACACTTTGAAACAACACATGCAAGATGGAGAAGCTAATCCTGCGAAGTATCATGTACGGCGCCGACAAGATCCCAGACTCCTGGTTCGACAAAGTTCCTGGCGGTTTCTACAAAGCCAAAGATTCCACGCAGAAAAAATCCAGTGGCAAAGAGGCTGAAAAACACGGCGCGCGCCCGAGAACCAGCAGTGGCAGCAGTGGGGCAAACGGCAGCGCGAGAACGAGTGAGCGAAGTCGACGCTACAGCACTGGCGACCCTGTCCATGGCGCTGCACCACTGGACGGCTACGAAGGCGACGATGGATACAGAAGCGAGGGCATGAGGCGGCAGAGGAGAAAGGGGAGAGCGAGCTCTTCATACGATAGGGCGGATGAGGACTCGTACAGCGGCGACGACAGACGGAGCTCGAGGCGAGAGCATGACCGCATACGAAGTAGAAGGAGTGTCAGCCATGAAGACAGGTACGGCCACAACCACGGACACGCCCATCCATTACCAAGCGAGTATGTGGCTCCGCAGCGCCCCCCTGCCGCTGATGGACCGGCATCCGCACGCTCGACGTTCAGCCCTGTGCCGCCGCCTTCCTCGAGTGCCTCCTTCAATACCGCGCCGCCAGGGGTACCTCGTGCCGCGCCTGGGTACGTACCATATGCCGACGTCTACGGTCCGCCTACAAATACCACACAGGCGCAACACCAACATTTTGCGCCTCCTTCAGGCCCGCCGCAGTCAAGCAATGGCTCGACCTATCGAACTTGGGATCAAGGGCGTCAATCCTATTCTCCGCCTATCTCGCCACCCCATGCAGGCTACAGACAAGATCCATACCCTCAAAGCCATTCCTCGTTCATCGCAGAGGAGTCTCAGCGAAGTTTCCACACGGTTGGGTCATCTTGGCCACACGAGCCCCATGGTGCTCACCCGTACACGGAGCCTCGCCATTCCCCCGCCAGCAGACAGCATGAGTACCACGCCTGTGAGGAGCAGGACTCGGCCACTTTCGGCGCAGCCCTTCACAGGGGCGACGACAGATACACCGAGTTCGATGAGCGCGGCCGAGCAAAGGACATGTCGCCTCCTCGCAATAAGAAAGAGGAAGTGATGCCCTCTGATGCTCGATCCAGGTATGCCACGCCGCCTTCTTCGGCTAACATCTGGACCGCCAAGAACGGGTCGCATTTCAATTCAGCAACCATGTGCCCGCAGACACAGAGCAGTATGTACACTGTCGACCCTCGCCATCCGCTCACGGGGCAATTGCGTGCGGATCAGGCTGTCGGGGTTGGGCCGGGGAAAGGTGTTCCGGCGAATAGGTGAGGAGAGTCCTTTTCACAGCCTTCTGCTTCGTTGCACTTGCTACAAGTGCTAGGATCTACTTGTTTGGTCAACCCACCTTTCATATGTAGCACTTGTGCTAACATACAAATTACCAGACGCAAAGGACATAGTAATCGTCATCGCTCCCAAGGTCCTAACGGCGTGTATCCTCGAAGTCGGGATTCAGCGGGTTACTATTCAGATTAGGCATCTGGATCTGTCCACTCGGGCTTTGGTATGCCGAGCACATACAGCACGACTGCGGCGAGCGTCGCGGCCGCGATGGGACGATGGGGTACTGCTTCGAGTGCGCGTTCGACGCCGGCTTCACGCCCAACTAGACCTGCTGGGCCGCTGCCTATGACTGCGAGGGATGATGGAAGGTGGTGCGATGATGCTTGACGCGATTACATGCCGTGAGCGTCGGACGGGATGCTACATGATGGCGGGGAAGCTCGGTGGCAAATTTCTATGGATCTCAGCAACCTATGGAATATGGCGATTGGGGCACACAGCGGGGAGTTTCATTCGAATATGGGATTAACAGATGCGTGGTCAGCGATACCGCTACGGGTTGTATAAGTAACAGATTGACATGACTTGATTTTAAACCCCCACCTATCCAAAATCCTCTTCCGTCTTCCATCCCCCCCCCCCCCCCCCCCCCAACCAAATCCCTCCGTCCTTTCTCTTCCGCCTTAATGCCCACTCCCCGGCTTCCTGGCCAACTTCTCCGCCCGCGCAATCCACTCCCGTCCCACCGTCTGCACACTCATCCCCAACTCGCGCTCCACCACCCCGACCACTTCCTCCTTCCTCGCCCTCTTCCCCGCCCCGTCCCCGTCTCCATCGATCTCTTGGCCCGTCGGACCTTCTCCTCCCGATTGACGTTTCCGCCCGATGATGCTCTGGTTCCGGGTACTCGGGATCCGGAGGACTTCTTTCTCGGGGACGTATCCGACTTCCTCGCTCAGACTGCAGATGTAGGAGCACAGCGTTGCGTAGGCCGACGGCATGGATTTCTGGCCGGGGGTCTTCTTCAGGGTTCCCGTTTCTGCTGCTTGGGGATTACTTGGTTGGCTAGTATTGTGGGCGTCTTTCTCGTTGGGTGGAGCATTGTTGTCGGCAGGTGAAGTGGCATCGGGGTTTTCTTGCTGGGGCAGGCGCGTTTCAGAGGCTATCTGATGTTGTTTGGCGGCTTTAGTCACAGCCGGGGCGCGGAAGCGCGAGCCGCTGAGGTCGTGCGAGCAGCAGGGGATCGCGATGAAGGCGCTCTGGTTCAGGTGCGCGAGGAGGGGCGTCCAGGGTGTCAGCTCGTCGGCGTGGTTCGATACGATGAATGTCCCGGGCTCGAAGACGCCACTGTGGTAGATTTCCAGGGTTTCTTGTGTGGGCGGATGGAGGAGTTCCGGCACGAGGAGTTTTTGCTGGAGGCGCGCTTGGATGTGCGGTGGGAAGATCGTCCAGGTCTTGCGTTGGCGGGCGTCGAAGCCCCAGCCGCGATAGCCTTCGGCGAGGAGGATGTAGACGAGTATGCCGTTGCCGCAGCCAATGTCTACAAAGCCTGGAAAGGGTGGCTTTTCTTTCCGTTGCTCTTCGTCTTGCCTTTGCTCCGACGGAACCGTATCAGAGATGCCTGTCGCTGCTTCTTCTGCGACTTTGGATTCATGGTCATCATCTCTGGGTAGATCGCTGTACATGTCTTTCCACAGCTCTACCAAGAAGGCGGCGATGCCTATGTCCTCGAAGACATGCTTCCCAGGGTCCGTTACTTCGACCCATTTCTCACTCAGCTGACGTCCGTACTTTGCCTTGAGTCTGGTATAGGTATCCTGATACCTTTTCTGGGGTATGATTTGATCTAGATGGACTCGTTTCTCATATCCCGCCAGCTGTCCTTGGCCATGCTTGTGGATCGTCTCTCCTAACCTCAAGGCCGTCCGCTCTAGCTTCTTGTTCATATCTTGGCCATCAAACAGGCGATACGCGATGGCTATCGAGCCTTGGGCAGTGTCATTGGCCTGTGGCGAAACGTAGTGCCATGTATAGGTGAAGGCAAGTTGTGAGACTGTGGGGTGATAGAATGGCATATCCGCGATGTTATCAACGTGCGGGACATACAGGACTACATTGATCTCTTCGTCCTCTTTCACACTTTGCAGGAAGTGACATGTCTGTACCAATGGCCGATCCAGTTGCGGATTTCGAGGTATCATCTCTCTGACGATGGTCCTAATCACTTCGTACCCCTTCTCCTTCCATTCCGGGCCAGGCGCTCGAGGGCGATACTGTGGCTTTAGATGCCTCGTCCAGCCTCTCTCGCCCAGTCCACCGGAATCGAAGTATTTAGGTCGATCAGGTCCACTATCATAATAGACGTCCGCCCGGAAGAGATGGGAGGATGTGACATTTGGGTTCTTGATGAGGTTCAACATCACTCTCTCGAAGATCTCCGGTGGAAAAGTGCATCCTGATTCCAAGACTGTCATCCATATCTCATCTGGCAGCAGTGAGGCGGACTGGTGGTCTTTGTATGTAGGACTGAACTTGGTGCCGGGCGCTGGTCCTTGAAGAGCCTCATCCTTGCCACACGGCTGTTCGCTTGTGCACATGCTTCCGCTGTGTTCTTTGTGGTCACCAAATATATCTCCAGGTCCGCGTCATTCGCTGAAGAAGCTGCAGGATACTGGTGGGACGGGCGAAGTTTTCATCGACACGATACTAGGCTTTCCGCACTCTCATAATTCCAGCGTACCGCCATTGGGCTCTAATACCAAGCCTAAGACACTTCTACTATCTGTTATTAGGCACTTAGACTGAGATGGCGTTTTCCGTGACATGGCTTGTAACCCAATTTACGCTAAGTCACAGTGAACGCGAGGTGAAAAAGTCACGCAAATCAATGCTGATCTTGATGGGTATCTATAGCTATCTAATGTGCGACTGATGGTTTCGCGACCGTCTAATCCACCTCACAAGCTGTCCAGACTTTTAGATCGCTGCAGGTGCTCGCCTTTCGGCGTAGCGAACAGGTCCTGCCTGCGCTACCTCATTTCCATTGGCCAGAACCCTGGCCACTGTATCCATGCCTTTGCAAGGCTGCAGTAATGCCTCAATTGCTGTTTGCTGTCCTTCTTCTACTTCGTGTGGCTCCTATACCTGCCCGTAGTAGTGCGCCATTTCCAATCCGGCCCTCTTGAATCCACACTTGACGTAGAAACCTTCGTTCGCCTCTGAGCAGTCTAGAATCGTCTTGTAACATCCAGTCTTCTCCGCCACGTAGTCCAATGCCTGAATAATCCGCAGCCCTAGCTTCTTGCCTTGCTGATCCTTCGCAACAGCGATGTCCTCGATGTGCCCGACGAGGCCGAGGTGATGGATACTGCATTGCAGACCGGTTAGTTCTGTCCGCATAGCTTCTAAAGTATGTCTCTGTCTTTAGGTAAACGTACAATTTCCTTTCCACAATCAATGCGCCCGTCCCGACAATCTTGGCATCCCCATCCAGAATCACAAGCACATGATAACCACCCGCACCGGCCTTCATCTGGTCGAATCGCTCCCCGAACTCTTGCTGTGTCACTTCTCCGACATGGGTCAGGACACGGAGGACGTCGAGGAAGCCTAGGCCAAAGTCTGCGCGCTGGAGTGGTCGGACGGTGTAGCCTTCGGGAAGGGCAGATGCGACGGTGGGCGAGATGAGGTCGGGCGAGAAGAGGAAGTCGGATTCGATTGTGCCGTTTGTAGCTGCCATGTTGCTGAAGTACTGTTACGTGAAGAGCGAAGGTAGCGGTGCGTAGACGCGAGAGGGCTCCAATGCGTGAACGGAGCTGAGGACAGCAAAACGACGTGTTTTCTTAGCTCTGGAAAGTCAATTGGTGTAGAACAAGAATACAAAACAGAATAGTGGAAAGAAAGATAACGACCTAGCTGAGGGGACTACATACGGTCCCTGTCCTGTTTGAAGGGGGTTGTGAATCAAGGTGCTGCAGTCTACGGTGCAGATGCTGTCACTAAATCCAGCTGCACTGCCTACTTATTTATGTACCTGCATACGAGATCTAAAAATTGGCCCCTGCTACCTCCCTCGTACGCTACCGAACGACATTGTGATTGTCAATGAGATATCACATCCAACTCCTTCAATTGGCTCCATTCAATTCAATGCGTACTTAGTGGTAGGCGCTGGTATGCCACATCCCGTCCCATCCGTCACTTTCACATCTTCTTCGCCGCTTTGCTGATACTTCCCCTTCACAAGATCCTGCATATATGTATACGGACAGTCCTGTGCACCACCACTGACTGCAGCGTACCCACGGTGACCGAACTGATACAGATTATTCTCCACGCCCCAGTTCTTGCGCTTCTCCAAAGCATCACCTTTCCGGATCTCACAGCAGTAGATCTCGTCCACGTTGGCATTGTTCGAATGCCTAACAATCTCGCCCTCGGGATTACAGAACATGGCTTCGCCCATACTGTTGAACGTCCCGTCGCTGCCCGCCAGCGCAACCGAACACGTCCACAACAGGTTGCAGAAGGCGTTGGAGCGGTTCGTGATCTCCCAGCTCCCTTTGATCGGCGAGGTGTAGCCAGCAGTCCTGAGCATGACCTCGGCCCCTTTGTACGCGCACTCTCGCGCCATTTCAGGGAATTGTCCGTCGTGGCAGATGATGTGTGCCATTTTGACCCCGCCTGGGCCAGTGAATGTAGGCACACCACGATTCCCGGGATACCAGGGCTCTACTGGGACCCAAGGGTGCATTTTCCGGTAGTAGTTCACTAGCTCGCCGTGGGAGTCGATGACAATGCCTGTGTTCCATGGCAAGCCCACTTCATTCTTCTCCATGATGCTGAAACATCCCCAGATTCTGTTGTCTCGGCATGCCGTTTTAAAGGCCGCGACTTCTGGACCGTCCATGGTGCACATGATGGAATCGTCTGTTGACATGCTGAGGCCGTGCACACAGTACTCCGGGAAGACTATCATGTCCATGAGAGGATAGCCTCTACGGGCCTTCGCCACCAAATTGCATACATGATTGGTAGCTTGGTGGAGTTGCGTCGGCGCCTGAACATCGAATAGTTGTGATTGACAGAGACCGATGATAATGGAGTTGTCTGATGACTTGTTCAGGCCACCGAGTCCGGAGCCAGACATAGTTGGATTGAGATGCTGAGATCCTGATAAGCTATGAAGATTGTATTGTATGCTACAATTCAGTTAGACTGTATGTCTCCAAAATGGATGTATCAGGAACAATTGATGGAGCTATGGATACATGCTGTACACTCGCATGCGTTCGGCCGCCAGGTGTGGATCTGCGGGGTCTTATCAGGCCCCACATCCTCAAATGTGTGTTCATTGCCCATAGCAGTTTAATCATTACAGTATCGAGGCTGCCTTCATGTCGGCTTGGAGTGGAAGGCACGGAGAAGTGAACTCATCAATAAATGCAATACTGCAGCGCTGCGCTAGACCCTACGGTCTTCAAACTCTCCGGCGGTACTACTGTTGGTGGCTATTAGGAGAGTACATTCCGTTCTTCCAGAGACCATCTGAGCGATCAAGGCACAGTATCACATGGAAAGGCAATAACCTCATGCAAGTCGACATGATGACTCCGGAACTTCCTCGAATGGCTTTCTAGTAGTATTGAATGAACTGCCTGAACACTTGCTCGGGTATCAATGTGTGAAATGGATGTCCACAGGTGGAATGAGCTCTACCGAGAGCCCTGGTCGTCCTCTCCGTTCAGGCAAGACAGAGTCCCCTGTTTGTGCTTGCAACCTTGAGTAGAGCAAGGAGAAGGCCGGGAACGTTCCTTCAAGGCATTGTAAAGATCTCCGTAAAAGCTCGTACTTGGCCGGTACGCCTACGCCGCGCAATGCATCAACGATCGCCAAAAAAGCGAGACAACGTGTTCGTCACGGCCAAGACGACAGACCCATGCCCTGTCAGCCATGTACGCAGTAAAGGTGGCTGCGAGGCGTCTGCAGGTCTACCTGGCCTTGGATGAGCGCGCACTGATGATTGGCAGCGGCCTTTATCTTCCGCGACCCGCACAAATGGCTGTCAGAGATGGCTGTTCGAGGAGCATGGCTAGCAACCCCTGGAAGCAAATGAATGATGTTGCTGGTACCTTGTACGTTGATGCCAGGATGGGGGTTTTCAGCTTGCTTCTGCTTGTTAATAAGAGGCGGCAAGTATGCTTTGGTCCTTATTCGCCAGATTTGCACATGAAACGCGACTTTGAATGATAAGGTACATGCGAAAGCTTCGTTTTGTATACACCATCGCCAGGGAAAAGTCAGGATATGCCTTATTGAAGACGGATGCGTGATATGCCGTGCGACTTGTAGGGTTGTTACCAATAAACCACTTTCGATGGAATAGGAAGACGCGCGCGCGCCAGTTTTCCGGGACGCCAAAGCACAGACAGTGGAGGCGTCGATCCAAGATCTCATTAGGCAGCCGAGGCAGCGGTTGGCCGCATGGGTAAGCGAGGGTTTTCCAAATCAAGTTTCTGCACGTTTTTCAGCGACGGCTCTGCGAGTTTCTCTTGCGTCGTACCCCAGCATTGAGGGCGAGATCTTCTACCGGTTGAGCATGCTACCATGCTTCATGCTCATGTGACCGGTTGAGCAAGAAGGCATAGAAGCAGTGATAAGTGCATTATTCCAGTCTCCCAGGATTGAGCCGATCTGGATTGACAAGGACGGGTCAAAAGCCTGGACAGAAGTAAGTTTGTCTAGCGAAACTGTATTGTTTCAACACACGCGACAGGCAAGGTTCAAGCATGTTGATTTGGAAAACGGCCTCTGCGGACTGGACACAAGGGAACGTCATTCGCTCTGCTCCCATCCGCCACGGGAAGCTTGGCTATGCCCTCTGGACGCTGCTGAGCCATAGGGCAGCCTCTTCTGCTTTCCTGGATGCCGCACGGATATTTTAGTGTCAGCCCAGCCGATCAAAGCCAGCAAAGGAACCGATCGGTACGCCTTTTCCAAAACTACGGAAGTAACGCCAGCAGGACGCCACTCCGAATACCGAGATAGGTTCAGCAAGCATGCTCGGCATGCGAGCTGTGCTCCTTCGTAAGAAGGGTGAGGAGGGCGAGTAGCTCAGCTCGCCACGCTCATATGCTCGGCAACCCCTCCTCGACCCGGTGTTGGCAGGGTCCTTGACCTTTGTACCCTTGTCCACAGGACCAAGCTCCTGCTGAATGCTAGCCATATCATAGGAGGTATCCCATAAGTATCAGCACGCCATAGAAAGTTTGGGCAGCGCATGCAGCGGGCTACAAGCATATCACACTGCCAAGTGAATGTAGCTGGAGAACCGTTGATATCATACCTGCGCGTCCTCGTAATACTCAGCCCGCCATTTCAGCCTGCCACCCTTTCGAATGGGCAGGGGAGCAAGTTGCCAGAGAAATATACAACCACTCGGCCGCGTTTTCATTTCTTTTGATTGCCGTCTCCAAATACAGCTATCGCAAAGCACGCCACCGAACAAGTGCACGGTGCAGGCTGTGCCTTTGGACCGTTCTGACGACGCCAGAAGCCTGGAAGTGGACTCGTCCGAAACTCAAATTACCTTACCTATGCTCCACCGCCAACCAGGCCGTCCCAGACGTCGACCGCACTTTTCACGAACCGACCTGTCGCACGTTTAAGCCTTGCAGCCGCAACTGCTTCAACGTTGATTCCTCTCATCGTTCTTTACTCGTGACATCCAAAAGTTGTCGGGAAATCACCTGGAGCTTCACCACTACATTGGTACAGGTGTTGTTATAAACCTCTGCGACTCTGGTGCGCTCGTTTGAAACATCAATAGCAGTAGGAGCCGAAATTCGCCAACATGGTCTACTCGCTGGGTTATCGACGACCCTCGCATGTTACGTCTTCGAGAGATTCTAGGGATTCCATGAGCGGCGATGAGAAGCAAAAATCCATCAACGACTCCATCGACTCCTGCAGCTCTTGCATGAGCAATGGCATTCCAGAAGCTTTGTCGTTTGATCGCATCATTTCTGGCGGTGTCTGTCCGGTAAGCACTCAATCGACTGCAGCTACTCTCTTGACCTGTGTTTCAGTGCTGACCAATTCAAGCCATGCACCACCCGCGACTTCATGAACTATCTCAAGTACATTGAGCATTCTGCCGAAAACCTCCAATTCTACCTCTGGTTCCGCGACTACACAGCTCGATGGGATGCTCTTCCGAACAGCGAAAAGGTCCTCTCTCCCGAATGGACACGCGATCAAGCTGAAGCTGAGTTCGCCGCAAATGCCCCATCGCGCCCCAAGAAGATGAACCACGAGGTTGCTGCGGCGCTCAAGGGAAGCGATTTTGCGGATGCGCCAAAGACGACTGTCGTCGAAAGGGACCCGTTCGGAACTCCATCGAAATCCTCCCATGAAGACAGGTCGGATTACGGTTCTTCGCATGCTCACACTTTTGGAGCTAGCACGCACGAGTCCGTGGCCGACCAGGCCTACCAAGATGCAGGATTGAAGTGGAAGCCATGTAAGTCACCTGTCATTGTTGCATTCTAACTCCTGTGCTCACCATCTGCAGTCACGACTCAGCCTTATCGAGACGAAATCGAACGTATCATTGCGATCTACATTGCTGACGGCGCACCGCGCGAGCTGAACTTGTCCGCACGCGATCGCGCGACCGTCATGAAAGCCTTACAGACCACCACTCACCCTACCGCTTTCCGCTCCGTGGTAACCACCGTCGAATACTCCCTGCGCAAGCAAGCACACCCCAACTTCATCCGCTGGACAATCTGCAACGGCAACCGTTCGCGGGTCATCTTCGCCCGCGGACTCGGTATCTTCGGCATCCTGGCCGGCCTGATCGCAGACCTGCTCCTCACCCTCAGCTCCGCCAGCCGAGCATGGCGCGTGATCCCCTTCGTGGGCTGGTTCATCGGCATCTCGACGCTGATCGCGGCATGGAAAGGCATGTGCGTGGTCCTGCACGGGATGCACCACCGGCACATGCGACCCTGGGAACTCTTCAGCGACGAGCCCGAGGACGTGCTGGACGAGAAGACCGTCTCCCGCACCTCCTTCACGAGCGAGTCGTCCAATTCGTGGGAGGACGAGCCGTGGGTGGCGCGCTACGGCAAGCGCAACTTCGTGCGCAAGATCTTCGACCGCGAGATCTGGATCCAGGAACCCGCGCTCCGCCAGATTCAGGATACGATTTTCTTGCAGTCCATCCTGGGCGCGTTTATTCTAAGCGCGATCTTTGTCGGCATCTTCTGTGCTGTGCCGAGGGGTAACTTTTACTAAAAAGTCTGATATGAGGGTTTTTTCTTTGTGAAGGTACATCAGCGTTGGAGCTATATGGTCTTTTGGACGACGGAATGGGAAATGGATTGCAAACGGGTCACGTTATGTTATTGCTGTGTCAGTGCAGGACACAATTGGGAATGTGTTCGACTTGGGAGGGCGTTTTAGGGGATGCGGTCTCATTATACCCTAGGGTGGATAGGTCCTATTCGTTGCTTTTGCTGAAACTGGTTTTGCGACATCATGCAGTAATGAATACAAAACATTCGCTCGCTCTTTCACAAATAATTACACCAAGTCTTGCTGCTTTCTCCATTGCCCAAATGTCCCGCGGACAGCTTCTTGACTCAGGGACTCCCAAATTTTGCGGAGGTAGCCTGCATACCTAGCTGGTTTCGAAACGAGCTGTCTGGTATGGACGCTCGGTCGAGCATTATTTCGGCCGCTTATCATCGCTGCTTTTAAACCCGATCGGTGCTCTTCGATTTCGGCCTGCGACTGTTCCACAAATTATAATCTCCAACTCCACTTGGATTACGACACGCCTGTGCCTCTTTGCAATCCGGATACTCCTAGCCCCGCCAATACTCGTTCAAGCTCACCCTCCCGATGCCATTTCTTCCGTACGTAAGCCCTTGCAGCTCAGCCATCTCACAAAGCATACGAGCTCTCCCGCCCGCGATCCAACAGGTCCGCCTCGGCCCTCAGCGCATCGGCCTGGAACTTCCGGAACGCACTCTGGATCCGCTCCCTGGACTCACGATCAGCATTAATCTGCTGCCGTGCCCGCAGACTCCCCGTCAGCAGGCCCGTCTCGCCACCGAAAAACACTCCGCCCGCGCCCAGGAACGTGTACGTCGCGACATCGCCCAGCGTGCTGGGTTTCAGCAGCGGAGTCAGGTCGGGGATCGGTTCTTCGCGGCCCCCGGCGAATTTGACCGAGGTGGGTTGTTCGGCGGCTTTGAAGGTGCGGAACATGGCGGTGCGGTTGGTGCGGAGGCGGTAGGCGAGGAAGATTCCCAGGGCGACGCCGATGGCGCTGCCGATCGTGGTGTGGGTTGAGACGGTTGAGGCGGCTGTTTGGAGGGCGTCGCGGTCGGATTGGCGGAGGCTGGGATGAGGGGGCGGTGTCAGCTTGGCAGGCGTTTTGGTGTGGGATTGGGTTGTTTGGGGAAGAGCGGCCTTACTCGTGTTGCATGTGTTGATCGGCGAGCTTGGCAAGATCCGGTCCTAGGGACTTGCGGAACATGGCAATGCTGTCTGATGACATGGCGGGCGGAGGTTGTTGCAGATGGCAAAGGAGTGGGCGTGGTCGTTGACTGGTTGGCAATAATGAGCAAGAAGAGGTAGTCTTGTGTCAACGCAAGATCTGTATACTTGCGAGACCTTCTCCACGCTATTAAAACACCATTCAAGCTCACGTGGGCAAGCTCCGTAGCAAAAGATCCTGTACCCGAGCTGGGAGTCGAGGACCAAATGTAACAACCACGTCATATCTCCGCAACCACCCCGCAACACGCAAGAACACGTCCAATGCACGTGGCACTCCACGACCCGGGCCCCTCCCGAAAGCTTCCGGTTCCTACATGCTAACCGTCGCCAGAAATACAATACAGTAGAGATGCAGTAGTCTGAAATAGCAGCAACCGATAGAGTCTCCAGCCTGCCAAGAGCGATTTGAGGTACCGCTTCTGTCTACTGGAAGCTCGCACATGCCACAGCCCACCTGTATCAAATGGTCAGCTTGCAAGGAGGTAGGTCAGGCTCGTACGAAGGAGGACGCCCACCCTCGGCCGAACTCAGCTCGCATTTACAGAATGTCAGCAAGCGACCGATGTCGCTGATAACGCGAGCATGCGAACCCAAGGTATTTAACGGCAGAGGCCCTGCTTTCGGATAGAGGTAGGGCGTTTAGGGCATCCAAAGGATTTGTTCACTTAAAGAGAAACCCGAACAGATACCTCACGAAGGAAAGTCTTGGCTCGGATATCCCAACTCATCGACGGAGACAATTCCAGCAACAGAGGTCCCTGAAGCCGTTAACATGCCATCCCGTGAGGGCTCCAACGGGCAACACGATCCCCGCTGGGCTGCAGTAGACGACTTCGCCATCTCTGCCTTAGTCCCTGCGGATGACCCATATCAAGAGGCCCTACAATATGCAGTCGACCAATCCGCGAAGGGAGGCCTTCCAGCAATCGAAGTATCCCTCTTACAAGGCCGATTCCTCCAAATGCAATGCATAGCGGCCAACGCGGAGAACATCTTGGAAGTCGGCACGCTAGGAGGCTACAGCTCGATCTTGCTCGCGGCCAGCTCTCCACAGGCTCACGTCACGACCATCGAAGTCGACGCGCACCATGCGCAAGTCGCCAGGGATGTGCACGCGCATGCGAAGCTGTCCGAGCGGATCGACGTCCGTCTCGGCTCCGGGATGGATGTCCTCCCTACCCTAGCCGAAGAGGTTCGAGAGGGAAAGCGGGACAAGTTCAACTTCGTGTTTATCGATGCCGATAAGGAGAATAATCTCAATTACCTCAATCTGGCTATTCCGATGTGCGAGCCGAGAGCTGTTATCGTGGTTGATAATGTCTGTAGGGGTGGGAAGTTAATTGATCCCGAGGCTGTCAAGGCTGAACCAAGAGTTCAGGGCTCGAGGAAGGTGGTGGAGGCTGCTGGTAAGGATGAGAGACTTGTTTGTAGCCTGATGCAGACGGTTGGGGAGAAGGGGTATGATGGTTTCCTGATGTGTGTTATCAAGTAAGAGTTTATGGACCGCAATGTGCCATGCCTCGTTTCTCTCAGCTCATCATCGCTGAGCACTCAGTAGTACATGAGCTTCTTGCAGAGGTCTTACGGAATAGGTCTTTTAAAAAAAAAAATATAGGAAAAATCTTGCGAGACAGTCTTCCTGCCACTCTCCACAAGCAGCTTCTCGAATCGAGATAATGCATTCTCGGAGGATAACATCCTCGGAGGATATGGTATCTCTAGCACCAGAAATACTGCGGGCCTCATCTGCTGAGAGATACGTGGTTGGTGACAGTGGTGTACGAGACAAGCCTAGCTGTTCTGCTCAATCAGCCAAGGGCTTTCATGATCCGCACGGTCCGAGCAGTCGTTCCGCAATGGTCGCACGCTTTCGTCCTTTCCATCCCCAAAGATACGTGTTGATATCGTGATGTTCCACCGGAAGAGAGCCATGGACGGCACGTGCGGAGGTATCACGGCCCGGCTATAGCAGCCGCTTAAGGCCTCGTTACGAATGCAGTGATTGACAAGATGTCAAGTCGACGAAAACATCCTGCATCAGCGCCACGTCTCGTCCTGTCCAACAAACCAAAGTGTCACTGTTGAGCACTTCATACGCCAGTATCACGTAACACTCGCGCCGTAAATGCAGCTTCGAGTATCAAGCTCTTGCGGGGCTTATCGTTCAGTTATCGTTCCGTCAACATGACAAGCGCATTAGTCTCGTCTGACCATTCCGAAGCTCGGCACGCCCGCATCTGGCCAGTCGAGCCAGTCTTCTGACGCGGATACGTATCTAGCACGCGCACCTCTGCATGCGTCTGCTCTCCACACGCATGCGAATAGCTGGACAGCTCGGCGGCCCATTGGTGGTAGATTGCGTGGTAGCGGGCAACCCTACGCTCGGTGCCCAAGCGGGGAGATATTGACAGCTACCACCGTCCTCGCCGCCACCACGGCAGGGAGCAAAGTCACTTAGGCGGGCGGGCAGAGGCTACAGCTAGCCTGCGCGATCAACCTTGATCATCGCTTACTGCTTGACTATGATATCCTAATACTGCAAAAATATCGCCCGCGGAGAGAGAGTGAGTGAGGAGGCAGTTCGCACTGTCTGTCTTTCCCTTGATCCTGCCGTGTAAGGGCAGACGTAGGGGCCACGACTGGCATAGGCGACTGCGTCTCTCCTCTTACAGGCTAGGTTTTGGCCAAGGCCCTCTATGGCTGAGGCCGAGGCCATAACCATTCCTTCACCATCTGTATTCCTGCGGGACAGTCCTCCTGCTCCAGAGCCGACGAAGAGCGCAAGACCACAGCATGTACGGAAGCAGAGTACGGAGACGAAAAAGAAAGCGCCTTCAAGGAAGGCTTCTCTAGCCAGTGGCAATCCTGGAGATGGCAATGGCGTCAAACCAAAGCAGTCGAAGAGCCGCAACGGTAGGCATATTGCCAGGCATTTGTGAGAAGGTGATTCTGATGGGAAAGTGTAGGATGCATCACTTGCAAGGCGAAGCGTCTCAAATGCGGCGAAGAAAAGCCCTCGTGCCAGCAATGCAAGAAGAGGAATGTAGATTGTGGCGGTTACAAGAAAGACTTTAAATGGAGGCCCTTTGAGGAAACCAATGTCAAAGTGAACATTGACCGGCAGCAAGGCAACATTGTGCAGCAGCCTCCAGCGAAGAAGAGTATGGTAGGATCGGGCTTTTTAATTGGGAAATCACTGACATGTGTTCAAGCATCGCCGCCCGATCAAACGTTGGCAAGTTCGTCAAAGCGCACAAGTCCAGTGAGAGAAGAAGCCCCGCCACCATCGCAATCGCAAGCTTCGCAGCAAGATGCTTCCACAGCACGGAAAGATAGCAAGCGATCGAGTGCTGAGAGGGAAGAACAGCAAAGCACTGCTCTTCCACAAAGACCGGCAAAAGCGAAGCGAAAGACTGAACCATCTACTCAGAGTGGACCGCCTCCTTCGCCAGCAAAGGAAGTATCGGAACCTGAAGCATCTCCTGACGAAGAGCCTGAGCGCTCTCAAGAATCACGCAGTATTCCTATCCTCAATCAGCCAGCACCCACAGGACACGGTCCGTCTACGTCTCCTGCTCCTGCCCTCGGGATGTCTCCTACTTTGACCGAGATTCTTATGCCATTTGCCGACGAAAACGACGACGGTGACTACATTAACTTCGATCTACCCGATGGTATACAGTATCCACTTCCTTCTAGTGGCAATATTGACCCTGCTTTACTCGATGATCTCCCAACCGACGGCGGGTTGTTCGAACTTCTAGGGGACAGTCCTTCACCAGGTGGCATGCCCCTGAGTCTTTCACGGCGTCATTCGCCACGATCTACAGGCTCTGTCATCTCGCCGTCAGATCTGTACGGCTCTTTTCAGGGACCAGTCAGTTATCTTTACAGCCAACCAAACTTTCCACAGGACAGTATGGAGATGCTCACATTCAGGTTTGACAAGCTGACCTGTGGCATTCTCTCGGTAATGGATGGTCCTTCAGAAAATCCTTGGCGGACTTTGATATGGCCGTTGGCTCTCCAGTCACCCGCTTTGTATCATGCCGTTACAGCCATGACCGCTTTTCATTCTTCCAAAGACATCCCCGCTCTTCGACTTGTTGGGCACGAGCACAAGCAAGCCAGCATACGATACATTCAAGAAGGCATTCGCGATCGAAGCATGAACGACCAAACAGCAATCGCTACGGCTCTGGCGCTTGGGTTCTCTGAGTCCTGGGACCAACACACAGCATCTGGTAATACGCACATCAAGGGCGCACAAGCTCTCGTCAAACGCGCACTGATGGAGCATCAAATCAACCCTCTCCATGGTGTGGAGCTAGCACGCTTGAAGTTTCTCTGCAACGCCTGGGTCTACATGGACGTGATAGCACGTCTGACAGCTGTTGACAGTGACCTTTCCAACGACTTTGACAACACTTTCCTCTTTGCGGGAGATTCTCCGGATCTGGTCATGGGCGAGAATGGCAATACTGGTTTCGGTATCGATTTTGGGACAGGTATCGACGCTCGTCTCGATCCCCTCATGGGTTGCGCCAACACACTCTTCCCACTAATAGGCCGCGTGGCGAACCTTGTCCGCAAAGTCTGTCGATCGCAAAATAATTCTCCTGCCGTCATTAGCCAAGCAAATGATCTGAAGCTAGCTTTGGAAACGTGGGATCCGCCGGCTTTCATCGAGAGACCGGAAGATCCAACAACTGATGTTCAGCATACGCTTCAGACAGCAGAAGCCTACCGTTGGGCGACATTACTCCATCTCCACTCCGCTGTCCCGGAATTACCTTCTCCATCTTCGACCGAGCTCGCCCAGCGTGTCCTCACATACCTCGCTACCGTGCCCCTGGTGAGCCGCACAGTGATCGTGCAGATCTACCCGCTCATGGTCGCCGGCTGCGAAGCCACAACAGCCGAAGATCGACAATGGGTGCGCGAGCGATGGACCGCCATGGGCCGCCGCATGCGCATCGGGGTGATCGACAAATCCGCCACCGTGACAGAAGAAGTCTGGCGTCGCCGCGCCGCCTACGAGGCCCAACCCAGTCAACGCCGGAGACTAGTCGCTACAGCCGAACTGCAACCTCCCCCTCGCCAGCGAGGCGTCCCACCCGCGGCGATCATGCGGCGTGGGAACCGCAATGCTGCGGAAGGACACCTAGAGGACTCGGATCCAGGACGGACGGGAATCGTGTTTAGTTGTGTCGAGACGTCCGATTATGATGATAAGCCCGGTCCCGATGAACGGTTCCCGCCTAAACCACATGCCTTGCGGCGTGCGATTGGTGGCATGGATGCTGCGTATACGGTTCGAGGGCATTTGCATTGGGTTGGGGTTATGTGGGATTGGGGGTGGGAGAGTGAGTTTTTTTCTGCTTTCCCTTTTGCTTTCTTGTCGGATGTGTGTTGACTTTTTGTTGCAGTTCTTCTCGGTTGAGCATCATGGGAGAAATGGGATGGTACGGCGGAATGTGTTCTTCTAATCTGACGGTTACGACTGGGGGTGGGGACTTTGCACAGATTGTTGCACTTTTTTGTCACGAAAATTGGGGAAGGGAAGGTGACTTTGGCCCTTCTTCCGGAAACGATGCAAGCGTTAAAGCGAGTATGGCGCTGGTTGGAGTCAGAACGTTGGATTGGATGTAATGTAGGCATTTCCCTGCTCAGAGTGCTTTCGGTCAAGGTTTTATAGACATGGGATTTGATTTTCCGTGACAAAAAGGGGCATGGTTGACCCTGTCTCATTTGCTGCTCAAATCACTTCTACATATGGCTGGACTGCTCGAGAATGTCGATTCTCGCCTCACAAGTCATTCCTTCTGAGTCGCTCGCTCGTGTTCCGGCGTCCAGATGAGTCGTCTCACGTGCTATTGCTTACTCACCTACCTCAACCCCACCCCTGGGAGCATGCTCGAAGCAGCCCCGGGTTCTATTACCGAACTTAGTTTGGCTTCACTTGGGAGCTCCCCTCGCCTCAACTCGTGTCAACGCATGCGATAAGGCAAACCATCCGACCCATCTTAACAGCTCTATCAGTCATCTCGTCGCGTTCTCGGGCATTTCTTGTTGACATGTCCAATCCCGTACTTGCTTCGACGATGAAGATTGCTCTTTGTGGGCATTGACTCCGATGCTACCTATCACTGCGATCTTACGCTTCTGTCTGTAGGTTTAGATATATAGGTGATGATCAAATCAGCTTTTCTTCTTTCTTGTAAAGTCTGTCTCACATTCTTCGTTCATCCTTATCCCACTTCTGTGTTGCATCGGTGTCTTTGCAGACGAGTCTAGCTATCGTTGGTCAAGAAAGATACAGGTGAGTTGATAACGGTCGTTGCGATCAAAGTGAAAATGGCTTGCTTTGGAATGCGTCTTCTCATTCTGCTACTCCCTGCCAATCTACCACAAAGCAAAGCTCTAAATCGATGCCATGCTCGGATCGCTTGAGGTTCTCTTGCTCTCCTTACTGAGAGAATCGCTACGGCTCGTATTCCTTCTAGCCTCCTCCAAGGGTACTCAACCATAGAGGAATGAAATCGTTCTAGGCTAACCTCATCTCTCGTCTCTAGGAGAAAACTAGAGCAAGGCACTCAAAATGGGCTCCACCGGCGAATCCACCACCTCCGTCCCTCTCCAATACTTCGGCCAACAACAACAAACCTTCCAACCACCCCTCATCGCCAACGAAAATGCCTTCCTAGGCGACGTCGTCAGCTCCGACAAGAACAACCCTTCATCACCTATCTCCGCGGGTTTCTACCGACTCGAGAAGGGAACCCCGCTGGTGTACGAGTACACCTACGACGAGATGAAGATTATCCTCGAAGGCCACTTTGATATTAGTGATGAGACAGGTCAGAAGGTTCGGGCAACGAAGGGGGATGTCTTCTACTTTCCCAAGGGGGCGAAGATTACATTTACCACGGATGACTATGGGCTTGCCTTTTATACGGGCCAGAGGAAGCAGGGTGCTGCGTAGAGCTCTATATTGATAATTCTCGTCAGCTTCCTTGCCTCTCTGCACTACTGTATTGCAACTCGGTGCAGCAATACTTCCTCTGTAGCAATGGGATGCTTTCGAATTCTGCAATTCTTATAGGAAGTTCAGACTGTAGCTTGGTCTTGTAAACCCAATTCAGCTGAATCTTGAAAGGCTGAATCAGACGTACTGATCTCAAATCTCGCAATCGCGAATACGGAAGCGAGCTCCTGTAGTCCTTGATCTTGGGTAATGGTCATGCAAGCCAGTCGGAGAGTGCAACTCTCGTAATCGCGAATACAGAAGCGAGCTCTTGTAGTTCTTGATCTTGGGTAATGGTCGTGCAAGCCAGCTGGAAAATGTTTCCGACGACAGAAGCACGGCTATGAACCCACTCAGGCCGGCTTTTGACAGATCATGAGTTTCTGAGAAGGCAGACGCAGACCGTTGAGGCCCTCTGTCTCCGGACTCAACAAAACGTCGTCGTCCCCAAAAAGATAAATGCCAGGCCGAGCAACGAGCCAGAGGTGCAAAAAGGCCACCGGATGTCCCGGAGTCGACCGGGGGTGATAGAGAACGCTGGAAAACCCAAAAGGAATGCTTCCCAGGTGCCCGCAAAGGCCAAAAAGAACTGGCTCTTCCTGGATTCTAACCAGGCTCAGTTGAGGCTCATATTTGCTTGGACAAACCCGGAATTGAACCGGGGACCTCACCCAGACTCGGAAGGTGCTAAGGGTGCATCATACCACTAGACCATATGCCCTGATTTGAAGTGGATCGAACGGTTGTTGTTGAATGCCACTTTTCAGTGAGTTGATGCTTATATGGCGGCTAAATTTGTATATATCTAGCGCGCGCGCTTAGCGGGAAAGCCCGGCCAATCGCAATCTCTCCGACAGCCGACCTCCCACACTGTTGGGCTTCGATTCGCCGATACGTTCCGATCTCCTGGCGGCGTGTAGACCTCACAACCACTCACATCCGTATGAAGCGTGAGAACTACCTCGGAAGCACGATACGATTGCACGAGGTATGTGTGGTCGGAGATATTTATACGTAGGCAATTGCTCCTTTGCCATCGGCTCGGAAAACATGCACCACCTTTTGCAAAACATAAAAAATGCCCGCCGACTTCGTGTACTCCATCTCCATCAGGCTGGGCAGAAGAACAGCTACGACAAATCCCTTCAATCCCCCTTCAGTCAGGACTCAGGACTGGGACACTGGGTGACGCATGTCGATGTCAGCCGCTTTAGACTATTCGATCGGCGCTGTGCTTTCAAGGAGACCGCTAGAGCTGAATCACCAGGCTGTTCGGATGGCGGGATCGCAGACCATCGATGCTGGCTTCCCTCTGTATAGTTTCAATTTCAAGGCCACCGCGAATAACGCTTTTAAAAGCGCCCGCATGATTGCAGGAGCTGTGTACATCAATTCCGGTTGATATTCTCGCATCTCTCTCCTGGCGGTTGGCGCCAATGCCACTGAGGCGTCCTCTACTGGAATTTGGAATCGGAGTAGCAATCAACAACAACCGTTCGATCCACTTTAAATCAGGGCATATGGTCTAGTGGTATGATCCAAACGAAGATGTCTGCGAGTGGCGACCAAGCATTGTTCCAGGTGAAGCCGCTCTCTCATGCTTGCAGATCCCCCTAGCCTGTGGATCACTTGCACGGGTTCAGGGCATAGAATGAACATCTTCGCCTTGCATTACTTGTCTGGGCGCATGCAATTACGCAGGATACACGAGACAAGTGCAGGCTCCGAGCAAAATACTGTTCCACTTTCAGACCCTTTCAAAGCTGTGTAAATGCTTGGTCTGCATACATCTCCCAGTGGAGTCTTCTGAAGACCCGTTTCATTCAGCACTGCCGCATCTCACACCTCTTTTACTTCAACTACGATTATCATGCTGTCTCTCCGTCCAGCCCATTCAACTCGATCGGCTTCTGTTCTTGCGCATTCGCGTGTGCCACGGACCCATTGTCACCTCTTCGTTTGGCTCTCTCGAATTGACTCGAGGCTTGAAAGCTTAATCTCGGCAATCATATTCACAAAATCACCATTGAGTCGCCTCACCGCAATGATCCTCGATAATATGGCCATATAAAGGCCCGTCCACTGACAAAGGAAGCGCTTGGCGTAGAGACATGTAGCGAAACGTGAAGCTCGGGGCCCGTGGGATTCTTAGCAGTGACACATGGGAATACGGTTTGAACCATCGACTAGACAGAACAGCCGGTCGACGTATTGTTTTTCTAACCGCCGCCAGTTCAAATTTGGTAAACAACCGTTCGACTGGTCATACCGCTCGATACTTATGATTCCCGCAGACTTTTTGTGCTCACTGCACTACTGGATCGCACCATCGGGTTGAAATCTTTCACTTATAGCAATGAGATCTACTCGATGTCGACGGATTTATACTGATAGCAGTAACCCTGGCTAACCCTAGAGGTGGGAAGAGCACAAGCTGGGGCCGAGCCGAGCCGAACCGAAACACGTGCCTTAGTCGCGTCTCGCGAACGCGCCAAACCTCGGGGCGTCGTGACTCCATACAGCTGCCAATATCGCATTACCATGCCGCCACGGCAAGGATGCCTCCCAAGGACAACGGCAATCCCAAGATAACGACATTCTTCAAACGCTTCACCGTTCCAAAGGATAGAGTCCCTGCCACCAACACCATCGAAGATGAGATTATCGTTGCTCCACCAAGACGGCCTCACGCAGCCAACGCAGCTAGAGATGCGAACGACGCAACGACGCAGCGGAAGCCTGCATCTTCACCGACCAAGAAGAAACAAAAATGGCAGACACACCCATCGCGACCTAGCCTATCGCGCCACAGTAGCCAGTTGAGCGATTCACATTCCTTTGATGCTCCAAGAAGAAGTCCAAGGAAGCAACAACCCAATGGAGAGAGCACGCCGAACACGGGGCGCGCTTCCCAGCAGACGCCAACAAAACGGTTGTTCATGCCGGTCATAGACGGAGCAACAGACGAACGACTGTACCATTCCAGCCCGACATCTTCCCAACAACGCCCCGTGACAGCCGTTGCGATACCACCGCCAAGTGCGAAGGCTTCTCCATCCCCCACACCAAAGACACAGGAGCAAGCGCCGGCGGCGAGCAATAAAGCCTTCCCTTCATTCTCCTCCACATCGACGCTGTCCACAGCCCCACCGATGAGCTCGCAAAGTAGCAGTAGACGGGCGGTACGAAATGGGTTGCAAGTTGTCACCAACTCAGACTCAGGCAGTGAAAGTGATGAGGAACTTCCCGACCTCGACAGCTTCATACCACGCAAAAAGCTTAGATTGACTCCGCCGGAGGAAGAAAGAAACGACCCTCTGTCGTCAACGAGGCAGGACGGACAATTTACAGCCAGACCAGGACGTCAAAGTGCCCGTGTTTCTGACCGCAATGCTCGGAAAAGTAATGCCGACGACGAAAGACTTCATCGTCCAGCTTCACCTCCACATCACCAACCCAAGTACTCACTTGCGGCCATGGTCGCTCAGAAACGCAAAGACGATGCCTCAGCTGCTCGCGTGGCCAGGGCGCAGGAAGCTATGATAGCAGCGGATAAAGAGCGTGAAGAGAGAGCTAGGCTAGCGGCACAACAGCAGGATTCTGCAGCAGTGGCAGAGGGACTTGGGATGGATAGCGATGAAGGTGCAAGGCTGAAAAAAGCTCTAAAGAGGACTGGTGTTGGAGAAGTGGAGGAGAAATTCGAATTCTTTCAACGCGATACTGTCATTTCTCAGACACATAGAGGCTTCCCTCTGGAGAGCCTGCCAGATGGTCGGTCATGGACGAAGTTATTCAAGGACGAAGCAACGAGGATGCAGACCTGTGTCAGTGGATTTGCACCGGAACTGGCGCAGATGGGATTGCTCAATAAACAGACGATAAGCTGGTTCATCGAACGGATACCGATCGAAGGGAACGAGGAGCTGAGAGAAGCTTACGTCGATGTCGTTTGTGCAAGCTCTGCACATCCAGAGATAGTTGATGCTGCCTCGCTCACGAGCTTCAGAAGCTTCTACTATACTGCATTATTTCCGAACGAGCCCAACACACACAATGTCGCCAATGTGAAGAGATCGGGAGAGGAGAAGCCAGCGACAGATTTGAGTGAAGCAACCCCGGGGTTGAGATCGTTTGTCAGACTCATGGGCGCGTGTAGTCCACTTGGTGGCATTGGAGGCGTCTGTACAGCTCTAGCAGACTTAGCGCTTGCGAACACCGATGATTTTGTGCGTAGGGATGCGATGCTCAGATTTGCGATCCATGATGCCATTGAAGCGCTTTGTGATCAGCTTGATGTGACAGGGCTTGAGGCTGCATACCAGTACTTCAAGAACGAGCTACTACGGCGCCCTGTTGTCGAGAGTGATGCTAAGAACAAGGACAGGGAGGAAGAAAGCGAACGTGTTCAAGGTTACGAAAAGAGTAGGGATAAATCTGAGGTCAAGACCAATAAACTGCGTCTTAGTCTCAATCTACAATGCCGACTTGTATCCTCGATGCCCACCGGAAATTCTACACTGCGCCTCCTGCGTAGAAAGCTAGCCCTCCTGCTCATCACGCGATCGGAAAGCGATCGGCCACTAGAGTCCGAAGACTGGACGGCCGTCATCCTCAACCGGCTCCGCAAATGGCGAGTCTTCCAAGTCACCGAAGCCACAGACTATGCCCTGCTCGCCTCCCTAGTCGACATCCTCGACATAGCCATCGGGCCAGGCTTCTCCGACTTCGCCTTCCTCAACAAACCATCCGAAAAAGCCGAGCAGCAGCAGCAGCCTCCAACAGGCCGTCTCCACTTCGGTCGCAATTCCCTCACGCCCCGCACATCATCACCGGAAGAACACGCTTTCAACTCGCAGATTGACAGTCTGACGCAAGCGCTGCAGAAGAAGAGTTCCCATATCAAGGACGGCAGTATGAGTGATCTCCAGCGGACCGAAGCCAAGGCTGTCCTGGGCCGAGTGATTATGAGGCTTGAGCATGCCGTCCGTACGCGGCCGAAGCTGAAGCGAGGGGTTTTTGATGGTGGTCCCGATGCGGAGAGTGTGGGATTGATGGATGGGTTTTTGAAGCGGGATGGTGGGAAGAGTGAGCGGAGGGAGGTTATGGGGTTCCATGAGTGGGGGGCTGGACGGGAATCCAGTGGGCCCGATGGGCGACGGGGAGATGGCGCTTCTGCAGGCGACGATGAGGTGGTGCCTGATGATCAGGCTGATGATGCCGTGGATACTGTGAGTGGCGCCGAGGTCGATCTGGACGGGAAGGGGCACATTCAGCAGGACGAAAGAGAGGAACAGGATCCTGTAGAGGCGAGAAGACTCTGGGGATTCGGCCTTGGGGATGTTCGCATGTAATCTGCCGACCTTTCAGTAGGCCTTTATAACAAAACATGTGTCTGCCTCAGGCGCAGTCAGCTCTGTATTCAATAAAGGCAACAATGCCTGCTCGCCAGGGCACGATCTTGTGAGACTTTTCCGCCTGAGACTCTTTAGAATTCTTTCCAGTTGCACTACGTTGAACAACGCCTGCTCGCTTATTTACAGCAAAATAAAGACACCCGTAAAAACCCCTTGGAACCAATGCTCGGTTAAAGACAAAACCCTTTCTCGTGAAACTATGCAGTACACTTTCTCCTCTGCACTATCAACCCTCGACTTTCCAGATGCTTTGGAACAGTAAAGTAGCGCCAGGTCTAGTTCTTGAATTTCCTGTTCTGGTTCTCACCAAACAGGATGGTTCGTACCGCAGGTAAAGCGTCCGTCTCGAGGAGCTTCAGACGCTCCTCGTAGGTGTTGGTGATGTCGATCTTGCCGGTGCTGTTGATGATCGTTAAGCCGCCGGCTCTAGATGAAGAAAGGTGGTTAGTATAATTAATCCAACAACTCGCTATGGTGGACGCAACCGCGGCGCCTGGCTTTAGGAAAGCCAGTTCAAAGAGTGAAGGAAAGAAAGGAAGAACTTACGACCCCTCAGGCAGCTTGTTCTGCTCATCAATAGCAATCTCCACCTCCATGTTCATCGTCTTCTTGTACTCCTCCTTGGCCGCATCCGCCGCCTTCTTCACCAGGTCATTATCCTTCTTCCGGCACCGCAGCAGGACCTTCTTCTCATTCAACGCATACATGCCCTCGAGGATCAGGCCCTTGAGAATGTCCTGGTACTTCTTCTGATCCTTGGAGCCCTTGGCGCTGAGCTCCTTCTGCGCCTTCTCGAACAGCCCGTCCAGCATCTCCTGCTTGGCCGACAGCACCCGCAGCCGCATCTTGTTGGCGAGGGTGGACTTGGTGATCTGCTGCGACATGCCGGCCTGCTTGAACTTCTTCTCGTACTCGCCGTCTATGCGCGCCGTCTCGGACCGCACCAGCTTGGACTTCTCGATGCTGAACTCCTCGTCGGCTTTCAGGTGGATCTCCCGGGCTTTCTCCAGCGCTTCTTGCCGGATGAAGGCCGTCATCTTGCGCAGCTCGGTGGCGACTTGATCGTCGCTCATGGCGTGAGGGGTGGACATGGTTGCGGTTGGTGGTTGGTGCTGCTGTACGCAGCTATCTGGGGGAGGAGTAGGAGAGGTGAGGTGATCGCTGAGTCGGGTGGAATCGGGTGAAATCGGGGGTTGACGGGGTACACGATTCGATGTCGAGACTGCTATTGGATTCAATGGGTATACAGGACAGTGAGGTAGGTAACAGTCGAAGCACACACAGTCCACAGCTCTGGCTGGAGACGCGGGCGACGTTGAAGCTGGCACCTGGTGACGAATGAGCTCACGCCCGGCCCCGGTCCCCGGCCAGCTCCCGTCCAATCCACTGCTGCCTTACCCGTTCTCAAGCCGCTCAGGTTTCAGCGATGGACTGGCGGCGTGCCGAACTTCATTACACTTGCAGTCTCCTTCTTCACCAGTACATAGGTACTTGGGTCCATCCAGACTAACGAGACCACATATGTATCTCAACTTGAGAGTCGCCTGCTACATCCAATGCGAACGATGACAGATATCTGACACTGCACCGGCTACCACAGTTGGTTTGAAGACGGGATAAATCTGGCGCAATGACCTGTTTCAAAGGTATCTGCCTGACAAGCCTTATCAGAAGCGACATCGTCCGTACTCGGTAGCGAGAACACTCGCTTTTAAGCGCCACCGCGGCGGTACTGTATTGGCGTTGCTTCCAAGCATAGCTTTCTGAACATAACCAATCTGCAATTAATTGGACGCACGGTCCGATCATGTACCTCTTCTTGATCGGGAGAAGGTACTATGCACCCCGTTCCCAGTCAAAGGGATGCGCCAACGATCCTACGGAGCCTTGCATCGCCACACACAGCAGCCGAGCTCACCAACAAGGCAGCAACATCACTGGCGATCCGCATTCGGGTAGATGAGTCTCTGGAAATATGAAACACGTTGCAGAACCTCGTCATCCAAACCTCACGCGCTCCTTTCCATTGGCTGGCTCTGCCGCATACAATTTTTGACTTGCGCGGCCCAACATCCCCGGCGGCTCCAGTGCTTGTCTTAGATCTGTCTACAGCTGACGAACAGCAGCACCCAACGTCTAGCAGACTTGCGCCCAGAGCCAGATTGCCTTAAAGCACCGGCGAGACTATGTTACAATGCAATTGGCTGAAGACGAATAGTGCTCGCAGCTTCGTCCCGCCAAGGAGACGTTCGTTAAACGAGCATCATGGCCTGCAGCGCGTTGCTACGTGGTTTGGGACGATCCATTGCACCATACTCGCATTTTGGCGGACACTCGTCGTCCTATTAAGCGTCGGTCGTCAACCGTTTCCCTGCTTTTCCTGCCCATTCCCGTCTGCTCTCCCTAGCAGAATGGAGGCGCATCAGAATGCTACGTTCGGATAAACAAATCCCAAATGACAGGGCTTGAATGACTTGCTACTTGAATTAGAATTCCGCTGATCGAGACCTGCAAGCAATCCCTTCCCGCTCTCGCTAAAAACCGGCACTATCATGCATGAGCTGCAGGCGGCTGACAGGTGCCTAATTTTTCTTTGCATCTTCCCTGGCCTGCAAAGCACGAACCCCTTTAGGAACGCACGCATCGCTTCTGGCTTCACATGTTTGAAAGCGTTGACAGCATGAATTCCGGTGATTCTCTAGCCATACTATCGCTCATGGAGGCGAGTGAGTGTGGCTAAGTAGCACGCTACTGCCGCTGAACTCGGTTGGATCAAGACCAATATGCATAACTGAAGCCATGGAGGCAACTGTGTGGTTGACGGTAGTATGGTCGCTTGCCGCTGCTCAGTGGCAACGCGCTTGGCTCATCATGTTGTCCGCCAGCGCAAGCCTCTCGAAATGTGGCATGATGACCCCGGGCGCTACTTGAAACATGGAATCCCCATCACTGCCCCGATGCTGTCCCGGTGCTGTCCCAGTGCTGTCCCAGCTGTCTGGATGCGTCCCAGCGATGCCCCAACATTGCCCCGTCGCTGTCACATAGGATCTCTATTTCTTCATAGCACGGCGTCTGGGCAGTTTTCCGGCGTTAGGTTTCTATTTCAGCACGTGCTATATTTTGTTGCGATCGGTCTAAGAGCGACAGAGCCGAGAGCTCATCATATAATGAAGCGCAAGAAGCATAGTGAGAAGTAGAAGATGACAATTGGCCGACCTCGAAGTTGATTTGATCACGGTTGTATCAACAAGCTGTCCTTCAACAGAGCATTTATCTGGAGTGTGTTTGAAAAAGGTACATCAGGCCACGCTAGACTTCCTTGTCCAATTTGGCGGGAATCGAACGAGGGCAACGCGGAGAGTCGCTGCATATGCTAGACCTGCATTAGTGGGAGGTATCCCCTTTGCCGGGCTCGCCGCAATGCTCGACAATTTAGTATGGCCGCGAAAGATGTACCCGTCACTTTTGACACCTCGCCGCCCCTGGATGACTCCCACTACTAATTGGGCGACTTGGTATAATGGCCTGTGCGCAGCTCAGACTTATTTATTGAATGATGGTGTTCTGAGTACCTCAGATGGTTATTTGTAACCCATCGTCGAGCTTCCTTTCGACTCCTCTCAATTTCGTATCCGGCGACGCAGCCAATAGCCTCAGAGATTGAATGTCGCTGCCAGTCCCTCAGATGGCCTATGTCGCCGGCCATCCAATCATGCCCGAAGAAGATGACAGAGAGACGTTGCAACTCTATGACACAAGTATGGTCCCCCGTTGGATCGAAAAATGGCCATGATTCCTACAAAAGCTGACTTCGTGTCGTTATAGATCCACAAGCATCCGACAGTCTGGCAGTTGCACCACCGCAGGGAGAAGGCGTAAACGAACGCACATACGCTTGTCTTCTTTGCTTTCGCACCTTTTCTCAGAAAGGCTTTCTGAAGAACCACGTACGGACCAAAGAGATGAAGATCGGGTACAGCTGCTCGTGCGGCCGTTTCCACACGCAGCGCTTCACAGCCGCTGAGATGCACGCAGAGGCTTGTTCAACAGGGGGAAGGTTCGAGGTCCAGTCCAAGATACCACTGGATGCCTGCCCTGTCACGAACACGGGGTTGGGGTACAGCGCTGAAAGCCTGGTAATCCATAATGTGGAGTATGGATGCGTCGAAGCCCTGTGCTTCAGAGCTCTGAAAACCTTGTCCGAAGGGTTAATCAGGCCGCACACAGTCATTGCAAGCAAAGAGGAGCTGGCATCGGAAGAAGCGTAGAAAACGTTGGATTGGCCGGACAGGGAAGATCTCCGTTCTCGAATCGAATCGATTGATACAATGAGAGGTCAAATGATCGGACGGCAGGCAGGTGATCCGTTCTTTGGCATTCTAGTCCAGGAGATTCGACAGCTGCTGGCCTCCGGTATTCAGCGACAACTTCCGACGTTGGACCACGACGAGTCCAAAAAGGCTCCAGGAAGATCTTGCGTTCCGCGCTGCGGTGCAGTCCAAAACAATGCCACCGCGGTGCTCGATGACACTGTCGACCCTCCACCAGCCATAGCCATCGTTCTCGTCCCGAAAGCCTTTTAGGAGCATCCTTAAGACTCGTACCAGAATTTCGACGGTACCAGGAGATCAGATCGACCCAATGGCGGCGTATGCTTCACTACTCACGGAGAAGAAGAAGGGAAACCAAGAGAAAAGCGTCTTCCGATGGCATTATCCCCGGCTCAATAGAAAGGCGGTCTTGCCGTCTTTATTGCTTGAATTTACTGTTGCTTTTGGAAGAGGATGAGCTTCACTCTCTGAATGTTTCGATTAGTCTGTACAGTAGAACGGTTCGGTTGATAGTCATGAAAGAAGTGCGTATGACCATGAGCAGATCGTCATTCTTTCGACATCAGCGCGGGTGTCGAGCCATAACCTTAGTCGTGCATATCAAGAAGGCATATAATCTGTCGACCGAAGAGTACTCTATATGTCGTGAATCCGTTCTTGGTGCCGTCTATCAGACAACGTGTTACTGGATGGAAGTCGGACAGGATGGGATGCAGTTGCGGAAAGGCTGATGCCTGAGGCTTTCCAACATTTGAAACCGAATGTTCGGGGTCTACAACCTGAGAAGAGCTTACCTCAGCGCAAACTTCAAACACTAAGATTGGCTAGCATTCAACTTGTCCATTAGAGACCGTACCAGCGAAGATTCAAGTGTGTTACCTAGAGGCCGGAGCTCATTGAGAGATGGCAAATGGCGACGGCGCAGCACCGGGTCTCTCATTCCCTAGAGAGACTTTCGCAAAGTTAACGCCGGCCCCGTTTCTGCATGCTCATCTGAAGCAATCGGAGCCAACACGTCCAAGTGGCAGGACACCAGGAGAATGCAGACAGCCCACAGTCAACACAGGCTCTTTGACTCATAGCAATGGTAGCGCAGTGGTACGCGTTGGCGATACGGCGGTAGTATGTGGCGTTAGAGCTGAGATATTGCTTGCCTCCGACATTCCTCACCCGCCGAAGGAAGGACCGCGCAAGGATGACAACATGCAAGACCTCATGGAGGAACTTGGACTACTGGTACCTAACGTCGAGCTGAGTACTGGATGTTCGCCTGCGCACCTCCCTGGTAACCCACCTGGCAGCCAAGCGCAATCGCTCTCATACCGGATCAATTCGCTTTTGAACGAGTCGAATCTCATCTCACCCGGTGATCTAGCTATTCAGTACACCGAGCCACCAACTGAAGATGATCTCCCGGACCAAGGGCCGAAGACCGTCGTGAAGGCCTACTGGACTTTGTACATTGACATTCTCTGCATTGCATTGGACGGCAATGCTTTCGATGCCGCCTGGGCAGCGGTACTTGCGGCCTTACAGAACACAACACTCCCAGACGCTTGGTGGGACGCAGATCGCGAGGCCATTTTATGTTCGCCCATGGCGGCAGATGCACGCAAGCTGCCGCTTCAAAGCTTGCCAGTTGCCTTGAGCTTTGCCACCTTCAGCACTCACTCCGCACTCAAGCAGCGAGGGCAAGGCGAGAGCTGGGTTCTTGCTGATCCCGACGGCTTCGAAGAGGACCTCTGCCAGGAAACGCTCACTGTCGTTGTGGTGCCGGAGGAGGGCAACGGCTTTGCGATCTTGAGGTTGGACAAGAGTGGAGGGTCAGTGATTGGCAGAGAGTCTTTGAAGCGTTGTATCAGGATGGCTGAGGATCGGTGGAGCGTATGGGAGAGTGTTCTCAGAGAGCGATGAAGAGCTTTTCGTAAAGCAAGAACGAAATAATGTTGTTTAGGCCGGGATACCCCCGCAGAATCTGCATGAACAAGGTGGTCACGTGGAAGGGAGGCAGCCAGGCCGAGGGGCAGCAATTGCTACAGCTGGCGAGAAGCGCAGCGAATGCTCAAAAAGATGACAGTCTTGCTTTGTTACCCGCAGACCCTCCGTGCCCGCACGCGAGTATCTCCTGCGCAGGCATACCATCGGCGAAATTGTCTGAAGAGACATGTCAAACATCAGAGAATGATTCTCACACTGGCTTCATGATTCGTGCAAGCAATGAGGAGAGACTTTGTGCGGTTCGCCTCTTGATCGGCTCGCTGCCTCCCCGTGCCGACCCCTATGAAAGCGCATAAGCGTGGTGCGGATTGGCTCCAAAGGGATGGGGAGAGCTAAAGGGAAGCTAATTCCATCGCAACAGCTGGTCATCTCTTTGGCGCTCCAGCCATGTATCCCATGCAATATATTTCAATACGGCGGCATCAGAGGATCCATGACAGGACGCTGGTCATGGCTAGGGCATGCCGATGGTTCCTTGAAAGCTGACAATGGCTGCTTGGCTTTCTGCACTGACTACTATATATGTAGTTGATGTTCCAGTCTGTTTGCAATAATTAAGGCACTCGCCGTCTAGTCTGACGGACAATGGTTCAAAATGAAATACCGCTACTTATCTCATCACTTTCTTTGATGTCTTTTACACAACGCATGACATGCACGTGAAGTAGTACGCCCGCTCGTCGATAAGCACTGCATGAATCTTATCGCCAACCACTACATTATGCAGTGCTCATGCGAGTCAACTGCAGTGCGTTGTGTATTGTTACGTGACGTAATCGTCAAGCGCATTGCAACCATGTAAGCCAGGCAGGTGCGAGCAGATAGATGAGCAATCCAAGGCAAGTGCGAGGACGCACAGGAAAACAATTAGAATCGCTCCCCAATCATCAATCCCCGCCACTGAAACCTTTGCTTTCACACTCAGAATCATCATTCATCCTCCCATAACTTTTTCCCACGACATCATCACCCTTCTCAACACCCACAACAACAACGCCGACCAAGCAGAACAAGCACCGATCCAACCATGCCCGAACCCTCGAAATGCGCCCACCTCGCCGAACCCTCTATACCGCAATTCGTCGTCTCCTGCGCCCTGATGGTCTGGCTCCTAATCTGCTACCTCCCGCAATGGGCACGCATTATCTCGCGTCAATCCGCCGAGGGATTCTCGACGCTCTATGTCCTGCTCGGCTCACTTTCGGGAGTTTGCGCCGTCGGCAATATCCTCATGCTGCCGTCTTCGGCGGTAGAGATGGGCTGCTGTCGGCATAATACTCGGTTCGCCTGCGTGAGCGGGTTGCTGGGGGTGCTGCAGGTGGTGTTTGGGATAGGGTGTTTTTGGGTCATGTGAGTTGAGGTGGGATGGGAGGAGAGGAGAGGAGAGGTGGAGAGTCACCGTGAAAGTTGCAGTGCTAATTTTTTTTTTTTTTTTTTGAGGGACTCGTAGACTCTTCATGTATGTGTATTATTCGGAAGAGGAAGCGGAAGCGCAGGCGGCAGGACGTAGATCGTCCTTCTCAGGTCCTGATCGGACGTTCCGTCGTGCTCGACGAGCCTATCTGATCCTGCTGGTTGCTTGCGCCTTCGCCTTTGCGATCCTATTATCCTCTGCGATCATCCTTAATCGCTTCCCTTGGCTCGCGCAAGGTTGGGCTGATATCTTGGGGATTGCGGTGGCGGTCTTTGCCTGTGTGCAATGGGTGCCACAGACCTGGACGACCTGGCATCTAGGACATCTTGGGAGCTTAAGTCTGCCCTCTCTTTGCTTAATGGCTCCGGTAGGTGGAGAACAAGCCCTCGGACCACAGTTGACAAACTACTAACCAAGCTTTCGCAGTACACCTGGATCTTCGGTATCAACATGATCATCCGCCTCGGCTTTCGAGGCTGGAGCGCCTGGATCGTCTATGTCCTTGTAGGAACCATGCAGGTCCTACTCGCAGGTATGGGCATCGTGTTTGCGGTGCGTGATTACAAGAAGCCTAAAGACGAATGCAAGGCATCAGTACCAGCCGAAAACGACTGTGCTCCAAGTCCCAACTTCGACGGCAGATGGAATCTTTACGCATCGCGTTCGCGAGCTGCATCAAGTCTCTCACGCGGGGCGAGATCAACGAGGTCGGATATTGCGCCAGATGAGAGAAGGCCTCTACTTGCCAGTTGCGCTGCCGAAAGACCCGATTATCAGACTTCGCCTACAGCTTCGCGGTCGAGGACAGATGAACGAGATAGATGCCATATTGAGCGTGCGCAAGACTAGGGGGTGAGCATGCGCAGGTGTAAGAGGATCTTCCTGGAAGCTGTAAACTGAGAGGGAACGCATCTCGTTTGACTAGGATGGGCGGTGATGGGGGCTGACAACGTCAGTGGAGATCTCGTTCTTGAGACTTCTGCTGAGACCGCGGTTGTGCACGATTTTCATGTTTCAGACTCGGGATCTTCAGCGCGAGGGACTTCCCGTGAGTTTCGATACCCCAGCATGTGTATTCAATCTCCTACATGGGCGAAGGAGGAGACCGAGTACGAGATCACACTGCGTTTCTCAATTGAACACATGTTATGATTGTTCGCACCGATTAGATAAAAGTTCGTCATCTGTAATTTACTAGCACGGTCTCAGTCCCACGCAATCTATGAGCTTCGGCGGCTAGCGTTCTCCATTAAAGCGGACTTTGTGGATTGCCATTGATACAAGCAATGACGATTCTCGGCCGCAGTGTTCAAGTCCGGACGTCGATTCTGACGATGATGATAGGTTTCCGCGCGCACGCGTTTACGCAAGGGCTTTGCCCAGCAACCTCCTAGTGTGGTAAGCTTTGCCAGTGAGGTCATAACCCCGCCGCCCCGTTTCGGACTGACGGTGAGAAGGAAGTGAATGAGATGATTTGAGATAAGGCCTACCCACACCGTGATGGTTTAATATATAGGTGGTCTAGGTACCCATGTACAACTTCGCTTGAAAATCTTCCGAACTCTTGAAACGAACCACACAAACAACAAATACATCTCAACCATCAGGTACAATGTCTGGTCTCGTGGACAAGCTGAAGCCTCACAAGCCTTTGCACGAGGGTGCTAAGGTGCCTGCCGGCGCTCTCCTGAAGGAGGACAACCCGGAGCAGGCGACCGTCGACCTCTCCAAGATCGGTGGCAAATGTAAGCCCTCCTTATCCAATGTCTCCATCTCCTCAAAATGTCTACGGCAGTAAATTCTGACTCGAGAGATGTACAGACATCATCATCGGTGTGCCAGGCGCCTTCACCCCACCATGCTCGTCGCACGTTCCCGGCTTCGTTGAGCAGGCCTCCCAGTTCGCCGAGAAGGGTATCAAGGGCATCTACGTGGTCGGCGTCAACGACCAGTTCACCATGGCGGCCTGGAAGGAGAAGCTGGGCGCCAACAAGGCCGAGAACGTCCACTTCCTCGCCGACGACACCAACTCGGTAAGTAATAGTCGCTCATACTTTGCAGATGAGTCGGGACTCTCTAGCAACACCTCCTGCCAGACGTATCCTTTGATCAAGGGTCACATTTTGCTAACGGAGATGATATAGTTCACCAAGCAGGCAGGCATGGACTTCGACGCCACGGGCCTACTTGGCGGCGTCCGTTCGCAGAGATACGCGGCTATTGTCGAGGACGGCACCGTGAAGAGCGTCTGGGTTGAGGACCAGGCGCCGAGCGTGACTGTCACCAGCGCCGACAATGTGCTCAAGGCGCTGTAAAAAGGCGTAGGCTAGACGATTGTGATGACTAGATGAAGAATGAAAGAAATCCCGCCACCCGTTTTTCTCTCAGGTCTCATCTGACATGTTATCTCCTACCGTAGACGGCTGGCAAACTTGATTGCGTTGGCTTAAGCGGCGTGGGATCCTTGTCGCTCAATCAATTTCTCTTCGCAGCCAAGGCAACGAGGCAAATGATGATGTCTGTCTCATGCACCACCGCTGAAATACAGAGGCTTTGTATACATGAATTAGCTAGGGAAGATAGCGGGACGGGAAATTCAGATCGTATTATCACAGCCATAATATCAAATACAGGGCTTGCTGAGCTTAGACTTAGGAGCCAATCGCGGGCGCACGCCTTTAATGAAGGGTACCTAGGTAGGGTTGGTAGGGATCTTCAACCGGGTTTTCCTGCTGTCGCGTTCCATCACTGCTGCTAATAACGATCGGGGGATTAAGATTTCTTTAAGCTATTTACATGCCGTCTTTCGTCGGCAGAGTGACGCGACTTACTTCCGGAGAATAGTATGGTGGAAGGTATTCTGAGCCGGTGCTTGTGAGGATGGCTTTAGTGAGGATCTTATCAGCTATGAGGACATCGCAGAATCAGTGTCTACGAGGGATAAGTGAGCGCGCAAATTTTCGGCGAGTCAAGGTGTGGGACGAAGTTTGCGAGATGGAATCAATGGACGGTGGCGATCGATGACTGAGGTATTGGAGAAGCTCATAGACTCAGAATCGCTTCCGGGCAAGGCCGCCCAGACCAACATGGACACTGTCTTTTCCAGCAATGGCGGGCGCCCAGGCAACGCTCGAGCGTGAAGAAATCGGCATTGATAAAGGATGGGTTACTGGTTTGGTACTCTGGGAATTGAAGGTACCGGTTGGTACAGTGAAGCCCAACGGTCGCGACTAAAGTTAGCAGCTGGGCAGTGGAGATCCAGCCACGCTGGTTTTGAGGCCTAGTTCGGTATACGGGAATTCACGCGACGCAAGCAAGACATAGCAGACAGCTGGCAGATAAACCCACCCACCGTGATGGGGTATACGTACATGAGAACGATACGACCACTGATGCTCAGAAGCAGACGGACGAATGGGGGGGAGACGGACAGTCGAGACAGCGTACATAGATAGCATGCGGTTAGCGACGGTGATGATCAATTGTGCTGTAATGGCGTGCGCGAAATGAACAGGATGCAAGGTTCGAGGGGACCGTGCCTGGGAGGTGGACAGGTCGCCAAGGATTCTGCTTGCCGTGATCTCCCCCACGTGCATTAGGCTCGGGCGTGACTTTGCGTGGTCTCGTCGCCATCATCCTCCTGTACCAGACGGGGATGGAGAGGGGGAGATAGCTCGCCATGGGTCGGCATGGTCTAGTGTGGCTATGAGTACAGTATCCAGGAGACAGCAAAAATGAGGCGAGACAGTTGGGGAAAATAGCAGGGACTTATTAGTACTGTATCTACCTAGGTACACAGTACAGTAGGAAATTACCACTTGACAGTTGGCCAATTCCCGAGCTGCTGGTTCTCATGGCGCCCACGTGCAGGCGTGGCGTTACATCGAGGAGAAAAGCTTCAACCGGATGAGGGTGAGGGGCGGGCGCTGTGCAGTCATTCTCCTGGCCTTCTAGCGCGGCTCCCTCGGCGCCTCAATCTTAATTACTGCACTACTACAGTAGTACCTTGTATGCAATGACCCTGCCCACCTGCCCTCCTGCCCACCCGCCCGTGCTGCACAGACTGCTACTGACAGTGCATCGCGCGATTGACATCACGTGGGATCGCCCGTTCTGCTGTCCCCGTGGACGGCTCCTTGGATGAAACACTAACGACCTGGATAGAATTCCGAAGACGGAGCCCATGTGCCGCGGATAAGGAGCGCCATCACGTCCGAACGCTGCCCAGAGCGAGTCGGCCGCCTTGGCTCGAAACGCTGACAGCAGCCCATTGACCGTTCGGAGCGCCGTACGCCACCACAGGGTCGTCGACAGGGCCAGTTGCGGCCATTACCTCCTACCGCACCACCCGTACCTCGTTCTCTGCTCCCCTGCACTGTCCTCTCCCTCCGCGTGACGCTATTCCTCTTGTCGGTATACTGCTACACGCTGATTGCCGATCATACCGCTAAACTGCACAAGCGCCAATCTGCTAAACTTTCCATCTGCCTCGCCTTCTCCACGGCCTCATCCTCTCCAGAACCCCTCCAGATCAACCGGTACACGGCACTTGGACATTCGCTTAATTTTGCGATCGCAACGCCCTCCCCAAGGAATGCAGGCTTCTTTGTAAATACCCTATTACTCTAATGTCTAATCCGCAATCGAGGCTACATGGGCGACTCTACGAACACCGCTGAGCTCCGGAAGACAGCGAAAGACTTCCTTCACGGCGCGCTATGGCCCAAGAGATCTTCCGTGGACGACATCGCAGAAGAGGTCATCCACCTGGTCCTCGGCGACGAACCAAATCCCCTTACCGACTTGATCAAGGCCAAATATGCTGCGCGCGAAGAGTCTTCTTCACCTTTGCCACCGCTGCAAAATCTGAAACCATCGAGCGGGTCGAAGCTGAGCTTGAAGTTTCCGCGCATGCGCAATAGGTCTGCTTCCTCAAAAGATTCTCCTGCGAAGCAATCCGCCGACAAGCGCCAGCCGGATGGACAGTCCGTCTTTCAAGTTGACACAGCCTCTTCGACAAGCCTGAGCGAGTGCAAATACAAAGATCTTCTTGGACTTCAGCCCGCCAGGAAAGCTCCGACTACCCCGACGCAAGGCGGAGCAGCAGCAGCAGCAGCAGCATCATCATCATCAGACAAAGCCTCATGTTCCGGGCCCGTCACTTACAACTGCGTATTTTGTGGAAATGACTACAGTGTAAAAGGCACCTGTAAGCGACACCTAGAGGATCTGCACGTGGCGAAACGCTACTACGAATGTATGAAATGTCAACACGTCTCACGGTCAGTACCAGAAGCCAAAAAGCATATGGCACAGTGTTCGGTTGGCATCATCGACTGGAATACCGTGAAACCGCCACACCGGAAAGCATACAGCTCGGAGTTTGTGGCGATGGCACCTTTCAAGACACAACAGGCGTATATCGAGCACTTACTGGAGCTTTGCGCACTACCCAAGGAGCAGCGACCTCGTATAAGCTGGCATCTCAAACTTAGAAATCTTCTTGAGCAACCGGAATTGAAGGGCATGCTATGTGCGCTCAGTAAACGAATGTTTGAAGATCCTGATGGTTGGCGAGAGGTACGATGGGAGCACGATCGAGTTCGACGCGCAGTGCACAGGTTGGAATATGGTAATCTCAGTCGAGAATCCGACGCACATACCAAGGATCCAACCGAAATCACTCGAAGATTTCTAGAGGATCTCTTCGCGAATCGAGTCTTCGCTTGGTCCGAGAAGCAAGAAATAGGTCCTCAACCATCGGAGGCATCTATGTCTGCTGAAAGCACGGCGCCGAGTAGTAGCACAGGCGGCACGCCTCGGTACATACACGGGAGCTTACCACAAGCCGCCGGTACTCAAGAAATGCAACAACAAGCCGGCCCTGCTACGGACTCCCTAGTCGGCCAATATTACAATCCTCCAGGCTCTGGCGTGGCACGGATACCGAAACCTATGCAAGCCTCAGAACAGGCAAGCAAACGTCCACTATCCTACGAAACCGCCAACCAAATCCCGCATCGACAGCCCCCCGGTCCTCCCACGACGACCTACTACGTCCCGAATCAGAACTTGCCGCCTACGTCGTCATCAGCAGGCGAAACAAACTGGCCTCAGCAAGGATACCACCCACCTATATCATCAACAGTGTCACCCGAAATGCCTCCGCCATACGAGCTAAGTACGGGTCCGAATCAGCAGTACGGCCTCTCACCAAGCCACGCACAGCAATATGCCAACGCGGCGGCGGCCCCGCCTGCCGTGACAACCACGCAGTACGCACCACAACTTCCGATGACGACAGCAAACACAGGCGATTTCGCCGACTTCCTTCTCGACGACACCGCATTCCTCAACATCGTCAGCCCGGCTCCACCGATGAATGGCAGCGGGGCAGCATATGCAGGATGCGCAGGAGGTGCGGGAGGAGCAGGTCCGGTGGCGGCACCACCACCACCACCAGCAGGGCCCGGCCAAATCCCTGTCGCTCCATCAGCACCGCCTTGGCCTCTCCAACCCGCCCCGCCTCCTCCCACTCTCCCGCCGCAGCAGCACGGTCAGAACATTGCTCCGCCGCAGAACCAGCATCAGCATCACCACCACCATCATCATCCGCATCCGCATCCTCCGCCGCAGCATCTGCGTCACCAACCCCACCATGGTCACATGCAAACGTGGTTCGATGCTTCGGCGGGGAATATGTGATGATGATGACGAGATCCGGGACGAATTTTTGCGACCAGAGGATTGTATCTGCATACGTGGGATCTACTCACCCTCCCCGGATCACGACGAGAAGTAGGATGCGTTAAGCGGGAAATCTGTCCTTTTCTCTTTTCTTTTTTTCTGAAGTTCTCACTCTGTGAGCAAAGTGTCTACCACCTCATCATGTGTACATTCCCCTCATTTGCATTCCCCCCCTTTTTTTTTTTGTTTTGGGCTATCATGTTCTGTAAATCCATCTACGGGAGCGAGGCGTTTGCATTTTGAAAATTTTTTTCTTCTTCCTACGGGAAACTTGGAAGGGTGGGTCGGGATGGATTGCTTTTTCTTTTTAGGCGGAGCGAATAGAGACGGAGAGGGAGAGGGAGGAAGATCGAGGGAGGAAGGGAGAGGTAGGGGCGAGGGAGAAAGATAGGGGAAGGGGGGAGAATGAGGAAAAGCACAATTAGATACCCACGCTACCATTCGTCCCCCCCATCTCCCTCACTTCACTCATCAAACCTTCCAACTTACCGCACGCAAATCCTGCTCCCTTTTTTCACCCCATTATTCGTATTCTCAGTTGGCGTTTCGAGCATCGTACCCACGTTCAGCGCGACAAAAACAAGAAAGTGACGTACCGGACGATTTATTAAAGAAAAAAATAATAATAACCCTCTTCCTTCGTACAGACAGACCTCACCAACGTCCGGCAATATGAGTAAAAACCATGCGCTCGCTTCCCAAGTCACCAGGCGGGAGCCGGCAAAAAATTGGAGACACAACCGAAAAAGCATGACAACTATTTCCCTGCCAACTCTTTCACCAGCAGACATCATCTCTTCTTCCTGTCTGTCCTTTCTCTCCTCTTCCGTGAAGAAAGCTCTGGCCTGCCTGCCTGTGCGTAGGAGGAGGTAGGTACGCTAGGTATCACCAGCCCAAAAAAGTTCGGCATAACTTGGTCCCTGACTGGAATCGAGATAATACTGACCCGAACTGTCTTTTTAAAAAACCAGACGGAGTTACTGCGAGACTAGCTTCATGTTCGGGATGGGGAAAGCCGAGGGAGGTCCATTCGAAGGGTGTGAGTGTCAATAGGCAAGTAGAAAACATCGAGTGTCCTAGGAGGGATTTCTACTTTTGGTGACAGACATGCATCCGGGGACGGTGGTAGTGGAGAAATAAAATAACTAAAAAGACACCACCGTGCCTGGGAAGGGAGGAGAGTCGAATATCGGAACAGGAAAGCTCGAGGACGGACTACAGGCCACAGAGAACACAAGAGAGGGAAGGGGGAGAAAGAAAAGAGAAGAAGAAGAAATTTTCCCAATTCTTGTGAGCACATGCTTTTTGTTGATACATGCACACGACTACGTAAATACATCCCTCCACCCCACATTCGTATTGGAAAAGAAAAAAGTATTCCCTTCCTCATCACCTCTTCTGTCTTCGTTGAAGAGCCACCCTGATCGCCTTGATCCATCTTCTGAAAACCTCTCCACCACTCGCCTCCATGGGACAAGGAGCGGTAGAGAGACGTGCAGAGCGAGAGGAGACTAAGGAGGGAGCTAATAAGCAACCCCCTCAACTCCAGCCCCATTAGCATGAAGCCCCATCCTGCTACTGCCAGCAGCAGCAACAGTAGCAGCTGGCGAGGGAGAGATGGACATGGACGAGGAATAACAAGTCCGCTTCTTGCCCTCATTCTTCTGCACAGGGATCCTACTCGCCTGGCGGGAGAGGGAAGGCGGGGGTTGGGTTTCCTTGTCGTCGTAGGAAGGCGTCCGGGAGAGGATTTGGGAGGAAGATGACGTGGTGATGGTGGAGGAGGTGGTGGCGGCGGGTGATGGGGAAGTTTCGTGACGGTCGTCGACGGTGTCGTCGTAATCGACATTCATAGCGTCAAGCTCCTCTTCGAGCAGGAGGCGAACCTCTTCTTGGAGGTCGCTACGGCGAGCGCTACCGCGCGGGCGGGCGCGCTTGCGGCTTTTGTCGGCCGTTGAAGCGTGCGTGGGTACAGGGTGATGGCCATGGTGAGGCGCATTCTTGCTGTGTCTGTGTGGGGCGTGTAGAGCCTTCTCATTGACAGAGAAGTCGATGATCTCCGGGCTAGTGTTCATCTCCGTGTCATCGCCAATGATGATGGGCTTTGATACGGTGCCTTCCTTCTCTTCTTGGACAGGAGTCGGCAGCGTTGGCAGTCTCGGAACATTCCGACATGTCGCCTGGCGGGCCAAATAAGCCCTGTTTGGCGCCATTGAAGAAGTAGTCGAGACTGTCGACACTGAAGAGATGGATGAGGCACGAGATGATCGTGACCGATCGGACATCATGGACTCAGGGCTAGAGCCAGATGACGCAGTACTGATTGAAGGTCGTCGCGCAGCAGTCTGGAACCTGTCGATGTTAGGAACGGCGCCAGGATGCGAGTCCATAGTGCACCTGTTCAGGCAGGATTTCTGAGCCATGGCCATGGCTGAACTGATAGATGGACGCCGGGAGCTGCAAGCACTCGCTGCAGGAGTGTTGGAAGCTACTGAGGAAGGCGTCAATTGTGGCGTCGGCAGGGGACCCATGCGAGCTAGGGCCGGAGTAGGTGGCGCAAGATCTGGCTTGGGTTCCAGGTACCGTGGAAGGAGATTGTGAGGAGTCGGGGTCGTCTGTTGTGATGTGGAGTCGACCTGCATTTGCATGGGGTTGAGCGCACTTCTAGGAGTGGCCATGGTCGGTGTTGTGTAGCCAGAGCTAATTGGGCACTGTGAGGGCGCCTGCTTGGTTTGCGGCGGTAGCGGTACCTTCTCCAGTTCAGGCGTAAGCACCGGAATGAGACTCTTCCAGGTGATGCAGTTGCCTTGACCGGGGGATGGCGGCTGTGTACTTGGAGTGTACCGCAAGACGACATCAGTCCAGCGCTTGAACACTGGCTCAGCAATATGAAGCTTCCAGCAGATCTTAGCAAGAAAGGTCCGCTCATTCGTATTGATCTCTTCGACCCTGAGGCCAGACATTTTGCTCCAGGCCTTTGCCGAGTAATTCCGATCCTGCAGATACTTCGACGCAAGGATGAGCGCTGCAAGGAACATCCGCCGTCCGCACATAAGTGCGCGATTGGCAGGGCAGTCCACTGTCTGTTCCATCGTGAAATCCGTCTTGGGCACGAAGGGCTTGATCAGGACTAAATAGTAGAGCGCAACTTGCAGTGTTGAATAGCTTGTGCGCGAACGACGAAGGGTCTCTTCAATATACGTTCTAAGCGGAAGCACACTGCGACCGCTCTCGCGCTCATTAGAGCACGGCACCACTGACAAAGGCCAGATGACTTCCACCATCTGCGTTGCGGAATCTTCGGCCATAACCTTAGCTACTGCTCGCTACTGCTGCTCACGAATGAAAGAAAAGGAAAGAAGTGCTTACCGACGAGACTATCAACAAAGTTGATTTTCCGCTCACATTGCCTTACGAGTGGCGGCGGTTTCTGATTCCTCGCGAGAGATGATCTGCGCGGGTGTTGACGTTGTTCCGTAGGAACGGATGTGATGTCCGCATACGATGGTGGAGCTTGTGCGCATTGTGCTTTCTGCTGCTGCTGATGTGGATACAGTTGCTGATACTGCTGCTGCTGCTGTTGTTGTTGCTGCTGCTGTGCTGCAACAGCATGCCCGGCCTTTGCCTGCTGATGCAGGTAGGTCGAAGCACAGGTTTGACTTGCATCTTCCTGGCTAGACCGAAAGTCATCCGAGATGGAGCTTGCTATTGAGCTCTGAGTCGACCCGGTGTCGGAGAAGATCGAGTCCTGCGATGATGACGCAGAAGAAGTCACCGAAGACGGATACTGACTGCACCCTTGAGAGGACTGGGTGTGTCCGAATGAACTTGAGTCGATGTATGCCGAGCTCATCATGCGTTGTCTTCAGATCGGGGTAGAGTTATCCAGTAGTCGATAGCCGATGGGTTGAACTGATCCGTTGGCGTCTTCCGGTTGATGGGAAGACGTTGTATTTGGCACGTATTATGCAACCATATGCAACGATGTGTTGGTTGCTTGTTGTGTCAGATTAGGATTGTCGATAGGATGTGGGTGGGTATTGAGGATGGGGTTGATGTTTCAAATAGCGCTCCGTCCAACAAGTTCGCTTTTGCGTATCAAGCGCCGCTCCTTCCTGTTTCCGTTGATCGATGTATTGTTATTACCTAGTGTCCTTTGCGACTGTTGCTTTGATGGGAAGCTGATCGGGATGCGTGTGGCTGCTCTACTGAGACTTGCCACCCTTGGAGATCGATTTGGTAAAGTTGATAACGGTGCTGGAAGTAGCTGGGCTGTGCTTGATGATATCCATGGGGTACATAGTTTATCGTTGCAACAGTGAATCGAGTTGTCGGCGGCACTAGTGAAAGTCGCTACGTCTTCTGGTCTTCGCTTCGTGCGCGGAGGCGCTTGAGTGGAGATTCGATTATTGTCGTGAATGAAGGAGGATTAAGGGAAAGGGAAAGAGTCCCGTAGGCTCAGGAGTGTCGTTGCTTGGGTGGGTATAGATGGATGGGCCCCGGGCGCAAGCGACTCGGTCCTTCCTTGCTGGCGGGGTCAGAGAAGGTGGTTATAAAGTATGATTATCAACAGAGAAGGAGGCTCAGTCAAGAAGAAGAAGAATTATCGGGAGGGTGGTCGACTCAGGATGATGAGTCGGCGAAGGGTGGCGAGGTGCGAAGTCAAGGTGAGGTATGAGTAACCGCGTCCTAGGCAGAAGGCGGCGGCGGCGGGCGGCGGGTTTCGCGGTGTGAACGAGACCACGCGCGCACGGGGTTGCTGGTGGTGGTTAGGCTTCCGTCGGCCGTCCACTACTGGAGTGGCGTAGCCTGAAGAGCCGTTGCCATGATGATGGGGATGAGAATGTTCTGGTCCATCTGGGGATGTTGACGTTGGAAGAGTAGTGCGGCGAGCGAGTTGCAGCGCTGCTGGTTAAAGCACAAGAGCTGGACCATCCGGAAGCCTCTAGCCTCACCCGCTAACCACGAACTCACCTTCTCTCCACGCTCGGCTGCCTGTGAGTCAAGCCTGGCCCGTGCGACCTATCGGTGGCTGAACCCGACATCATCATTGTTTTGCCACACTCAACATCCCGAATCCGGCCGGGGAAAGAAAATGATAATCGCTCATCATTCAATCAGCAATCTGCCGGGGTGGCACATGAATTTCTCATCATTATACGGACTGCACATGGAGACATTCAAACCCATCGTCCAGCCATCGGTGTACGGGACGACTGTGCTGGCAAAGCTGGGGTAAAGCTACTGTACTCCAAAGCTACATAGTGTCGGTAGTACCATAGTTGCTGACTGCTGCCTTGTATCACAACACGTCTTCTCACGCTGCAAACCATTTCTATAATCATAAAGCCGTAGCTCACTTTGAAACTATGCCATCGTCTTTAGATAACGCTATCAAATGCCAGAGGTGAAAATGTCCTTCATCAGTCCAGTCACATACATAGAAAGGAACAAACAAACCCCGACCCGAACGCCAAGACGGAGCTGACCTCGCCACACGCTGATTGGCTGCGCCCGGCACGCCACTACGCGCCCCCTCTTTGCCCTGTTGCGTCAAAGGCTGTCTACGCCGCAGCAAGAGCAACCAGAAGCAGAAGAGGCTGATGATCAGTAAATTAAAAGGCTACAGGCATGGCAGGAAAAGAAAATCCATTTTCCTGCATTTCCGCCTTGATTGTGTTGCCTCGCAGAAAGTCACCCTATCTAGGCCTAGGCAGGCCAAGTCCACGTCCAGCTTGAGTGGCAAAGCCCAGAGCAGGCCTTCACGACGCCCCTTCGGGAATTCCCGGCCGGAGTCACCTTCGCCACACAAGCACCCTCGTTCGGCTCTTCCCTCGGCGATTACCCAGTCAGCAAACGAAAGCACGTGAGGCTGTGTCGTCTCTATATCCAGACTTACTACCTAGGTAACTTCACACCCAAGCCCGTAGAGCAGTTATGACTGTGTCCTCACCCGTGGTTCGGCCGCGCACCCTTCGGACAGCCCAAACGATGAGTAACCTCACCTGCGAAGCCGGACCTGCCAACTCATCAAGCTCGTCACTGCGGGATCCACTCTTGGTCATGTGTGCTCCATCATGACGCGAAGGCAGGAATGGGCGAGAGGGATGGACGGACAGACGGACTCTGCTGCCTAGCGACGTATGTGCGTCTCGCTGCGATGGGCACAAGTGCGGCGCGTGTAGGCGTCAACGTTCTAGCTGTCAGGAAAGACGGCGCGTACAGGACGGTTATGGCGAAGCGCTTACGAGGTAGTTCAGACCGGTTGTTCCTTTGACGCCTTGAGCGTTCTCCCATTTCGAGTTGAGTGCTGTCACGAGACTGAGATTCTCAAGGCAGCAGCAGCGTAGCGCGGTGCACGTCAGTAGTGGTCGTTTCGTTCGCCGGTGGCGTAGAAGTACTTCGCCACTTTCTTGGTGATGGTTGCAACCGGTCGCCTCATCTAAACTTGGATACGGGCCGAGAGAAGAATAGAAAATAGCTCATCCAACGCAGACTAGCGATGCTTATGTGCTGCGAAGAGAAAGAAGAGCAGTATTCAATACAGAAGTGAAAAGAAGAAAAGAAGGAGAAAAAAAGTCAGCATACCGACTCTATCTCCAAATCTCATTTCAATCATTCTTCCCGTAGCATAACGATTTTTCAAAAAACATTTCCATGGACGATACACGCAGAATAATTTCCGGAAAATAAAAGGAACAGAAAGACCAAAATATAAAATATAGACCCGCGAGAACGCTTCCTTTTCGATGACCGACAACCCGACTCCCATTTTTCTCACAATCCAAAACAGTACCTAGGTAGCGAATCGTCATCCAATCCCCAATCATATCCAACTTCCCAACAGAACATTCACATTCTCCCACTCTTCCCTCCCTCCCCTGCAACCAAAGAACCACAACCCCATACCAACCCCCCAACAAGCTCCCCCTTTGCCCCCCTCTCGCTCTGTCGCTTACTCCCTATTCATCAAAAACGGACACTCAGCCCCGGAAATCCGACTCATCTCCTCATGCGTGATCCTCGTCTCCTGACTCGCAGCCGGTACAGCCACCGCCTCTCCCTTCCCCGCCTGCGTCGCCTCTTCCATCGCGTGCGGATGCGGATGCACGTCCACCGCGGCGGAGCTCTCCAGGTGCGCGTCGATGGCGTCGTGGACGCCTGTGGCGCGGGACTCGTCCGGGGCGGGGATCAGGCGGTCGGCGACGTTGCCTGTCACGGCCGAGGAGTAGATGGATTGCTCGGGAGCTTTCTCGTCAGCTGCTGCTGTTGCTGTTGTTCCCGTGGTGCTGGATCCCTTGGTCGGTTGCTGCGCGTGCGCGTCGTTGAAGTTGGACGCCGGGTGCTCTAGCTTGGCGTCCGCGCCGTGGGTAGCGGCGCTTTCGACGACAGTCGTAGCTGGGACGGCGTCTGTAGGGTTGGATTCCGAGGCGGGTTTGCTCGTGTCGGCGCCCTGGTGCGGGACGAAGGCGTCGGCGCGTTGTCCGGTGCTGTTGGAGACGTGCGTTGGTAGGACTTCCTCAGGAGCCACGGGTTCTTTGCCGGGCTGGTTGGATTCCTCGGCGATCTTGATGCCGTCGTGGTCCGGGATCACAGCTTCACTGTTAGGTTGTGTTACAGAAATTGGGTGTGCTTGCTCCGTGGCTTTGGCGTGGCCATTTGGTTGCTTGGATTGTGCGACCTTTGGCTCGCTCGGCACATAGTGGGAATCGACGTCGAGTGCCGACTCAGGATCGACTTTGCGGTTCATGTTCTCTTTGTTGACGATGCCCTTCGGGGCGATTTGGCGGAACATGTCCAGCGGGTCGAACCAGGTGTCCAGCTCCTGTAGCCGTACCTTGTCATCAACCTTGGCCACTGTGACGCCGAAGATCTCGATCGGTCCTCCATGAGCTTTGGCGACGACCTTTTCACCCTTACTACTAATTGTCAGTCTACAAGCCAAAGCGACGTTTGATGGATGGGGGGGGGGGGGGGGGGGGGGGGGGGGGGGGGGGGGGGGGGGTGGACTTACTCGTTAAATCCCACGTAATCGTTTTTCATCACGCCCCAGTGTCGCCACTTAAAGGCAACTTGCGGAGGCCCACTGTACACTTCGACCACCTCCCAAGCAAAAGTAGGCATCATACGCTTAAAAGTCTTGTGGCTCGAAGCGAAGTCGGAGTTCTCCGGACTGTAGTACTCGTTGGGGGCGATGATAGCATTGTACGTTCCCACTTTGAGCATGTGCTCCCCGGACTGCGGCGGGCCACCATTGATGGCGAAGCTGTACCGTTCGTGGTCTATTGTCCGCCAGTCTTCGAGCCGGGGCTTGAAGGACGCTTCAACTTCCCAGTTCTTGACCAAGTTTTCGACTAGCTGCGGTAAGCTGCCAGCCGCGTGGTTCATCTTCTTGCCTAGACGTCATGGGTCAGCCTTCTAGTTGAAGCGTAAGTCGGACGTCGGTCCGTGAAGAGAAGGCATCTTCTTTCTCTCTTCTCGTCACGCCCAGTAAGCACCGCCCGTGAAGATCACCCCAAGCCGGGGATGACGATGGTGGGTTAAGCCGATCACAAAGCTCTGAGTACACAACAGCAACAACCCTAGGTTGCCACGTGGGCTTGATGAGCATGTCGTGAGACCCTCCCGCCGGACGCGGCCCTGCTGATGTTGTAGAACACAGCTAAGGCCTGCACGAGCTCGACAAGACTAAGACAGGGCAAAAGGTATTCTTACCTTCCTCCCACACCTTACGCGTCTTGCTGTAATCAGGTGCTTTGCCATAACGCCATTGAACGCCAACGTCGTTGAAGACTGCGTTGGGGGAAGCCAGATAGTCTGGAACAGCAGGAGCGGGTTCCGGAGCCGTGGGTTCAGGGACAGGAGGCTGGACGTCGGCAGCAGCCATGGTCGTTTGGCTTTCGGTCTGTACTTGGAAAGGGTTGTTGGAAGTAGATGAGCAAGATCAGTACGAAGTAGGTGGCGAGGAATATAAGTCTGTAATCGATAGTATCGATCGCGGGAGCAGTTGCAATGCTAAGACTTTATCTGGGAAGGTTCGATCAATTACAGCAGAGGAGAGGAGACTTTGTATATTATAAAAGCACTGCTGCCCGTCAGATGGGAAAACAAATCCCATCGACTCGGGAAGCTGCAGAGTATATGACCGTGACAGGGAGCACGGAATGAAAGGTTATTTGCGGAGGCTCGGGAAGCCGCATGGCTGCTAGGGGGGTGGGCGGGCAGCGTTCATCCTGGGCCTCTGCATCTAGGCTTGTGGTGCTCTCTTTGCTACGGGGTTGTGGAGACGGGCTGGTCGAGATCGTGTGTAACACCATCGGGCCACTGGATTCTGAAGGCGGTTGTTTCGAAACGCTGCGAACGGCGCTGCAGGCAGCCACGGGGATGCCAAATGCACGCCCGGTCAGGGACCTGTTCTCTCGTTCAGGCTAAAGTCCATGAGTTTCCCGTTGTAGCGATTGACCACGATGTTAGAGAGATACGAGGAGGCGGAGATCAAACCAATGCACAGCAAACTACAGGCCATCCGAGGTCCGTCAGCCGCGGTGAAGAGGGTTGTGCCTAAGATCGCACGCCATCTCTAACCCCCGGCACAGAAATGCAAGCAGAAGCACAGTATGCCGGAACGCCAACGGTCTGGCGGAGATCTGCTCCTGAGATGAGCAGCGGATTGGCCATGGCGAGACGCAAGGGAGAGGCCAAGATTGGGAGCGCGTGCAGTATCAGGGCGGTCGCTCCGCAATCTGGCCTTGCCACTACTGCAAGCATAGATGGAAGACGGGAAGTAAAAACCGGGCGAGGGTGCAGCAATTGGGTACCTAGGTATGCACTTGGCGTATGCCATTGAGACAGACAGCACAATCTTCAGCATGTTGCGCTTCCCTGCGATGGTCATCGAGAGAGCAGATCCAGATCGCGGCAGGGTACGACGCTCCGGAGGCAATAATTCGAACGTGTTTGTGAAGGCGGTTGACGGGGTGGAAACAGGTTGTGTAACCCGAGGAAGCCGAAGAGCCGCAAAAGCGATTCCCTGCAGAAGCGTGGCGTGGCTGCATGTGCTGACCTGACGGTACTCCACTTCTCACCAACCACCACTGCATCCAGCAACCAGATGAGCCGGGCAACCCACGTAAGGGGGAAGGCTGCCGATGCTGCTAAGCTAACCACATGCTGGAGTCGTTTAGCAGTCGGATATGCACGTGTATGCGGGCCACGATGTCCGTTAGAAAACCATGTGGTGGGAATACAGGAAACAGTCTGCATTGCCAGGGCCAGACACGCGGACAAGTTTTCCACTGCGGTGTTGTCTACTGCCAACCAATCTACCATTTACCATGGGATCGTCTTTCTCTCAGAAGTCTCCTCACTCGATGGCTTCTTTTCAACCTACCCAGGCATTGCATTGACTAAGCAGAATCAGAGGCAACCACGATGTACTTCTGAATGCATGCGTCTCAAGACACAAAAGGGCCAAAAAGAAAAGGAAAAGAAAAAAAAAAAGAGTCGAAATCACCATCTCACTCAGCCCTGCATGGCGAACCGAAAGAAAACCTCCCATCTGACGCTTACCCTTCTAGATACGAGGCAGCACACATAATCTCCTCCGTCTGTCGCGCCGCGCCAAAGAAGTCGTCAGCGGCAACATTTCTGTGCTACGATGCCACACCGAGCTTGTGCGGCACAGGGTTGACTGCAGGCCTGTTGTGTCCCCCTCTCCCCTCCCACATCTGCATGAGGGCTGGGTGTTGCCGGAGATGTAATGCACATTCCACGTGGCAGAGATTGCGACAGGATTCATGGGTTTGATGATCTCATGCCCTCCCGGGCGATGTTGGAACCATGGTAGAAGCGGTCGCCGTGCAGCTCCGGTGTGTAGATGTGACGAGTCGCAAAATCGGAGAGTAGGGAGCGAGACAGGGGTTGGGTTCGGCGAAAGAGTCATGGGGAAAAGGAAGGCCATTTGATAAGGGCTGTTCACGATACGAGGAAATGGTAGGCTACGCTCGATCCAGACTCCTTTGCCTCCTCCGAACCCTAGTTCTTCACGGTTCAAGCGAGACTCTATCCCAACAACGCGCAAACAGTATGCTAGGGCAGCCTGAAACCCCTCTCCCTCTCTGCCACCACACACTCCCTAAGTCCTGTCCCTTCCTGACTCGCCCTTCGGCACATGACAACCTGAGTAGCCTTAGGAGACTTCCTAATTTCTTCTGCTGTCGCTTTCTAATGCCTCCTTTTCTTGCGGTTCGAACATCATATGAGCCAATTGATACTCATGAGTACAGTAGGAAAGAGGCTTTTTGACAGCCGTCAAAAGCCATGGCCGCCGTGGGATAAACACCTTCTCTCCTCCTTTTGAGTTGATGTGAGACGTCTGGTGCCATGGTCCCTGGCATGCTCGTTTTTACCTTTGTCGTTGAATCACGTCTTGCCTCCCAAACAAGAGATATTGTTCGTTCTTTGCGCGTTCCAAATCGCACTTCCTGACATTTGAACATTCCTGTGTACTTTGCTCATTTGCTCATTGACATTGGTCAAAACGAAGAATTTCTATGTCTCTTGTTTCCCCTCGTATCATTGTTCTAGCTGGAGAAGGGGAAAGGAAAGGAAAGTGAAAAAAGGAGAAAAAAAAAATCGTTAAATGTTGCTGGGATCTACGAATCCACCACCTCGAAATGCGTAGGATAAGTGTACACTTCCCTCCCTCCTCTCTTTTGCTGCCCCCTGAAATCCCGTCTTCTCGACTGCTAGGTCCCCTCGAGTCTTCTATATGTCTCAGGGCGCACCAGCCACAACCCATCTCAATCCTCCCCTCCTTCAACAAAGCTGCCCAATTCGGTCCTTCACCTCTTCGAAAAACACCACCTCGTTCCTCTTCCTCCCTACACCCTCTATCGCAGACCCCGAGAAAAACGACCCCGTCTACTTCGGGTTCGTAACGCTCTTCACCACGCTCTCAGGGTTCTGCACCACATTCTTCAGATCCCGCTCCTCCTCCTTGCCCGCCTGCTTCAGCTCCTCCTCGACCGAGTTGTGCTCGAGGCTGGCCTGGTACCGCAGCACACGCGTGCTCTGGGTGGCGCCGACGCAGAACAGCAGGAAGTTGACCGAGGCGAGGAACAGGTTGCGCGGCTTGATCACGAAGCACCAGCGCGTCCAGATCAGCCCCGTGGCCATCAGCGCCGTGTTCTGCGAGAGGGAGAGCTGGTCGGCGGGTCGGGCGAAGTCGGCCGCGCCGGCTAGGACGAGTCCCCACTGTTTTGCGTTGGTGTGGTTAGCGGGTTTGGGGGTTCTTTTGGGGATGGGTTGCTGCTGCTAAGTAGATTTTATGGATGCGGGAAGGGGATTCTGTTTTGGGCTGCTGTCGTTCACGGCTGTAGGTGCACTCCTTCTCGCCCACAGTTCAGGCGCAGGATGCCATGACCTACAGCCATTGACGCCTTTATATCAATCTCACTATCTTCCCCCCACCCATTATCCCTCCTCCTGATTCTTCTCCAGAATTTTCTCCTCCTAACCCCCTTACCTACCCCCAACAATCCCATCGCCGCGAAACCAAATTTCCAAAGGAAGAACTTACCTTCATAATCGGGGCCCAAAAGTGAACGGTCTTAGGACCGACAGGAGAGTTCCATAGGCGGCCAAAGGCGCTGGTAGGCTCGCCCTTCGCAGCGGGGGATGCCTCGATATTGGCCGGGTTCTCGGCGGGGGCTTGGTAGGCGCGACGCTGAGTGAAGCGGGTGGCATTGTTACGGAGGGAGGGCGCAGCGCGGTTGGCGGCGCGGAAGCCCAGGCGGGCGGCGAATGGGGCGGACATTTTTCTTTTCTTTTCCTATTGCTTCTTTTTCTTGATTATACTGTCCCGTTTTGAGCAATTGGAGTGATTAAGAGAGGAGAGGAGAGAGGAGAGTCAGAAGGTGGTTAGATGATAGCAATAGCAGTGGGCGGAGGTGCGATAGACTTTCCCGACTGAAGCGGAGTTCTGTGCCAAGTCCTTAAGTCCGACGAGGAGAGGTCGGCGGATGGGATGTTACATGCTGAAGTACTGCATACTACACCTTACCCATCCACGACCGATTACCCTCTCTGCTCCCAATTAAAGCCCCAAAAAGAAAAGAAAACTCAAGAAAAAGAACAATGTCGGGCAAATACGTCTTCAGCAAGGCGCTCAAGGAGCTGCGCTTCCACCACTGCCAGACCAGCGACCACAGCAACGCCATCCGGTACGATCACGTGTTCCTGCGACTCGCGCAAATGCGCACAGCAGTAGCGACTTCTACCCATTCATGACTCCGCAGAAGGACTGACAGCTCGTCTTCACATGATGCCAACAGATCCTTCCTGACCCGCGCCTACCCGACCATGAAGCAGCACAACCCGCACACTCCGATCCTGATCCGAGAAGCGATGAACATCCAGCCCCGAGTCTTTGCCCGCTACGAGTTTGGAAAGGAGAAGATGGCTGATCTGCAAGGTACGTGGGAGAGATTGGGGAGAGAGAGAACTGTCAAGTTACGTGAAACGAGAAAATGGAGAAGGAAGCGGCAAGAGGGCTCGCAGCATGCAAAAAGGTCTTTGGTCGTGAGCTGCTCGAGCGGAAAGGGAAAGAGGGAGACATGTCTCCGCGGGACACCAGATGCGCATAGAAGTGGCACGGGAACATACTGACTCGACTTTTCTCTTTTAGGACTGGACGACAAGGCGATCGAGGACAAGGTATCCGGGCTCGTCCAGGCATCACAATAGCTGTGATAACACTCGAGGACTGTTACTGCTATACTCCTTCTTCCATCGAGATGCGAGCGTGAGCGAACAAGGAGTTTGATACTTTTGCGGGGCAAAACGAGGGGAAAGAAACGCATGTGTACATATCTGTACGACTATCACCACTGAAAGAATTTGAAAAGAGAAGTGAGCCATTGAAACATGCGCAACAATAAAACGCTATGATACCCTTCGAAGCTCGCAACCATATCGTCATTGCTTGTGAAGATATCACATATCCATGATTTTCGCCACTCGACTAACCAATTTACCGAGCTGAGTCCCTCTATGAAGCAGCAAAAGTAAAAAAGGAAGCAAAGATGAGAGGCAGAAGAGCATAGAGAGGAACAGCACAGAGAGAGAGAGAGAGCTTTCCCAAGTTTCAGAAGGTGTGACAAGGGAATGAAGAGAGATAACGAAAAAGGAGAAGAAAAGCCAGCCCCAATCTACTCCACCTCCCCAAATCGAAACTGCGCCCAACTCATACTCCCTTCACCCAAAGTCCACAGCCTCCTCCCCACCTCATTCTCCCCCGCCGCCCCCGCCGCAACAAAAACCGGCAACAAATGCTCCAAACTCGGATGCGCCTGCCTCAGATCTCGCCTCCCCAACAACCCCAACATCCGCTCCCTCCTCTCCTCCCCCTCAGACCCCTCCACCGCCTCTTTCAGCGCCTCATCAAACGCTTCCGTATACCCCAAGGGCCTCGCCACCCCCTCCCCCATCCGCCGACTCCTCGCCATCGCGCCCCACAAGTCCCGCAGATTATGCACCGCCATCCCACTCCCCACAACCACACACGCTTCCCCCTCGCGGTCCCGAAACCGCCTCAACACCTCCCCAACCCGCAAATGCCCTTCCCCATCCTCCTCGTCCCCGAGCAAACTCACCTGCACAATCGGCACCCCCTCCCCCAGCGGATTCGTGCCCGCAGGGTCAAACATACAAGTAAAAGGCGCCCAAACGCCATGATCGAGTCCCCTATCCGGGACCCCTTCGACTCTAAACCCGTCTGCGGAAGCGAAGGCTTGGAGGATTCGCTCCGCGAGCGCTGGAGAGGTGCGGTAAGGGAAGGTTTTGCGGTAGTAGTGCGGTGGGAAGCCGGTGAAGTCGTAGATTAGGGGCGGTGGGAGGGGGGTGGTGGGGAGGGAGATTTGGATCCTGCGGACGGTTGGACTGCTGTTGGGATGGTGTAGGGGACGCGAGGCGGTTTGAAGGGGGGAGGGTGGTGCTTGCCAGTGGGCGGAGATGACCTGGTTGGAGAGGGTGGGTGAGGGGTTAGATTGATATGTTTTTTCTTTTTATTTTTCTTTTTGGCGGATATGGAGTGACTTGATGGGATGCAGAGACGAATGCGTGATGACAGGTGAGGTTTAAGGGGGAGCCGCTCTCCCCGTCTCCCCCACGACTTTGGCTCTGTCGTCTTCGCCTCCTCGCCACCCTCCTCCCCCTCAGTCATCCTAGTCCTAGTTTTTGGGTAGGCAAGGGCGTCATGAAGGTAGAAAGCTAAAAGGAGACTAGAACGTGAAAGGCGATTGGGAAGAGACACAGGACTTACGATGATAGCCTTCGGCTTGACTTTCTGCGTGATCTCCCGTCCAATCTCCTGGAGCTGAGCATAAGCCGGATGCGAAGTCTCCTCCATGACGTTGGGTCCACCGTGCGAGATGAAATAAACCGGTGTGCGGTCAGGCATGTTGGTGGTTGTATTGAGACCTTGCTCTGATGCTGTGGTGTGCAAGCCCCGCGGACGGTCAAGGTCAAGACTGGCTGTGTTCGACGAAGAGGGAAAAATAGCGGATTTGACCAGACCGAGTCTGTGACGTTGTTCGAGGGCGATTCGCTTGAACAGGGAAGCCACTGCAATCAATTGAGGATGCGCAAGGGCAACTGCTGGAAATTCTGGGGGTAATGTCGAAGGAAGGAAAGCGAGCAAGATGGCGATGAGAAGGATGAGAAGCCAGGCGCGGAAAGGAGGCATTAGGAAAAATGAATTGAAAATGGCTAGGAGACCTACATGTATTTATAGTCAAGGGAGACAACGGCTCAGACTCCTACCATATGCGACCGATGCTTTGTCATGAGGATGATGCAGCCAGCACATGAGAGCCTCATCTCCGTCGGCTTGCTGAGCTATACAGCGGAAACCTCTCCGCGTCTCGGTTGGTGCAACGTCATTGGGCGTCCGTCCCCCAAAACATTCGAGAGACTTGCTACACTGCGACATCTGCTATTGGAAATCGTAAGAGACGTCCTGAACTGATTAATCACATATGTCCAAGATGGCGAGTTCAGCCGCCGCTCTGGTCGTGCCAGCGGTCAAACGACACACATCCACCGTCATCGTAGCCCATGGATTGGGAGACAGGCAAGCAGCAACCCCTCCCCTTCAGTACACCGACACCAGCATGAACTGACACCCGAACAGTGGCGCAGGATGGTAAGACTCTCCACCACATCTCTTTCGATAGACCAGGAACAACCCACTCATCCCTACCCCTCCACACAGGTCCTTCCTCGCCGACCAATACCGCCTGCAGAACAAATTCAGCGAGACCAAATTCATCTTCCCCAACGCCCCCTCGATCCCCATCACCGTGAACATGGGCATGCGCATGCCCGGGTGGTATGACATCTCGGACATCGGGGACCTCGCGAACCGGTCCTCAGAAGACGAACCGGGCATCCTACGCTCGCAGAAAGTCTTCCACGCGCTGATCGCCGAAGAGATCGCGTCCGGGATCCCTACGGAGCGCATTGTGCTCGGCGGCTTCAGCCAGGGCGGCGCCATGAGTCTGCTGGCGGGGATCACGTGTCCGACGAAACTCGGCGGCATCTTCGGCCTGAGTTCCTACCTCCTGCTGCGGGACAAAGTGCAGAGTCTCGTGCCGGCCGAGAGTCCGAATAAGGACACGGGCATCTTCATGGGCCATGGGGATAGCGATCCCATTGTGCGGTACGAGTGGGGACAGCAGACGGCGGCCAAGCTGCGGGAGTGGGGCTGGAAGGTGGATTTTAGGACGTACCCCGGCCTCGTGCATTCGGCGGCGCCGCAGGAGATTGATGATCTGGAGAAGTATCTGATGGAGAGGATTCCGGAGGTCGGGGATAAGCCGTTGGCGGGTGGGAGCGGTTCGTGACTTGGGGGCGGTGATGATGTTGGGAGAAGTGGTGGGTTGGAGAAGGGCAATGATGGGTTCAGTGTGAAGGAGCCGTATGATGCCGGGGAGATACGAACGATACTATGGCTGATGAGTATGATTTTCGTGTGGCTGGCTACGGTGGTAGTATTTCGCCGGCTGAGACGTTGAGCATTTGTTCTTGCTTCTCTGAGCCAGAAGCGGAAGGACCAGCAATGAATTGAATCCTAGAAAATTAAAAAGAATGTATGTTTTTAGACAAAAGCTAAACTTGCTGACGCCGGACGTGGCACTCTCAAGCTACACTTTCGCCACTCTTGTAGACCGAGATGTCCTTTATCCAGGTAAGGTATGTGGACATACTGCCACGATCGTATCAGCTGCTCTCCCTTGGGCGAAGCAATATGAATGGAGTCAATGGCCCACTGTCAAGGCAGCAACAAAGTACGCAGCTTTTAGCAAATGACAGTCCGCCAATGTAACCCTTAAAGAAGCAGTTCAAGAATACACAAAGCCAGGGAGTCAAGCCTTTGCGATCAAATCCCGCCCTTCTCAACTCACCCTTCTTCGTATTTTAAGGTGGCAAACTCTCTGCCGCGCCATGAACAGGGTCAACACCTCTTACCAGATGAGCTACGCTGCCACGGTGTGGGAACAGTGAAGCATGTCTATCGTCCTAAACACATCCTCTCTGATGTTCCTTCTACAATTCAAATCCCCACGCACAAAAGTAAAATTAAAAATAATTAGAAAAGCACCAACGAAGAAGGCCGCGGAGGAGACGCAAGGAAATGTAGAGCAAGACAATCAAAGAAACCACAAGATCCAAAAAGATAAAAGAAAATTCAAGAAAAATATCTTCATTGTTGCCTTTTAAAAGGCGCCGTAGCGCTTCACTGCCCTCCTCCCTTCCCTCCCTCCCTGTCTGTCTCGCACCCCAAGAGCCAAAAACAAAAGTCTACCCACCATTTCCTGCTCCCCTTTTCGCCAATGAAAAAACATATCCCATGAAATCCCCCAAACGAACTTCGCCCTATTAATGAACGCCGAATCGTGACTCCTTTTCTCCTCGGAACCAAGAGCCCCGATGTAAAAAAGAATAAAAAACAAAATTGCTCCAAGGAGCCTCGAGGCGCGTGGTCGTTATATACAAGGGGGATGGGTTATCAACCCTTTTCCCCCGCTTCTTTCTTCTCTGTTCCTCTCTGTCTCTCTGTGTGTGCCTTCAGGCATTCAGGGCAGAACTTCCCATCACGCATGACCAAAGTACGTCCGCTTTTTGCCCCTGGCTTTGACTCGCTCTCGCTCTCCCTCAAGACAACAGATCATCGCTAACGTCCCTTCTCCGACTCGACTCCCGCGTCTGCTGCCCGCCGACATCCCTGGGCCGCTCGCCGCGGGACTGGCTGCTCTCGACGCGGGACAAGTAGGCGGCGGAGGTGAAGTCCCTGCTGGCCTCGAACGAGGGCCGCGTGCGATCCATACTGGAGCGTAAGCGGTCGAAGGACGGGCGCGGCCGGTCCATGCTAGGACGGGCGGCGGCAGGCGCGGGCTCCGTGTCTTCGACGTTGAAAGCCGGCGGGGCCGGCGCGACGGGGGAGCTGCCGGAGTAGGCGGGTGGGAATGCGCGGTCGATACTATGGCCCGTATAGTCAGTACCGTCGCTGCCGTTCTGACTTCGCGCGTTATGCGTCGTCGCTGTCGGAGCCACTGACGGTGGGTAGATTGGCCGCATGTCTTCCGACACGGCATGCTCGTGTGGGATCTTCTTGTCTATGGGCTTGGAGTTTTCGCTGGAGGAGGTTGATCCCGCCTTATCCATCTCGGCAGCGTTTTCTGCCGGGCCCGCTTGGTTCAGGTAGTCGAACTTGCCCTGGCGGATCTGCTCGCGGACAATGTCGACGTCGTACGGCATATACATCTTCTGAAATGCCTTGGCGGAAAACCTGGGAGCTAAGCATACGATAATGGTAAGCAAGAAGGTGACCCAGAACGACAGTTGTCCATAGACCTGCGGAGCAGCTTCGTAAAACGTAAAACTGCTCGTGAAGGCCGTGTAAACTCCGGTCCAGAATAAGATCAGCAGGATAGAGATGGCCGTGATTAGCACCATGAACCAGTCCCACCGATAAGTGTTAAGCAGAATGTAGAAATTGACCACAAAGACGGCCGGATGTCCAATGTAAACACCCATCCGCTTGTAGTCACTGACGCTCCTGCCGCTCTCGGTGGCGAATGTGGCTGGTTCGAAGACAAGGTACGTAAAAAAGAAGCAAATGATGGACTGGTAGAGGCCGTCAATCATGTGAATCCAGAATTTGACCTGAGTCCACTCCAGTCTTTCAATACCGCGGCGGTAGAGCTGCGGAACGGCGAGGGAGACCTTGTCGTCGACATCCTGGTCCAGAATGCCCATAAAAATGACCGGAAGTGAGGAGAAGGCCAGGTTATACAGCAGAACGTAGGTGTAGTCGAAGATATACGAAATGTCGAAGTTGGTGTAGATCTGATACCAGAAGAGGCAGAAAGTCCAGACAACGTTCTGCAAATAGTCAGCATATCCCTTTCGTTCCAAGCGTAGTCGCCCAAGCGTACCTTGTAGAAGAAGTTGGCGATCATCTCTGCCACTCTCCTGTAGTCCCATCGTCCATGGACCAGCATCAGCCGGGTTAAGAATCTGAACTGCCCGATAGCGTAGTCTGAACTCATGACGGCTTGTCTACCTTCTTCACCAGCGATACCAACACCGACATCGGCTTCTTGGATCATAGCAACATCGTTGGCTCCATCTCCGATCGACAGGGTCATGACATTCAATCCGTGCTTCACCATGTTCACTACTGCAGCCTTCTGCGAAGGACTCACGCGACAGCAGAGTACTGACCGACACTCCTTGCACAGGAGAAGGAACTTTTGCTTCAACCTGTCATCAAGCGTGAGCTTGAGCGTGTCTCCGTCAATGACCAAGGCGTGCGTAGGCGCAGGCGGTTCGTGATTTTTCCTTGCAGCTTTCAGCTCGTCATCGGTACCATGCTTTCCAAACACGGCAAGCTGTTTATCAAGCTCCGCCTCACACGCATCCAAACTCTCATCTTCGGCCTTGAGAACGATGAGATCCATGTCGTTTTCCAGCAAGTTGCACGAGAAACCGATGTTGATGGCTGTCTCAACCTTGTCGCCGGTGAGCACCCACAGCTTGATACCAGCCTGCGCGAGAAGCTGGATGGCATCCGGCACACCGTCTTGCAACCTGTCCTCAATGGCTGTACCGCCCAGAAGAGTGAGCTCACGCTCAATTTGGTCAGAGATCGCATCGAGCTTGTCTTCACGGTCTTGGACAGCAGCTGCGGCGAGATCGTGCTCAGCGTTCCACCGCTGGTACTCGTCTTCATCCAACTCACGCATCGCAATGCACAGCGTTCGTAGGCCCTCTCTGGCGAACATCTCAAGGTGTTCCGCGGTCTCTTTTCGCAGCTGCGGCTGCTCACCCTTCTTTAGACGAGAATAGATGATCGAATCCGCCCCCTTGCAAAGCAGAACGATCTTCCCATCCGGCATGCGTATAATCGCACTCATCCTCTTTCTGGCGCTGTTGAACTCCAAAGTATTCAAGACGGTGTACTCCCTCTCTTCGCCAAGACAATTGACGATGATGCTGTCATCGTTCCTTCCCATGACCGTGAAGCCACAGTCCCTCGCAGTCGCAACCAACGCAGCCTCGTCAGGACTTTGGGCCTTAAATTCGATCCGGGGTGGGTCGCCGGGATGTCGTTCGGTGATGACAGTGTGGCAAAGCGCCAGTGTTAGCATGAACTGCTCACATGCTTCCTTCTGCTCCTTGCCGCTCTCCCCACCGAGATCTGCGACATAATCTGGCGCAACAAACGTCAATTCGTCGTCCACCAGGTATGGGTTATCGTGGATCTGGCGCATGTTCTTCAACATCAGAACCCTATCCTCGGCGATCTGCGCCCTTGCCCGTGCGCCCTCTTCTTCCGTGTTGATACCCTGGCGCTTCTGCATACCGGCCAAAGCCTCAGTATACGCTTCGCCGTAAGGGTGGCCGTTGATTGTGCACTTCTTGAACTCCATGACGTTCTGTGTTAATGTGCCGGTCTTGTCAGAGAAGACATACTCGATCTGTCCCAAGTCATCGGAAATATTCCAGGACTTGGGCGTGCAAGGGTAATCCAGCTTCTCGTAGTACATGTAGGCATCCGAATAGATGAAAAAGGCCTGGGCAGTCCGAATGATTTCGAGCGAGATGTAGAGCGAAATCGGAACCAAGTTCTGGAACAAGATGAGGGCAGCCCAGAAGGTGATGAAGCCATTCATTGCTGGCGAACTGCCGTAACCCCCATATTCAAAGAAGTCCAGCGACTCGTCTCCCTTGCCCCAGGTCCAGCCTTCCACGATGCCTGCGACAAGACACATGATGAAGAGGATGATGAAATTGTAAATGACGTTCCAGTTAAGGTCCTTGGAAATTTTGGCCCGCTTGTTAGGCGTGATGCCAGAGTTAAGCATGATCTTGGTGTCTTCACCGGTAAACGCCACAATTCCGACAACCCACTGCGTGTTGCGAAGAGTGCAGCCACGGAGCAACATGTTGTTGATTCCGACAGGCTCTGCCATCTCCTTCGGTGGAAGTTCGGGGTGCTTGACGTCCTTTTGGTTCCATCTCACAACGCCAGAATAAGCGTATAGATTCGCATGTGGTGGTTCGGATTCGAGGGTGAAAGCCGTTCTCTCACAGTCCCTGGCACGCTTGACGTGAACACCAGAGTGTAGTGCATTACGCACCTTCAAATTTGTCTCGCCATCCAAGCTCTTCGTTTCGATATAACATGCCCCGTCTGGGTCGCTAGTCGCAAGTAACATGACGTCGGCCGGAATCTCTTCATTGTTGTACAACCGGACAAAATCACCAACCTGGACATTCTTCCAGTAGTCTTTTTTAAATCTGGCCTTCTCTGGGCTCGCCACGGTCGGATCAATCAGGCTGCCGTAGAACCTCTTGAACGGAGGCGCCTCAGCCGGCTTGCCGTGTTGCTTCGTATCTTGTGGAACTTCCAGGCTCTGTTTCGCATCCTTTGGAGGCGGCGCACGGTTGTCGAGCTCCTCAATGGCCTCGCCGTCGACAGTGCTCTGCTTACGAGGTGACGGGACAGGCGTCATTTCGACGTCGCCGTTCGCATCCTCGCCAATCTCCTCTGCGTCCAGTTGGTCTGTAAGCGCACTCATACGACGCTGCACCATGTCCTCCTCGGCCGGGTTCTCGTCGAGAGCACGCTCAGCGTATCCCTTGCCGTTCTGTGGCTTCTTCTGCTTCTTCTCCCGATAGCCCTTCCATGCTTGCCACAGAGCCAAGATCAATCTCGTGTTCGCCTTTTTGAATTTTCGCCAGGGGTTAATAGTTTCTTCCGCGCAGTTGACGTTGTTCCAGTCAACTAGCCGATGTACAGGAGCATTGTTGATTTGCGTATCTAGTACGGTCCGTCGCCAGTCTTCTATGGCGTCTTTGATGGCGGTCACGACGACAATGACAATAAGGGGAACGGCGGCAAGACCGGGATTGTCCACTCCAAAAACGGAGAAGAACTGCCATCACATCAGTACCATGCTCTGGAATGTGCAGATGATGTGTACCTACAGAGAGGATAACAACGAACAAGAAATAAATATTGGCCACGTTGTGGAATTGCAGCCACAAGTTCTTGGGTATGAAGCTGATGGGGGTATACTTTGCGGTCCGGATTTTATTCCGGCTGAAATTCTGTTTCGGTTTCCCGTCTTCGTCTCGTGCAGAGTCTGGGAGAGGGATGTTGACGTAGATCGATCGTCCTGCCGGCTTCTCCTCCTCGTCTACGCCGTCCGTCTCCGACTTCTGCAAGTCCGGGTCTGTCCCATCGCTCTCCCTCTTCTTCTCGTCCGCCACCCTTTTACTGCCATGGCGCGCGAATATACTCTTCCGCTTCTGCGATGCTTTCCGGCCGGTCACTCGTTGGGTGGCCCATCGTATCCGCTTTACTGGCTTCGACGTGTCTCCCGCCTCGGTGTAGGGAGAGAGTGCCATTACCGTACCCACTCAGCGCCAGCCGTCGAGGGTGATTAGAGGTGATGTTGGCCCAATGTGCAAGTGTCGTGTCCCATCCGAAACATCCAAACGCTGCTGCCGATCGGGCAGGGCTGACCAGAGCGCGCCACTACCTCCCGGAGCAGCGCCGCTGAACGAGCGACATGTGATGGGAAATGCAGGCGTGAAGTCCGACGTCGCCTCGTAGTTATCTGGAATCGACCCTGCGGAGCGGTGGTTGAGAGGATGTGTCGAGGGGGGTGAGGTGGCGACGGTGAGTGATTGGTAATGCGGAGCGGCGATGGGAAAGCAGCGAGCAGCAGCGGTTCAGGTGTCAGGGTCGCGGGCGTAGCAGCGCTCGGTCCCCGGATGCTGTTGGACGCGCAGCCAATCTGAATCTCGCTACTTTTCGATGTGGAGACGCGACTGGGGGTGGGCAGTCGCAATCCTCGTCAGCCGTCGCAACAACAACCACCGGTTGCATATGTCGGCCACGGTTTTATAACGGGTATCGAACAGAGAACGTGAAAAATACTGTGGCAGCACCCACACGATTTTTCCAATTTTTCGTGTTGCTCTCACAGCCACGAGCTGAGCCGGCGGATGTGCGCGGAGGATCTGACGGGCTTAAGGGTAAAAATACATAATAAGAAACCCTGGTGCACAAGTCTCGCCCGGCGCCCGGATTAAGCATCTCACGCTCATCCGATGCGCGTATGCCCCGTACTGCAATATTACCTTAGTACTAGTAGGTACTGTACGTGCTCGCGCTTTCAAAGGCGCCATCCCCGAGCGCCCGGAGTGGGCGTGCACCTGGCCCCGCCGAGGAATGCCCATCCACCTTGGATTTCCCCCGTAAATGACCATGCTGCCTCTCCTGTGTGTGTACTGTAGATAGAGCGGCCACCTAGTGACTTCATCATCCTATGTCTGTACTGCGGACGTTAACACGCTGTCGCCTCCTCCAACTCCGGAATCCCCATCCTCTGGTGGATCCCGGTGGAGTCAGCAGCGCTGACCAAGAGAGGAGAAGGATGTGCATATGGCAGAATCCTGCACCTCCTCGTTGCCATCCCCCTTCACTAGCGGCCGCAGCTTTGTAACATCCGGTTTGCGGCCGTACCTCGTCCTGACAAAGCATAGCCTGGCCGCATCACTCGCGCACTCAAAACATTAGTGTTTGGATATAGGAGCAAACGAGTGCAAGACGAGCGCGTTTTGGAAACGACGACGGTCGCACCGCCAAGCTGCCATGTTGGCTCATAATAACCTAAAAGGCGATTGGTGTACCACCGGCAAGCATCATATGGAGGGAAACTCTCCATCGTTTCGAATCCTTCTGCTTATGGAATACTATCAACGTCTTCGAAAAAGGAGGCGCTCTGCCGTCTAAGCATTCTGGATGCGCAGCTCACGATGATAGCATCAGGCCGACAGTAAGCCCTTATTGTTCTCTGTTACAATATTTGTATGTAGGCAGAGCCGTTCTCCACCCTTGCCCTTCCTTGTACCCGCATGATGAGACTACATCCCGCTGCATAACGAAACCCTCTCTACCGATACTATAAATCACCATATCAGTCTGCGATGCCCTCTTCCAATCATCTCCAAGAAAATTGAAAAAAAAAAAAAAAGAGAGAAAAAAGAAAGGAAATGATCTTCCTCACTCACCTTCTTAAACCCAATATCCTCAGCCTTCTCTCGGAAAGCCTGCCGAGACATGTTCAAGCCGTACTTGCGAATGATCCCATTCTTCTTCTTATCACCCGTGACACGACTAAAACACACCACCATGCGATTAGCCAAGACTACTCTATCGCTGCAAAAGAATGGGTGATCAAGAACGGTATTATGTCCAACTTACCAGCTGCGAGCGCCCTTCCCATACTCGCGCGGGTGAGAGTACCACACCCGACCGTGGGCTTCTTTGGACGGAGCGCTGTATTGATCGCCTGGCATTGTGGCAACGAAAGCAGTTTGCAAGCAAATCAAAATCGCGGCTTTTCTTCTTTTTCGTGAAATTCTGATCAGGGAAGCAAGATGTCCAAATTGCAAGATTTGTGGGTGAAAGAGCACCATGATGGGCTGTGGGCTTCACTTTTCCATCAAGGTGGCTGACTTCGCGAGAACACGACGCTGCTGCTGGACACATTATGACAGTCCACTTTCTTTAGAAAAGGGGAGAAGCGTCTTTGGGTTCGTAGTTCCGCTACTGCCGCTCATTCGTAACCTAGAACGTCAGGAAAGCTATCTCAATTTTTGTGGATATAGAAAGCATTCCCCACTAATCGAAATAGTCAAGTTCCTCAGGTACTATGTAGGCCAGAGAAGAACGGGCGGGGTTACTGACACGACCCGGCTTCTTGGAAGGCAGGAAGGGAATAAGAAGGTCTTGAGAAGACATGCTTGCTTCACCCTATATATCATTGGTGGAGGGAGGAGAAATGTAGTAGCGAAAGAAAACCTTCCTCGTAGGACCAAGCGAAGTAACATCTTCATTTCTCAGTCGGATCTTGTTATATTGCCAGACAAGCAACGCTGCTACGAGAGCAACAGAATCACGAGTCTCCTCATGACCGCCATCGAGACCGTGTGCAGCACTAATAAATGGCCATAATGTCAAACACAACACACGCCCACTCCATTTTCTTTCTCACCCACATCATCACTCGTCGTCCGGAACATCGCTCAACTCACTCTCCGCCTCCGCCTCCTGACCGTCCTCCTCAGCAGCCTTGGCATCAGCCTCCGCCACCTTCGCAGCCTCCCCTTCCTCCATGCCCGCAGCCTCCATAGCCTTCTTGCGATCCGCAATCGAGATCCCGCCCTTCTTAGCCCCATGGCGCTTAACCAGATGCTCAATCGGACACCCCTTCTCCCAGCTCGCCGACGACTGGCCCGTGATAGCGCGACAGCGCGGACACGTCTTGCCGTGCTTGATGAGGAGCTGGTGGAGCGGGTACTTGAACTCGTCGGGGATGCGCACGTCGCAGTGGTTGTACGTCGTATTGCGGTCGACTCTCGGTTGGCCCTTCTTCGCGTTCTTGGGCACCCAGCCCAGGTACTGGCACAGGCGGAAGACGTGCGTGTCGACTGCGAAGGAGGGGCGTTGCAGGCAGAAGAGCGCGACGCACGAGGCGGTTTTGGGCCCGATGCCGGGGAACGAGAGCATTTTTTCGATCGCGTCGTCGGTGGAGAGGAGGTGGAGGTGGTCGAGGGAGATGACATTCTTCTCGGCCTTTTCGATTTCTGACTTCTTTTCGCCACTGGGTTCCTGTGCTGCCCCTTCTACGGTGCCTGCACCGCCGGAGGATTTCATCAGTGCGGCTTTGCGCTCCTGGTTCTCATCATAAGCTATTTGGATAATAGCCTGGATGTCCTTCGACTTCCTGTCTGCGAGTCCACCTCGCTCGATGGCTTTGAAGACTTCTTTCTGCGGAGCGCGACGCACCGCATCCCAGTCTACACTTCCCTTCCCGATTCCACTCTCGAGAACGCCGAAGCGCTTCACGAGCCCCTGGAAAGCCGTGCTGCTGTTTTTGTTGGTCGTGTTGGCGCTCAGCCTCGTTCTGATCAGCGCATCGAGGACTGAAGGCACTTCGCCACATCCACTGACGTCGAGAGACGGCGGAGGAATAGCTTTGGGGACTACGACTTGGCCGTGGACTTTCTCTAGTAGGCGAACGACTTCTTTGCACTCTTCGGGTGTTGGGCGTGGGTAGTCCGGGTAAGGCGTCTGACCGGGAGTGAGGCCGTAGTTGGCTTTCTTAGGAGTCTTCTTTGGTGACTCCTCGGGCTTTACGTCCTCGTCTTCTGCTTTGATGGCTGCATCGACAAGGTTCTCTTTCAGGTCTTCGGTTTCCTCTGCCTTCAGTTTGGATCGTTTAGTCCGCTTTTTGGGTGGCGAGGGGTCGGCGTCATCGTCTGCTCCCGGGGTTGGCAGAGCTGTTCCCAGATTGTGAGGTAGCTCGTTAACATCTCCGTCGTCTTCCTTTTTCACGTTTGCGGACTTGCGCGAGCGCTTTCGGCTGCCCGGTGCTGGAGTCGATGGGGGACTAGATAACTGCTGTGTGGTCGAGGCTGCCTCTTTGCCCTTCGCAGGGGACTGTGCGGCTTTTGCAACCGAGGATCTGGTCGCCCGCACCATGACTGTATAGTACCTTGTCCTTGATGGGATGCGACACAAGGGCGAAAATGTGAAGAAAGAGGCAATAAGCCGCGGGAGGTGTAAGGGAACTTTAGCCACGAGGTGCAGTATTGTCTTTGATTTGTGGAAAGTTGATGGGCGCTTTTAATCTCGAAGTAAGTATTGAAGGAAGGCCAAAGAGTCCCCAAGACTGCTTAAGGAGACGCAGATGCGAAATGGTAAATGGATCGAATCGCAGACTCGCTAGAAGGAGTGATGACGTTGGCTTGGATGACAAGGAAATCGCGGGCGGCTGGCCAAAGCGTCCTGCAAGGTACGATCTCGAGCCCGATCTGAGAGATCTCATGCTATTTCTATCCATCAACCTCATCACTATACACACTGATCACACACCCTAGATCGCACCTATGGTTCTCATGTGTACCGGCTGTGTATGGTCACAACATTATGTCCACAGAAACTCGTCAAATGACGAGGATTCGAGACCACCTCACTTCCTCATTCCTCCTGCGAATGGGATCGTCGTCCATTAGGGCGAGCACTTTCCAGACTATTTCAGGCAGGTGTCTTTGTGTTATCGAGGAATCGGGTCACCGTTCGCCTAAACGAGATTCACATGTATCTCCACCTCGCGAATGCTCCGGCGCGCTTCAGCGTGCTTGCGGATGTGCAACGACTGCTGGATCAAGTCGCCGACATGCGATATGCATTTGATGAGTCGTAATAGCGGCCATTTCCATGGTTCAAATTAGATGGCTATACTACCGCCACCTCTGGAGGCCTTTTGTAAATCACGCGCCACATTTCCGGATCACCCAACAGCGAGTACAGTTCTGTGCAGATACTCCTGGTTACCACTTTTTCCAGCCCACGTCTTCCTCCCTGCAACCTTCAATCGGCTCGAAATCCATACTGGGCATATCAAATTCTTCAGTGTGCGAGTCAACATCATCCATCTCGGCTGTCCAAATACTGTCAACGAAGTGAACCGAGCCGGTGGCCGTGCACCCAGGATCCGCGTCCCGATTTCCAGGAGCGCTGAGAACGCTGTCGAACGCTTCTTGATTGACCCTAATGAAGTTTCGATGGCGGAGCGTCTTTAGCAACGTCGTCTTAGTCGGGCGGATCGCACGCGGCTGCTCACGTTGCAAGTTGGCGCTCTTCCATTTATTGAAGTGCTCGCAGAGGAAGTCCGTCGTAGCATGGTCGAAGATTTCGCGGTCGTTGAAAATCGTCCACTCGAGTTTGTCAAGGATCACCGGTTCGCCCAGCTCCAGGATCTCCTTCTGGATGCGGGTGGTGATGTCTTGAAATTGATCTCAGGCGGCATCGTCGCCATAGGCGCAGCGATAGATCGCGAAGCCCCACCGGTCGTGATTCTCTTGATCGAGGTTGCGTCTGGCTTTTGCCGTCTTATTGAGCGTTATTGTCTCGTCGGTGATGGGCGTTGACATTTTGGTGGGCAGCAATGAGGACTACTTGCTTGTTAGTCTACACCTCTATATTGTTACAGTACTTACGTAATTCCACAGCAACTGCGTAGTAAACGCAATAGTCGAACACTGTACTTAGTAGTAACTGCCTGAGAGTACTACATAGTATGTATATCAAGGATGAAGTAGTGATCAATGGAGGATTTAAAAAAGGCTAATGAATTCTATAGAGCGTTATTGATATGAAGCGGATGCTTTTAGCGAGTTCCGACTGTATTTGTCAACCTCATCGCTACAGTATCCAGATGGTCATATCGTATGTGGTTTAGAGTGAAACAAACCCATAAACCGACAAGTTTTCAAGACAGTCTCACTTCTTGTGGTCCTCTTCAAAGACACCTATTCCTTGCCACAGCAGGACTGGACTTGCTAGGCGGAAGCGATGAGCAAGATTCTCCATCTTTACTTGCATGTTGTTGTTCTAGCGAGTGCTCTTGCAAAAGAACTTGCCTTTTAGATTTTGCCGACTGTGGCCTGCACAAACTCCTGCTACACTTCGACGGCATGCCATGTCCAATGCCGGCATCACACAGAGCATCGACGCAGTGTATGTGAAAACCATGGCCCACATCCCCTGACGGCTGTCCTTTTGATCACCTCCGAACGCAACTTCGGCAAGCCTGCCTCGCCCTGACAGGACGCAGGTGGACGTATCTGCGGGTGGCGGGAGCGCTAGCAAGGTAAGAGCTTCGCTCCTGGAAAGGTCGAGGTCAGCACAACTCTTACTGTGGCGAGCTCGCTCCCGTTCCCAAGTATATCGTGAACACATTATTTTCTAAGCGAGCAGATTGGAATCCCACTACTATGGCCACCAACCAAGTCGCCTATCTCAATTCCCCCTCTGTCGCTAATCTAGAGGCGGCTGTTGCTTAAACTTCTTTACATAACGTTTTCACCATCCTAGCAAAATGGCAAATGTCAAGCCAGATGTCCGATGAATCCGGCAGGATTCGACCTGATATAACAGCCTCCGCCATTCTTATGGCCTTGTATTGTAACAGGTCCGATATTCTTTCGCTCTTGTTAGCCGTTAGCTCCACGAAGGTCATGCCTGTCAAAGAAGCCATCAGGGCTGGATATGTCGCCAATTTCCAGGCCTTCCTCTGGCACGGCTGGGACGTGAACGAGCCCTTGGAGCATGACGGATCGTCAGCACTAGGTAAGGTCCGTGGATGGAGCTCGTATTGTCCCAAGCTTATGCTGGTAGGTACGCTGTCAAAGACAGACACCTGGCGTCGTGGCTCTTAGCCAACAGTGCAGATCCGAACGCAGGCTTCCAATACGATACGCCGTTATCAAGAGCTGCGCTAAGTGGAAGTGCGGAGATGGTCGAAATGCTGCTTTCGCATGGCGGCGACGTGAACCGCGGTCAAGTCCTTCACTGGGCGGTGGAAAGGCATGAATGCACTTGCGAGGTATTGACGATGTTGTTGGAGCGGGGTGCTTCGCCGAACGAGATGGAGTTTGGTGGAATTTTACCAATGTGGTCAGTCCTGCAAGTACTTAGGACTCCACTGCATAAAGCGGTGGCGCTCGACAAACAAGATGTCGTTGAGAAGCTCCTTGAATATGGCGCTGATCCAGATACGAAAGACACCTCAGGCAAGACAGCTAAGGCCATGGCAGTAGAGCTCGGCCGCGGTCACATAGTCTCGCTCATGCAATGTTAGATAAACAACCTAGTAAGATCTACTTTCGAGACAAAGCGATTAGCTGACACTTGGGATCCTTCGATTCAAGCAAGAGTGCGCACACAAAGAGATGATCTACCTTGTGCTAAAACTGAATTTTGGTTTCGCTCTGGACACCGCCGGAATTCTGAACGTTGACGCCATTCAAGTCAATCTGCAGATGCACATAGCCCATGTAACATGAGGTTGAACAGGACTGACAGAGAGCGATGAAAGATTCAAGGACGCGTTTGTACAAAGGATACCTAATAGCACATCTCGAAAACGCACGCCATCTACAGCACGGACATGTTGCCGAACTTCTCGTTGTAGCCTGGCACGCCCCAGCGGCCCTTGGAGATGAGGGAGCTGACCTTCTCGTCGATCTCCGGGCGCGCAGCGACGACCTCGTCCTATTGAGTGTATTAGCATCTCCGTCCAGACCACGTAGCCGCCCATTGCCTGCCATTATGACATGCGGTGTCATACGTACCACAGTGAGATCCTCGAACGGCCTGGCGCTCTCAATGTTCTTCAGGGTAGCCTCGAGATCCTTCAGCTCAGCGTCGACCTTGCCCTTGGTCTCCTCGGCGCTCTTTACAGCCTGGGCCTCGAAAGCCTCGATGCTCTTGATCTGGCGCTGGACGTCGTACTTCTTCACCTGGAAGCTGCTCATCTGCTTCTCGATGTCGTCGACGATGGCCTGGTTCTTGAGGATGCTGCGGTAGTGGCCGAAGTCGACTGTCTGCGGCTGCTCGGAGAGGACCTGGACCCGGCGGCGGGCGTCGTCATGGCGCTTCTTGAAGGTCTGGAGGGACTGAGCGGTGCTGCCACGGAGGCCGAGCTTCTGGGGCAGGGCAGCCCAGTCGAGCTTCTGGACAGCGGTACGCTGGGCGGGATGGGTTAGCATGGCGTGCGGAGGTGAAAAGCTCGCCGGCGGGGTGGTATGGCAGGTCGACAGGACAGCGCACTGCCAACGTTCCATCACCATCGCCGGCGAGAAGGACTGAACGTACTGCGGCCGCCATTGTGATTGTCTGGATTGATTTGCTGAGCGGAGAGGGTGGGCGATGCCTATCGCAAAGGAGATGCGGTTGCTGAGCTTCAAACCAGGACGGGAACACCCGCTCCCGGCACTCGAGCACGGGCCGAGTCACGTTGACGATGAACCATACAGGTACAGTACGAGTTCGTGAATGACGGTTGAACCTTTGCTTGGGATAGGCTATCTAGCGGGTTTAATATATGCGAAGTAAAGATACTTAAGGTCTTCGCGACACATACGAACCGCGGGAGAGACCAAGTCAGAGAATCGAGACACAGAAGCAATATGAAGCGAAAGCAGCATTTGGTCTTGCAAATGGCTACAAGTTATACAAATTGAGGTTGCTTTTGCCAGCATAATAGCAGCATCTTGACAATCAGTCGAGACCTTTCGTAAAACTTCATCGCATGGACATAGCAACCTGAAGCTCAGATCTTGAGCTTGACTCAGATGCAGCATGGATCGTTCCCCACGGCAGAACGAAGGTCTATATGCTCAATGCCATGATAGAGTTGACAATGTCGTTGTCGTTCTCCTTGAGTGCCTTGACAGCCTTCTTCCTGCTCACGCTTGCCTGAGCCATGACCAGCTCGATGTCCTTGGCCTCCAAACCAGTGTCGTCGACCTCCTCGCCGTCGTCCTCTTCCTCCTCAGCCGGCTTCTTGTCCTCAACAGCCTTGCCCTTGTCAGCGCCGTTGGCGGAGGCCTGAGCACCCTCGCCCTGGGCCTGCTGCTGAGCGGCGAGCTGCTGCGCAGCGGAGGCCTGAGCCTGGGAGTTCAAGTCCTCAATCTTGGCCTCACCGAAGATGCTGCAAATACTGGTCAGCTGGAATGCCCAACAGCGAATTTTCTACCTCCGATGAAGCCGCTTCCAATCCGAAACTTACATCCAGGTGTTGCTGTTCGGGCTCTTGTAGACATCCGGCTGGCTGATGACAAACAGGATGTTCTTCGGCCTCCTGAGGGTGACACGAGTGATGCCCTCAACGTGCTTGAGGCCGAGCTTGGAGATAGCCTTGCGAGCCTTCTTCTCGTTGCGCGAGTGGACGGCAACGCTGGCGCCTGCCGGAATGTTGGCCTCGCCGCCCTCGTTCTCGGAGTCGGATGAGTCCTCGTCCTCGACTTCCGGTGCGTCCTTCTTCTCAACCTCGTCGGGGAGCTCTTCGACACGCGGGTTTGCCATGATTGGTAGCTTTGTGGTATAGATTGGAGCTATAGGACAGGTTAGTGGGTGATGATCTCGCAGATGCGCAAGCTTTCTGTTGCGCGTCACGCTGGCAGCGAACAAAAGTATCAATGCGCCTGGGATATCTTACATACAAGCTTGCAGTCAAAGCTGGATGCAGCGACAATCAATAGTCCCAGCAAGTCCTCCTGCGTGTCAATGCCGTTCGAGGTAGTGAGATGCTTGGCGGACAGCCACCGGCGCAGAATTTCAGGTGGTCCGAGCTTTCGACCACCGAGCGTGGTCATCGTCACGTGGGGAAAGAGAGATGGAGAGCTATTGTGAATTGAAGTATGCAACATGTCATTTCAACTGAAATATTGTAGGGTGCGTGAAAATTCAAGAGAGGTGATTGAAAAACGTGAGCACTTCATGTGCATTTCACAAGCCGATCGAGGCCATTTTTGGAAGATGCTGTCGAAGGCTGAAGCAATCCCGTCTGCCATTTCGCCAGCCCCATTCGCTAGAATCATGCCCTTCGCGCGGGGAGTTGCCAGTCGCAGATCCCACACTTAGAGCGCATCATGCACATTGCCATCCTCGCGCAAAACAAGCACACCCTTAAGCCTTCTTGCCCCGCGAGCTCGCCAGCGTCTTCCTCGTCTCGAACCGTGCCTGCTTCCTCAAAACCATGACCTTGAAGCGCTCAAAGTCGTTGAGCTGCCTTCTGCGCATAAGCTGCGCGCTCGTCTTGGCCGTCTTGCTGTTGGCCCACTTCTCCTCGACCTTCTCGTTGTTCCACAGCTTCTGCAGAGCAGTGTGACCGGCGCCGAGCGGGACCTTGGGGATCACAATGCCGGTGAGGGTGACGTAGGAGAGCGGTGCGGCGTGGCGGGGAACGACCTTGGAGGCATCGCTGGAGAAGCCCTCGACCAGGACCTGTATGTCCATGTTAGTATGCTAGTGCGGGTTTTCCAGATGGGCCTGTGGCAGTCTCGTTCGAACGTACACGGCGGTGGTCGATGATCTGGGCAATTGCGGCGAGCTTGCCAGCGTATTGGCCCTTCTTGAAAAGGACAACACGGCCTCTCTCGACCAATCTCCAGCTGCTCGCGGTAACCGATGCGTCGCCCATTTTGCCGGTCTTGTATGGGCCTATTGATCCACCGTCAGCCTCCAATATCCTTCTCTGCTCTTTGAACGTGAGTATTTGAATCGTACCGAAAGTCGTGTCGTAGTCGTCGGTAGTCGCTGTCGTCGTTAGATCCGCCCGCGGTGGTGAAGCTGGAGAGATTTCGAAGTGCGAAGCGCCAGCGCGGAAAGAGCCGCCACTTCCGGCACTCTTGGCACACCTCCCGCATTTCGACTGGAGAGTGCGAACATCAGCGAAGTTGACTGCAGCAAGCCGACGGAGGCATCTAACGACGACCAGCGACTGTACCGGACAAGCACCACAGTCGCCACCATGAGGACCTACGACGACACCTTCTCCGGTCAGAAGATCTACCCTGGCAAGGTACGACATCGACACCATGAGCGACCCGGCACGCGGTGGGACATGACGGGCGCTGGCGGCGATGGAAGGGAGTCGGTGCAATGATGATACAAAATATAATTATATTGGCGATGGCTACGGCCATGTGAAAGAGTTCAATAATTGGGAAATCTCGTCCTGAAAGCGACATGCGACTTCAGTACATCCTGCACACGCGTGCAGAGCGTGCCGCCAGCGCCTAGTCCCCGCGAGCAAGAGGAGGATACATTGAATCGATCACATGGAAGAGGTGCATGGGACTACGTGCTGACTTCCTCCTTAGGGCAAGCTCTTCGTCCGTTCTGACAGCAAGATCTTCCGTTTCCAGAACGGCAAGTCAGAGTCCCTCTTCCTCCAGCGCAAGAACCCTCGCCGTATCGCATGGACTGTCCTTTGCCGTAGGGCGCACAGGAAGGGTATCACTGAGGTATGCCGCTCGATCCAGACCGCAACGTACGCCGATCAGACCCAATGGACAATCTAACCCAATGTACAGGAGCAAGCCAAGTCTCGTCGCCGTCGCCAGGTGAAGTCCCAGCGTGCCGTCGTTGGTGCTTCTCTCGATGTGATCAAGGAGCGCCGTTCCATGCGCCCTGAGGCTCGTGCCGCCCAGCGCAACGCAGCAACCAAGGAGGCCAAGGAGAAGCGCAACGCCGCTCAGAGCGTGAAGAAGGCAGAGAAGGCCAAGAGCGCCGCAAAGGGTGCTGCTGGCCAGGCTACTGGCCGTGTCGTCGGCAAGCAGGCTTCCAAGGGCGCCGCACCAAAGCCGAAGCCTACTACCCGCTAAGCTAGACCTCTGAGTGAGAGGTGTGTGCTTGACTTTGACGATGTGGAAGGGGGCCTAGCATTGAGTGCAGGAGAAGTGCGGATGATCACTGAGCACTCTGCGGCTCGCCTTACGGAGTTATTGAGCATGGCAGGTAGCGATCAATGAGACTTCGCGTTTGATGCAAACAACTGCTTTCGCTGTCACCTTTCTCACAGTGATTCGCTTTCGTGATGGCTACGCAATCAGTTGGCTCAGTCTTTGACTTCGTTCCTAGTAATTCAATATGCTGCTCGCGTGCGAACAATACACTGTCACGTCAGACTTATTCGAATTCATCACTACTGACTATCTCGTCCAGGTAGAACATGGATCGAGCGCGCTGGATGCACTTCAAGTAAGTCAATACGCGTCGGGTTCAAGCCTATAGCTCACTTCAAGAACTATGCTGGGACTTCAAAATGGAAACTTATGAACATCAGTCATGATAGCGGCGAGTGCGTGGTTCATTTTCACTGCAGTCCTCCACACCCGTCCACAACCGCGTAAGAGGCAAGCACAATCAGAATAATCACGCCCATGGCACCTCACCACGAGTATCAACTACCGCGTTTACGTCAAAGTTGGGCACGCAAGATACGATTCCTCGCGTTCACTACGCAGTCCCTATCGGGCATGATCACTGCGATGACCGTAGACTCATCTCTCGCAGCATAGGCAGCTAATGTGGTCTCGAGTGGGTCAATTCAAGATCAGTTCCCAAACCGGCCATGAGTATCATGCCACACGCCCGGGTTTTGACAAAAAGACCAACAAACCGAACATGGGTCGACGGATGCTAGAATCGCGCTGATCAAAACAGATTGCGCTCCCTGTTATTGCGATATACGACTATGGTATTGCGAAAGCGAAAACCAGAGAGCTCAGCTACGCTCGGTAGCAGATCGCTGACAATCAGCAAAGGACAAAAGCGAGTAGTATATCCCCATCATTTTCGCTGACTTCGCATTGAGCCGCCGCGGAAAACGATCACCTGACACGCCGCAGAAAGTCACGGATGGCAGTACAGAGACCAAAGAAATCCGAGGCACGACCATCCATCCCCCTTAACCATAGCAAAAGCCTTCACAGCCTGGAACACTAATCTTGCGCACCAAAGGTGATCATTTTACGTCTCTATGCCTATCTACAGGGCCCCGTTTGAGAAAGGCCGCAGTATGGGTATTTGGTAAGTTTAATATACACAATTCGACGGACATCGCCATCCGCCGGAGAAAACATCACTGCTGCAGCTGCAGCTGCGTTGGGGGGTAGTGGCAAGGACACGACACTGACGTTCGTGGTCGGTCGTGGTGTGCCGAAAACCCCTCTCACCCCGTGAGAGGTGTCCTCGAGGTCTCTTAAGCAAAGGGGCTTGAAATCTTTCCACCTTTTGTTCTCCCCACCCGATTTTCCCCATCCTCCTTTCTTTCCGCTCCCATTTCTTGTAACCAGAAATCAATCCAAAGAAAAAAGAAACTCCATGAAGCGCCACGCTCCCCAAACAAAAAACAATTGTAAGTCTTTCCACACACCCTCTCTCTCTTTCTCCACGGGCCCAGCCGTTGGCGGTAAAGACCTTCAAGCAAAAAGGTAGGAATACCCAGAAGGGTAGGGTATTTTCCAAATTTAGAAGGAATCAAGACGATAACACGCACGGCGTAGTGCCGTGTCGAAAGCTTTGCCGATTCGAGATCATACGAATTGGGCCGTGACGCCCATGGATGCGGCGGCACCACCGCCCAATGTATGACAGCCGCGTTCGTGTCTCTTCATGTTACTCCGGACGCTGAACGCCTTGCCGCACCCGGCGTGAGGGCACTTGAAGGGCTTCTCGCCCGTGTGCGAATGGCTGTGGATCTTTAGGCTGCTGGGTCTGCTGAACGCTTTGTTGCAGGTCTGACAGATGTAGCGGTCCTGGGACTGTGGGAAGGTGGCTTGGGAAGACGGGCTGATGTAATGGTGGTGTTGCCAGGGGTTTGGGGCCGGGAGGCCGTCGGCCGTGGTTGGTTGGACTGGGATGGACGCTGGAGGTGGGGGTGGTGGGAAGTTCGAGGGGAGAGGGCGTTGATGGTAGAGATTCGAAACCGGGTATGTGGGATCCGATGGAGAGTAGTAGGAACCGTTAGACATGGTGCCGGGGGATGAGTGGTACGGCGAGGTGGTGTACGGGGAGGCGCCGTACGGTGATGATGTAGGCTGTGAAGGTACTGAATGCCTCTTCATGAAGTTTGCATGGGCTACGCGTTGTTGCTCAGCATCCATGTTGTTAAGCGAGGAGCCAAGGAAGTAAGGCTGGCCGGAAACAGGTGCTGCAGTATTCGGAGCTGCTGATGGACTCTGCGTACGTTCAACGACAGAGTCGTTGCGTAACGGCGGGGTCGGTGCGATTGCAGCTCTTTGGTTACTCGATGATTCCATAGGCGGATAGACATGTTTTCGGTGCTGCTCGGCGGCCATAGCCTCGCGTTGTTGTTGTTGCTGTTGCTGTTGCTGCTGCTGCTGTTGCACCGCAAGATGAGCAGCGTTATGCTGAGCTTGCTGAGCTACTAAACCACATGTTAGCAAGGAATCGATATCTGGGACGGATCCTGAGTCTACGTACCTTGCCCATCGTTTGGTCGATCACCATCTGCGATCCCCAGCAGGTTCGATATGGACGGGAGAGATGGTCGGTTTCCATCTTCGGAATCCGGCGAGCCAGAGGCTCTTGAAGTAGAGTGCTGTGGTTGTGAAGGGAGATGCGGCTGTTGTTGCGGTTGGCTTGCTGGCGTAAAGCCGGCATATGGGTTTGCGCTGATCGAAGCTCCACTGTGAACCTGCGGCTGGTGGGCTCTCGTCTGATACATAGCGTACTGGTGCCCATAGGTAGGGAGTGTGTCCCTTACCGGATATGCCATCATATTCACAGACGCCATTAAGTCGCAGTGAGTGAGATGGTTGACAATGATTGATGAGTTGCAGTGTGACCAGTAGGATACTTGCGTCAGGATGAGATGTTGCCAATCAACACTTCCTGAAGAGGGCGAGAAGAAGAGGATATGATGGTCTGGAAGCTAGACGGAACGAGGTTACGCTTTCAGGGCGCCAGATCCAAAGCGGTCGAAGTACCGGACGGGCGATCTCCACGTAAATTGGAGGTGCAGCCGCCCACACCTTCGCGTTAATTGACTCCTCCACAGGCTTACTCGCGTGCTCAGACGACAATCTGAGATAGACGTTGAGGATCGGGGGTGAGGCAGACAGGCTAGAAGGGTTCTACCGTCGCGACTGAGTAATTGGTCGCTGGAGAGTCCCGAGACAGTCGAGGGTGAAGCGATCAAGCGCGGCGCCCTGGTGTCTTTGCCGCTCGCTGCTGGGGGGCCGCCGTGACTTGGACGGAAATCCCTGCTGGCAATCTATCGGACCCGGGAGATGTACTGTTCGGGAAAGGGAGAGCTTCGCAGGGCTCCAGTAATGATTTTCTTGGGCCGGTCAACATGCAATGACGATCGACAGGCCAAAGGGATGTGTGACCAGGCTTTGATGTTGGGATGCCTGCCCGTGCGGCGGATAAGATGGTGACGCAGGACAGGTGTCAAGCCCACGCGGTGAATGTGGTATTGGGTGGCTGTGGGAGTGAATAGTCCGGTTGGTACGGTGCAGCTTTCTCGGGTGCCGCGGTCTAGTTTAAAGCGGAATGCCTGGGAGCGGCACAGCGTACTAGGTGGTAGCGGCCTGCTGGGCTTCTCGTTGCCGAGCGGCCTGACATGTGCATGGGAAGGATTGCCAGCTGGGCGGGTAGGTACGCAATACAATTCAGTCCGCTCCCTGGAGCACACAGGCCTGGGACCGGGACAGGGACGCGACTGGGGGCGAGAGTTAGTGGAGTTGCACCATTGGCGAAGCGTGCTCTAGCCTCTTAGGTGTTGCACGGAGAAGGCGGCGGAAGGAGCAATACTAAATTGACTTGGGACCACCGTGAAGGGTAATAACCACGCACGCACAGGAGAGGGTCGTCCTTCACCGTCGCACCTCTCCAGCGAAAGCTTTTCGGAGCAATATGCTCAAGACGTTATAGCGGGCTCGCGGCTGCACTACTGTGGGAAAGGATGAAGCACTCGGGCCATGTGGGACAGGGTTCTGTTAGTCCGCACGATGCTGATCTTTACGGCGAGCAGAAAGGCTTCCGTCATGAACGTCGCGTCTGATCATGGCTTTTGCCGGTCAATTAGGCGCAGCAGCACCACGTCACTCCATGCGTGCGTGTGCGTACAACAAAAGTGTTGTGATAGATGCCCATGCCCTTCCTCTGGTGCAAAGGCAACGGAGTCAGACGATCACACAGTTGACTGTCCTGTACACACCCGCAGCGGCGTGAAGGAAGAAAGCTTCCAACATGTCACTTCAGACGTAAGAATCACCGCCAGCCATCAATCCGCGGCAGCTTTTGCCTCTTCCGTTCATGCTAGCTGCAGGCTGGATTTCTTGTCGCATCATGCGGCGTCGTATTATCATTATTACGGCCCCGCTTGTCACGTTGGATTCCTCGATGGGACTTTATTACGCAGCCTTCATTTCGCCTGCACCGCTCGACGGTGATGGAACGCAAGATCCTCCGCCGTGCCTGATTCAGATGATCTACCGACGTGTTTCATAGCGCAACGCTTGTGGACTTAATCGCAGCGCGAGACTTGGGTCGAACATGGGCACGGAGAGCCGAGCGCCTGAACGGGAAACGGCTTGCAGGAGTAGGGGCGTCTGACCGGCGCTCATCAGGGAATCAAGCACTGCAACTACAGACGATTTTCTTCTAAGCGAGGGCCGTTTAGGGTTCTGCGTCGATCGCCCGAAAGCATGGCGGACAGGGTTTGTGCCTAGCCGAAGCTCAAAAGGCTTTCCCGTAATCCCGTTCCGCCTTTGACAGGCCAGGTGGAGATCTGTCCTCCAGCCACGCGAGCGACTGACGATCACTCCTGGACGTCGACATGCATCGTGATCTTGCACAAGCGTCTGCCACATCAACAATCTCATCATCCACATCAACATCATACCATCGGAAATGTGCGAGGGTGCCAGGCTGTTGGCGTCTGAGCACCTGTGTAGCTTCGTCCCAAGCCGGCGAGACGGGCAAGATGGAATGAAATAGGCAATAGCACAGCTCCACTTGCTATACAGTGCTGGAGAGACTTTAACAAGCCAACGGGATTTGGGGCTGGCATGTCACTTTGGTCCTCAATAGTTCAACCAAATTGATGGCGGCACACTTCGGCTCGTTGCACCTTACTTACCTCTTACACGGTACACCGCTTGTCACCAGTCGGACTTGGAAAGAGTCCGACCCAAGATGGCTTGATCGCTGGCTATAACCACATCTTGGTACCGAATACGGTGAGGCTGTTGTGATGAGCACCCACTCTATGCAAGGTCTGCTTGAGACTTTTGTTAGGGTGCCGCCGATACTGTGGCATGCGCCCTCTTTCAACGGATCTTTCCAGGTGCAAACGAGGGTGATGCTGATCATCACATGGTAGGCGGGCGGGTGTGCGAACGATGGAGATGACGGAAACCTACGTGGATGTGCCCAGGTGGTGAGAGGATCATGCCTGAGGATACAGGCGGCTATCCGCAGCGGGTGCAGATCGCTTCGTCAAGCTTTCCGCATTGGGTAGTAGGACCGACAAGATTGAACTCTGGCGAGTATTGGAGGGGCCTATACTTCCTGCACAAACTTCGCCTTCAACGCGAGGTACGAAGCACCGTCTCAACTGCTGGCGTCAAGAAGGTTAATTGATGACGATGTGGTCGTCTCGTTGTACCTTCAACTTCTCCGCGACGCGCAGAGCGGCGGGAACAACGATCGAACCTCCAAGCCCACTCACTGCATCTACCGTACCACCCAAGCTTATAGCCGAGCACTCATCGTGGCGGCGCTATCTACGCCACAATCTCTGAAGTTTCCCGGATGCCTTTCCCTGCATCGTGAAAAGTTGCATGGGACGGGCGCATCGCTTAGAGCTCCAGGCGATCGAATAGGCATAGATGATCGGCCGGCAGCCGTTAGACTTTCCTGCTGCTCACTTCACACGTGAGCTCCACACTGCTTGTCTCACTTTCTTTCGACCCCATAATCGGCATTCTCCATCCGAAATGGTCATGTCTCCGTAAAGATACTACTGTATGTGGACGCAGTAGGCAATGCAACACGTTTCCAATGTGTATGCCTTCTCAATCTGTCAATGCCATCTCTCGTTGGAGCTGGCCTTTAATCCCAACGGTCCAATACCATAAATTGAATCTGGACATTGTTGTCGTCGAGCCTCGTTCGAATCGCGCCACATGGGGATCGCTGTCACGGCGGCTTTAGGGCTCCAGGCCTGATGAGTTTCAGCTATTCGCGAGGCGAGGCGATCCTAGCGGAACCCACGATTACCCTGCTGGATTCTCTATTTCTCGAATGGTTCAAATATTAGACTCATATGCTTGTGTGTCGCACGCGCCATTGTTCTAACGTGGCATCCCAATTTTCGCTGTCATGCACCCGATCTCCGACAAGGATTCCGATGCTGCACGACAAGTCTGTCTCAGATTAGCCCTGCCTAACCGAGAATCACGCTACCACCCACGGCGGCTGTGTATCACCGTTCGCTCCTGGGGATAGGGAACAGCGGTGCGACACAGCCCGTACAGCACACACATCCAAGCACCGCAGATGGAGTCTCAAATGCATTCGAGACCATATGGGAAGGCCAATGCTCCGGTGTGTGGCAAGCACCGAAGTTCTGCAACGACATAGAGGTTGCAGCCGAGCAAAGTTGCCAGCCTCGGCGCCTTCTCGTGAACATGCATGGCGGTGAACATACAAGGTATTATTTCCGACTAAATGCCTGGCGGTGCCTACTCCCCATCCAAACGACTATACCAATCCAGATACATGAGGAAATGTCGCCGTGTTCCCCCTGTCTCATACCCGCCTGGACAAGCACGCATCACGCTCTCATCACAAGCAGCCAAGCGTTCAGTGCACTCCTCAGATTCCGCGCTCCTACAGTCCAGCGCTTCCTGATTTCAACCGAGATTCCGCGCCTCATTTGGAGGGACATGGGCAACAACGGAGCATGGAGACTTGGACCAATCCATGACACCATGCCAGCAACATTCCAAAGATGTCCAATAAGCCGGGCTCGCCAGGGCCGGCGTGGCTCCTTCGCTTCGTCGCTCAGGAGATCATTGATCACCACACAGCCGAGGCAGGGAGAGATGAGCGGCTAAATCGAGCTTGACATCACGTTCCATGCCGTCGAATCTACGCCACGCGCATACATCCCAGGCGCACAGCAGACTCTCCATCTCTTGCTTCACCGGATGTCAGTGGGATAGGCTGCTGGTGGCAGACAAAACTTCCGTCACGGCCGCTTTTGTTGACGAGGGAAATAGGCGGCAAGTGGATCCGCATCCGGAGCAACGCCCCAAAAACGTGCGCAGCACGCCTTCTCCGCCATTCAACGGCTATCCTCACCTGCACATTTGTCACGCTCCGTATATTTTTCCTGGTAAGGTGCAAAACCCGCGGCTTAGCTTCGACGTCCTGAACGCCAAGGGCAGGGAGTGGGATAGGGCCGCATATATGCCCATCGACGACAATCATCATCACACGCATCTTTCCTTTCACTACACGCTGCTGTTTCGTCCGGATGATCACACCGTGCCCTCTCCTTCGCTCTAATCCTCCAGTTATCTAGGGTACAGGATTGGTTCCGGCTGATCTGTGCAGGGCCTTATTATCCAATCTATCGCACATTAGACCAGCCTGCACATCCCTCACGCTAGGGCCAAATCCACGCGGAACCCTCGTTGCGCGTTCTCTCGCCGCGCGCGCGCGCATGTGCACGCATGCCACGCAGCTGTATTTCCGTCTTTGCTCCCTCTTCTCGCCTTTCGCTTATCAAGACTGCGCCCGCTTGGCCTGCCCTCCTATTCGTGCATTAGCAGCCCTCCCGGAGTTGTACACGTGTGCGGCGTAGTTTGACCATCGGGATTTGAGGAAGCAAAGAGGGTGGAGGGGGGCAAAGAAGAAGGACGGTCGACCGGGGCCTGGTGTTTGATCTTCGCATGGGATTGGTGCGATCTTTCAGCACGAAATACCTCCCCTCCCTCCTCCCTTGAGGTACCTTCTCGCCCCATTCTCTTTTTCCCCATTGGTCCGTCCTACTCCTTTATTATTCCTCCCATTTCCCTTCCCCCTTTCGTCCGAGGCCCGTAGGCGCCTCAGGACGTATCTCGCTGTTCCCTCGCCTCTTTGGGCATGCATGTCTAGCTGCTGCGTGCCCTGTCTCACGATAATAGACTTGCAGGGCTTCTCTTTTACAGATTAGCTCTCAGCGGATGATCTCCAGGACGTATCTACGCAGATCATTTCATAGGATAGGGTGGCTGGGCACCTCCTGCGGAGCGTGGACGGTATAGGGAGATTCTTCCGATCCTGGGAGTTTGGCAGGCTCGGAGGACACCCTTTTGTCTTGTCTGCGCGTCTCATGCCCTGTTATTCTCGTGCACAGGTGAGACTGGCTAGATTAGGCGATGATGCGATTGTGTAGACTATTGTTTGCTCGTACCTCCTACCTCATGCTGTGCTAGGTATTGAGATTCTGGCAGCAAAGCAATGTCCAGTATGAGGACGGCTGAGCTCGTGCTGAACCGAACGTTTACGGATTTGGTCCCAATCCTCATCTGGTCCGCCTTTCTCGGGGCGCCGGGAGGCAGATACAGATCTCAAATAAAACAAACGCTCTTTTCTGTCTTCACTTTAGTCAACCGTGAGCATGTATGTTCAAAGCCTGCAACAACTCCTAAAGCGTTAACACTCCGACTATCCGTCCTGCCTGACCCCCTTCCCGGTCGTGACTCCCTGATCTGTGTCTAATCTTCGAGTAGGTTTTGACTGTGGAGCAAGCCGAATCGTTGCACCTACGCCGTCTGGAATCGCGGACTCTCATTCCACAGGCGCCCACGAACAGCAATTCGGCAGAGGCAAATGTTGGTGTGATCTGCGAATTGGTGGCGGCCGGCACCATTAGCTCTGTTGGTAGGAGGAGGGGACAGACACACACACACTCTGAGCAGAGATCTGCCCAGCTTCTTTGTTCAGCGGGCCCTCCGGTCAAGGTTGTGTCCCCTTTAACGTGATCTTCAGGTCCCGTTCTCGTGGCTGCACCGTCTTCTTCTTGACCACCACTTTTCTTGACCGACGCTCATGTCGATTCCAACCTCGTCCGCCGCCACGGGGTAGCAATGAGATGAGGAACGCGAGCAGGACCTTATGCGATCACAGCCGGCCGTCTCTGGCGTAAACGATTCAATTCGAATCTGTTTGCACATTTGCTAATGTTCAGTGGAGTCAATTTGGTCAATGAGGACGAACATAAGACAGGCTGGGGATCGAGGCGAAGATTGAGATGGCATCAGGTTCACGTTTACTGTGAAGGGCAGTAGGATTGACAGTCTGTGTCATTGCGCAGGGGCGAGGGGCTTTGGAAGTCAATCGGTCGAGTCTTTTTCTGCCCGGTGTTGTGCTCCGCAGTGCTAGGATAATGGGACCCGGCGTGGTCTGCAATCGTGTATCTTAGAGAGTGAAGGCGTGCGAAGCAGAGGCGTGGATGGTTTCAGGAGGTTAGCCGGACACCTGTCACTGAATAAGGCCACTCTTCCTTCGTTCTTGTTCCGAACAGGAAAGATAATTGACTTCTGTTTTTTTGTACGAAGGACTGAGCTCTCATCTGGTACCAGAAGTCTTCAATTCTTGTACTAGGAGGGGCATCGAAACGTGATTAGGTACTTCGCTTCTAACCACCAGCATCCCCTTGCTAAATGATTTATCAAGATTCTCGGGCCTCCTAAACGCTACCATACTCGCAGGTCGTCATCCATGGAAGGGCTCTAGTACAGCGGTAATCCCTTGCTGGGTAATCATCTAAGATTCTCGAGCTTCCTGTTTACTACCACACATGTGAGTTGCTAGTTTTGGGAGAGCCTCGTACATAGTAGAATATCCATCCTAAGCAGTGGCCTGAAATCCTCGAGCTTCCTGCAAGCTACCACGCTCGCAAATCGCCATTAGTGGGAGCAATGTTGTGGAAATCCCGTGTTCAAAGAGTCGCTGGAGATTCTCAAGTGTCCCGTACGATGCCTCATACGCAGATTGCCACCGGCGGGAGAAGAAGCTATGCTAGGTTTTAACCGTTCATAATGGCCTCTATTCTATAGTAGGTAGGCCCAGAATTCCTCAACTTCCTACACAGTACGAGCAACTATACTCGCTAGTAGTGGGAGAAGCGTAATTGAATTGGAGCCCATATCCTGTTCCTACTTAGCATTCGACTTGGATAATATGGAAGCCCTCCACGTTAGCACTAGTCTCTCTCTACATGTTAAGATAGATCATATGTGTCTCCTGTCTAGCATTCGACTTGATGTCTTGAGGGCCTTACACAATAGCACCAGCCTCGCTTTACATCTAAGGATGGATCCTCCTAAACCAAAGCCAATTTACTATTGGGTTTGCCGCATGCAACTGGCCCCTCAATTCCTGGCCACTTGGCTCAAAGCCCTCCAAGCCGATCAATCCAACCTCTTCTCCGATCGCCAGGAGTTCATCATGATGCTTATCGAGCTCGAAGCGACCTGTCGCATCTACGAGCAAGAGACCTGTACTGCGACCAGTGAGTGACAAGGAAATGGGAAGAAAGTTCAATGATGAGATCGAGGTTTCAATGAGATGATCGCCTCTCCAAGCTTCCCATGCAGCATGCATGCACTATACCATCTCATGTAGTCTGTATAGAGCGTGGATATCACGGATGATATCTCAAAATTCAAGTCGTTTTCAAATCGATTTCGAACCTCATCCATGCTTGGCCCTTATTCATGGATTCGGACGTGATGTCTCGGACGCCCTTTACGTTATCACCAGTCTCGCTGTTTTCGTTGAGATGGAACCTGTGTTCAGCCTCCGCTTAGCACTCAACATAGTGTCTCGGCACCCTATACGTTAGCACTAGTCCCGATGTACCTGTTGAGATGAATCTAATACTCGCCTCTTCTCTAACAGTTCCTGTCTAATTTCTTGGGCACCCTATAAGTTAGCACTAGCCTTACTTACACATATTGAGATGGATTCCCGTCCTCTCCTGTCTAGCACTTAAATTCGTGTCTTGAGTGCCCTCAACGTTAGCACCAGTCATGCTTTTCCATGCTAGGATAGATCTCGTGCTTGAACCCCCTTCTCAGCACTTGGCTTGGTGTTGTGGGAGGCCTATATGTAAGCATCAGCTGGGAATTTACACATTGAGATGGGTCCCGTGCTCGGCATCTTTGCATGGCATTCATCGAGGTCAAAGGCCAGCGTCACGTGGACCCGTCGTCCCAGTCTAAGCTCGTCGTTGAGCCAACCGCCTAATTCCTCAAGTAGTGCTACAGAACTCTTCTTGAGCTGTTCAAGAACAAGATGAGCAACAACGTCCTTGTGGCATGCGCGTACTCGGCTGGCAGAGATGGGTGGCTCAAGCTCTTTCAGATCGACATGGTGGCTGCCAACTCCAAGATCGGCGAGGCGAACAAGGCGATCGCCGAACAGTATGAGTCGCTCCCGGACGGTGAGAAGAAGGCGAAGTCGCCTCTGCGGTCACTGAAGAACTATCCCCGCGTGCTGACCGTGGACTCCGCTGAAGGCGACGAGGCTCTGGTTGTGTTCGTCGACCCGGGTCACGGCGGAGGCAAGACTTCTGAGCAGGGCTTCATCGAGGATACGCAGCGCTGCAATGTCCTCCTTACGCGCGGCAAGGCCTCTGTCACTGTTCTTAGCAATTCTTGCGACAACGTCGAAGTCACGGTCGACGCGGTGCAAACCAACCCGCCGCTGATCGCCTATTACTGGTACTCGGACGAGGGTTCGGGCTTACTATACGCTAGCACATATGCAGATTGCATGCTACGAGATAGACCGTAAAATTAGGCGCTTTGTCTTGGGAAGATCTCATGTCAAGTCGCCACCTAGAATTCTTGGGCGTCCTTTACGCTACAACACTCTTAGATTGTGCGCTAGGAGACACATCGCATTATTATGAGCTGCTTTATCTCGTATGCAGTAGTCGTCTAAGATTCTTGGGCTTCCGATGCGGTACCACATCGCACATTGCGTGCTAGGAGACGGATCGTATAGTTTGCTTTTGTCTAGCGGGAATCTCGTATCGAAGAGTTACCCGCGAAATTTAGGCTTCCTACATGCTACCGCATTGCGTGTTGCTTGCGAGGAGACGGGTCGTAAAAGGTGCTTTAGTAATGTTTAGCGCAAACCCCGTATAAAGAAGTTAGCTAAGATCCTCGAGCTTCCTATAAGCTACTACAATCGCAGTTTGCCATCGGTAGAAGAATAGGGATTACAACAGTAAGGACCGGTGCTTATAATTTAAGACCATCTCCCATAGAAACATCCATTAGGACTCAAGGAAATCCTATACAGTAGGAGGAAGCCTGCTCGATAGGGGCGGGAGAAGCTTTAAGGGATCGGATTCCGGATTTCGTACTCGGCTCCTATTATTTAGCACTCGATTTCGTATCTTGAGCACCCTACGCACAAGCACCAGCCCTAGCACAACGATTGAGATCATTGTAATCCTACTCCGTTAAACAAGAACAATCTTACAATCACAAATGCCGGTTGAGGTATAGGTTGGGCATCCCGCATGCTCCATCCCGGTCGACACAACTTGGTAAACAGGTTCTACTTAGCCATACCATGTCTGCTGTTGTTGATCTCTGTATGTCGATACAAACCTTTTAAATATCCAATCGGACCTCAAAAGAGTCTCTGAACTGCTATGGACAGACCGTAGTATCGAGATTGAGCAAGCTCCGTTAAACGCTCCTCGTGTATTAATGCGGACAACGTTGACGTCGAGGTATACGTTATCTGAAACAGTTGAACTTTCTTAAAACTTGAGTTTGAGCTTCATATTCAATTTTACCTGTCAGACAGGCATTCCACACCCTCCGTCCCGCGTGGCACAATTGGTCAGCGCGTTCGGCTTTTATGTTCGCCATGTCTATCCATGGATCGTTACCGAAAGGTTAGGAGTTCGAGCCTCCTCGTGGGAGTGGTGTGGATCTATCACTTTTGACGAAATTGGGGACGTTGAGAGCTTTTTTTTTTTGGGATGTGGAGTCAGGATTTGAGTTAGGAGATTTGAGTTAGGACCCTTCTGACCTCGGGAACGAGGATTGCCTGCTTGCAAGGGGTCTCGAATCGGTTCTAACTGATTACAGACGTCTAACGGAAGTATTGTATCAACGATGCCTTGGGGGCAGTCGAAGAATGACTAGCGGTTTGCAGAGGAATACTTCGCCTTGTCGAAAACCGTAACGAGTGGGCATCGTTCTTTTGCATTTGTATACTTCCATCCTGTTGTCGGTAGTCAGCAATCAAAATCCTGGCCTACTACCTACATGATCTTGATGAGTCAGCTTCGATGCAACGACCCAAATGGCATGAAAATATCGAGAAAGTTGGACTGTACAAGGGCTGCACAGTTATTATGTCAAGGAATGAAATGATCCAACATGTGTTACGATGCAAGCTTCAGAAATACACTCTTTTGCCTCACGAGCCATGGAATTGAATGATGAGGCTTGGACTCCTAACTCTTCGGTAACGATCCATGGATAGACATGGCGAACATAAAAGCCGCACATGAGTATATAGATAGTTTGGGACGATCGTATTGACATCTTCCTCCGAGAAGGCATTGGATTGTGTTCCCGTTCATCGAAAATTCTTCCGCCAAATTGAGATGGCAAAGCAACAAAGCAGCCTTGAGATCACCGGCATCTGACATAGCAAGTGTTCGACAATCTACTTGCTCATTGGTAGTTCCTCTTGTTGCAATATCTTGCTAGATGTTTAATCTGAACGCGCAGGGCGACGATTGTTACAGCAGTACATTCCAATTGTGCTACCGCTGGTCGATACAATGTTGGATAAAATCATTGCAAGCACCGGAAAGCGTCATTTGAAAAAGTCGGAAGACCGCGTATAGGCGCTGAATGCGGTCTTGCTGGTGTCAAACGACAGAAACTTAAAGCAGTAGCATGAGATCAGTTGTTCGACACGCAGGACAGACTGTTGGTCCGCAACAATGCTGATATATGAAAGCTGATAATTGACTTTTTTCTTCTATCGTCGACTTCAAACATGTGTTATTTATGTGAGGCGTGACTTTCTTGTCGTGACTACAGTTCCATATCAATGATGTGTGGTTGGTCGTGAGGTGAAGCCATTCGGCAATCTGTTGCCGGTGAGCCGGGATAAGGTGCAAGCTTGATGTAATTGACATCATCTACCACGTACCCCACCATAAAGCTTCCACTAGACCAACAAGAAACCGCCGAGTACGGTGGACAACTGTACGTTGACTAAAAGCCATTGGATCATGCTGCGAACTTCGCTAGCTTCTACACTTTACAAATCTTCACCTTTTCTTAAACAAGCACCCGCAGTTGCTGCGACAAGTTTAAGAACGGTATCGACCGCCCAGACCCCAACTCTTCGCATTTCCAAGGCAGTCCAGCCAGCATCTTCACGTTACATCTACAACATCAGATCATACGCAAATATGGCTTCGACTCAATCGCACGCCTGCTGCACCGTTCCGCCGGTCCAGGCTGAGGGCTACAGCCCAAAGGGTGACTACATGACCGTTGAGGGCATGAAGACCTACGCCACTGGCCCGAAGAGCGCGAAGTCAGCCCTCCTCGTCATCTACGACATCTTCGGTTTCTTCCCGCAAACCCTTCAAGGTGCCGACATCCTGGCGCATGGCGACAAGGAGCACCAGTACCAGGTGTTCATGCCAGACTTCTTCGATGGCAGCCCCGCTGACATTTCCTGGTACCCTCCGGACAATGAGGAGAAGGGCCAGAAGCTCGGACAGTATGGCAGACCATATCGATCGCGACAACAGAGCAGAAGCTAATTTCATTCTCCAGGTTCTTCTCGACAGCTGCAGCTCCACCGAAGACCCTCGAGCGCATTCCCAAGGTCTTGAAGCAGATCCAGTCCGAGCGCCCTGATATCAAGGAGTGGGGCGTAGTTGGCTTCTGCTGGGGCGGCAAGATCGTGAACCTCTCCTCCCAGCAGGGCACGCCATGGAAGGCGGCCGCCGCTTGCCACCCGGCCATGGTTGACGCCAACGACGCAGCTGGCATCACCATTCCCTTCGCTATGCTCCCATCCAAGGACGAGAGCAAGGACGACATCGAGGCCTGGCAGAAGAACATCAAGACCAAGAACATTGTCGAATGGTTCCCTGACCAGGTCCACGGCTTCATGGCTGCTCGCAGCAACCTGAAGGATGAGAAGGTTAAGAAGGAGTACGAGCGTGGATACAACACCCTGCTCAACTTCTTCCACGAGCACATGTAAGCCGTCCAATTCCTAGGGTAGAGAGATCGAGTCTGACATGATTACTGCAGGTCTTAGATGAAGGGGCGATTGGCTGACCTTCCGACTCGCGATAGGAACGCTAGCGGCTCGAAGCTGTGAGCGTCAGACGATATCGTTTACGGTCGGCCTTACGATACACGAGCCTAATGGTTATACTGTAGATATGATGAGTATTCTATACAACGAATGTGACAATGCGCTAGTCTCACACTGAACGAGGATAAATGTACCTTGATGCCATGTCGCAGTAGGGCTGTCAGGTAAGTTTATCACATCATGATAAAATGCGTTTCCTTCGTAGCGACAGTCTGGCGGTACCAGTCACGGTCTAATCGCATGCGGAGGCGATATAGCACCAAGCTTTGAGACCTTGGTGGTCGAACCCATGGTCCGTGAAAGGAATGCAGCTCCCCTTCCCGTGTAGATAAGGGTCACATCCAACTTTATCATCTCCCTGTACTGTACCTTCCCGTCCGGACGAAACCAAGAGATGGCGTTATCGCTGCACCCAAGCTTTGTGGCACGTGTCATTTGCTTGTCGAGCAGCCAAACGCTGTAAGGCTTCATGCCGATTCGCACACAACTTTATCTTGGGGCCCGGGGCATGGAGATACGACATGCACGCTGCGAGATAGTAAACTGATAGAGGGGTGTGGCCCGTACCTGAGATTGTGAGAGTATACAAGGAGCGAGAGTCCTCTCCTATGTCTCTATGTTCTATCCTCGCTATCATTTACAACAACTTGCGTCCTCATTTAGCTCCACAGCTCTGCAACATACGACGGCATTTGGCCCACACAACAATACATACTCTCCTCAATACTCCACCAATAGCACGCTGAACAGGATTCCACTTCATTGTTGGGCCACGCCTTGCCCTTTACGATACGTGCCTATGGGGCTTGAGAACCTCCACTTTGCCACTTCGATACCATTTCCGTCAAGCAACACGCAACAACAGTCGATCCTCGCAATTTGACACCGGCGACTTCCAACCGAAGCCTGGATCGCAAGGGGATGCAATGCGTTTGGCCGGATCTCTCAGCCGCTGTATATGTCCTACAGACTGCTTCTCATCCCGACGACCCGACACGAGTCCCTTGACTGATCCCCACAGAGTCCACACAACTCTCCGCCCGCGTGCGGTGCTATCTAGTGGCGCGTGGATGAACGGTACTAGACGACAAGCACGCCACTGAGGGCCTAGTCAATCATCACCTTTCGTATACTGGACCGATCATCGAGCGCTGCAAGCTGACGCAGACTTTCAAGATGTCGCAGCCTATAGTAGTGCGACCTGTGGAACGCGACGAGTGGCATCTGCCCTTGTAAGTAAATGAAAGCGATGCACATCATGCCCGAAGGAAGGAGCCTGCCGATTGCTAGCTTGGGAGGGCTTCAGCCCGTGTCCCGCGCGACACAGATAACACTTGCCCCCCAGGCCAGCTTCAATTTACCTGAAAGCAGGGACAAATCGGCCGTCCATGCATTCGAGATAGGGAACGGGGGAGGTCCACCATTCTTCCGGATCGCAGAGGACTGCCCCACGCCTGGAGACTAGGAGGGGTCCTTTCAGCAGATCCCATCCCATCCCCCATGAGCTTATGCCGGTTGGACGAGCCGTGAGTGGCTGAGCGCCTGAATGGCTGCTGTGTGGGCGCTGGTTTTTGATTGGATATCCCCCACTGACATGTGATAGTGGGGCACATAAGATCCGAGCTTCCGAGCTTTGTACGGCGGCACCTGGAATTGCGAGAAAAGCAATGCGGAAGAATACCTAGGTGAGGTATCTGCAACTTTATTTTTTCTTTTTCTTTTTTCACATGCCGCTGGGATCACGCTCAGTCTGCTGAGTGCGACCGAAGAGTTGGCTTTCTGAAGCAGTCACCTCTCGTCCACATCATTATGCTTGGGAATCCCGGATTCGCGGTCGCCATCCATGCACCAACTCTGCACCGTCGTCCTCGCCAATGCAGGTTAGCGAGAAGTTCGCCGCCCATAATCTGTGCGCGCGCGCGCTATAGACCCTGAACTCTGGCTGTCGAATGGGTCGGCGTCACCTCGCATGCTCAAGATTCAACCGCCGGAAACGTCGAACGCTCATGCATGGACCAGTTGCCTTCCAGATGTCGCGTTCCCTCATTTTTGCCCAGACAACATGCTTATTAGTTGCGGAGTGTCAACAATTCTGACTGGTAGGTTGAGTAGCTAGACCGCAGCGTTGGAACATGGTGGTTCCTATATGCGTCGCATACTGCCAGGCTTAGCATCGAGGGGTCGAACGCCCTTCATTTGCCGACATTCCAAGCACCGAACTTTCGAAGCGCCAGTGTTCGGAAGTGAGCTCATGATGACCATGGATGGCCTCGAGCTCTTCCAACCGACGTCTCAATATTATGCGCTGTCTGGACATAAGCGATAATTAAATATTATCTGTCGACAGAGGACTCAGTAGACGGTGTAGGCAGCTGGGGTGATGCGGACTTGAAATTAGGCCCGCTTGTTCTGTTCGGCAACAACGTCGAAGTGCAATACCGACATGACAGCAGGGGCCGAGACATTTACTGAAGTCCTCTAGGTCTCACATCAATCGGCCCGGCCGCATATATCGGAATTGTTTTGGAGGACATGGAATCCTCCGATGCGATATTTACCTGATTCATGGCTTTGCGACGAGAGTATGAGAAGCGACGGAAATTTCTCCACGGCTTCTTTTGACTTGGGTAGTGTATGCTTGGTGCACCTGTCAACTCATAGAGTATGATATACAGATCGATGCATTCTCAGATGCCCTGCCTGAGCCCGCTCGATCTAGACTATTATTATTGTCGCTTGCAGATAAAGGCCCACTTCACGTTTTCAACGTAGTTCACCAATTGTAGTCGCAAGGCGCACAGCTCTAGCTCGAGGTTGAGCCCTGAAAGCGTTCCGGTCTCTGCCGACTGTCAAGCGAACCTAATCATGGCCAGGTAGGAGTCATTTCACCACCTGTTGGCGAGCTTGTCGGCGACGCCAGTCCTTGGCCTATTTGAGGAGCGTCTTTCTTCTTTCCCCTTGAGCGCGTGGAAGTAGATCAAGACTAGAGCTTGCGTCACGCGCGACAACTACCGGGACAGGCCAGAGAGGGTATTCGCCTTTTCCTCAGAGGCACATGCGCACATACCGAATCCTGCGCGAGAAGGCAGGCGGCGAAGGTGCTTATTGGGTGGCCCCACATCGAACAGGGTTCTATCCCGCGCCCATCACCGCGGACAGGGCAGCTTTCCGCGACCAGCAAGGAAGGGCCGAGCTACAACCTTTGCCCACCACCACACCTGCAGCACTCCCTGCAACGAGGCGCCAAGGGCTGTACCATAGCGCATGGCTTTTGCCGGGCATTAGCCTCTAGTCGTAATAGTGCTGCTTCGTGACGGAGCCCTCTGGCGGGCGCCGTATTACCAACACCTTCTCCCATATCCTCCACGTGGGACCCCAAACGTTCGCCCTTCCTGTCATCGATGCTGGTCGTGTGCGCACCTGTGAAAACGACGACGCGATCGGTGAGCGAAGCACTTCCCGCTCAGCACTGACAGCGCCCACACCGGGACTGCCCAGATGCCGCAACAGGCTAGGACGCACCTGGCGAGCGTGGGGGGCAATGCTTTCGCAGAGGACTCGACGATCGACGCCGCCTCTGCCCATGCACCACCCGATTCAGCGGACGCTGACCCGGTGAACACCGCCTCCTCGCCTCGCCGCGTGCGTTTTCCACCGGGCTACGCCAACGACGACAGCTCCGGCTCTTCCTCTGCCATCCAGTCACTGACTTCGGCGAGCACCCTCAGCACACTCGAGAGCAAGCTGGATCTATCGCCGACCGACGTGACCGCTCGCAAAGGCGTATTGCAGGGCACATTCAACGGGGGCGGCTGGCAGGACGATGTGACCAGTCCGCAATCAGACCGCCCTGAAGAGATGTCCAAGAATGACCCTTTAGGTGCCCAGATTTGGAAATTATATCACAAGACGAAGGGACAGCTGCCGAACTCGGAACGTCTGGAGAACCTGACTTGGCGGATGATGTCCATGAATCTACGTCGCAAAGAGCTTGCAAAACAACAAGGGTATGACTGTCATGTGCCGCCACTCATGTGAATCAAAGTAGCTGACATGTGCTCGCCAGGCGTGTTGCGCATAACGCCGGCCAGAACCCGCCAAGCGGTATCGCGCAACTGCGCAAGTCGTCCGAACAAGCGAATAACGCCGAAAACGAGGATTGGATGAACTTGGATGACTTCATTGTGCCCTCGTCGATAGGTACACCCGCAGGCGTGTCGCCGGCACCGTCGGGTGCAAGCGCAGTGGACACCGACTTCTCCGGCACCGCTGTAGCCTCTGCGATACCGATCAAGCGACAGCAGCGTCTTCAAGACGACGACTTCTCGACAGCCCGCGCCTCAGCACCGTCTGTGCCACTACTCGAACAGAACCGCGCCAACCAAGAGTTTGACTACATACCCAGACACGTGCGCAAAACTAGCATAGACGAGCGAAGGGTAAGTCCAGCACGTAAAGATATTTTGTGAATATCGCTGATGCGTCGTAGCCTCCAAAACGACGAGCAGACGCTTCGCCACAGGTTCCTCCTATGAACAACGCCGTCATGGTTTCTCACGATCCTATGGAAGAAGCTGCCTTGCACAACTATACTTTAGATGCCACGCCGACTTTCCAGCCGCAGGCACAACAACCCCAACTGCCTTTCAACCTGAACACCTTTGACCTTGACAATGAGCCAATGATAAATTCTGCCGGGCCTATGCAACACCAATTCTCCTTCTCGCCCGTTGGTTCTCCATTGTTCAACAACAACGGCTTCAACCAGATGTATCCCGCCCAAAGCATGGGCCCGCCTCAAAGCATGTCGAGCTTCCAGTCACCCTCAACATCAGCGTATCCTTCAACCGTCTCAACCCCTCAGCCCATGCCCGAAAGTTCTGACATGTTCTTCGGCATGCAGCCTCAATTCCATCATGGTCACGGGTCCATGCCAAACTTTCAACACAACCAACAACAGCCAAACTCGAGCCAGCAGCAACAATTCATGTTTAATCCGAACGGTGACCAAATGTTCAGCGCAATCTCTAGTAGCGCGCCCACGCACGGCGCGATGCAGCCGACATTCCAGATGCCCGGACCTTTGGATATGCCGCAGCCGATGTCCAATGACTTCCAGCAACCTCATGGCATCCCGATCCCACGTCATGAGAACATGTTTACCTTTGGCGGCGACGAAGATGAAGACGACGATAACATGCAGCTTCATGATCCTTCGATGATGGGTCACCAGGCTTACTCGCCCATGGAAGATCCGGCTATGGAGACGGGAGGCTTTCATTGGGACCACACCTTGTCGAATCAATACAACCCCAGCTCTTCTCGATATCCTGGTGGACCGCCGAAGAAGGGAGTGACGATCGGGCCCACCGAGATGATACCACCTCGGGATTGGGGCAACTCTGGCGGGCTAGGTAGGAGTCATGGCTCGGCTGCCTCTGTTAGCGACTTTAGGAACCGTGGTGGAGATGCGAGGAATAAGAAGATTCCGCGCACGACTTCAACACCGAACACTGCCGGCATGGCAACGGGAATGTTTTCTATCCGAACGCAGTCCTCACCTTCGTCGCCCCATGAGTCTGGATTTGGCTCAACTGTACCTTCCCGGGCAGGGAGTCCTAGCAACGAAGGCGGTGCGCCTACCACGTGCACCAACTGCTTCACCCAGACTACCCCGCTATGGCGCCGAAACCCTGAGGGCAATCCTTTGTGCAACGCATGCGGACTTTTCCTGAAGTTACATGGAGTTGTGCGCCCGCTCAGCTTGAAAACTGATGTCATCAAGAAGCGCAACCGGGGTAGCGGCAACACAGGTCCAGTCGGACATTCGAGAAAGAAGGGCGCAAGCAGGAAGAATTCCGTTGCTCAGCAGCCCACAACTGCGACTACGCCAACGTCCGCCAAGGGCAACGATGCTGATTCTCCAAGGTCAAATGCCGGCTCAGCAGGCACAGCGACAACACCTGGGAGCTCGGGTGGCAATGAAAAACCAGCCAAGACGGTAGTCGCTATTGCGCCTGGCCCACCGAAGCCTGTTTCGCAGCCACCGCCTATGGCTCCGACACGAACTATGGCTCCCAGGCGTGCCGCGAGGAGACAGAGCCGGGCAAGCAATGCCGTCTTCCAGCCCGACACCGACATGGCTGACGCACCAAGCGAGGACGTCAACAGCCCTGGCAAAGAATCTAGCACAGGCTCTAGATCCAGTAAGCGGACCACGCCAGCTCCCATCGCACCCCAGCCGTCTGCAGCCGCTAGGCCTACTACATCCAGCCAACCCAACGCCGTACCTATGCAGGCTCCCATGGGTCCGCAAGGGGGAGGCCAGCATCAAGCTCCTGCCGGTTTCAACTTCGACTCGAACCAATTCCAGCCTGCGTCGGTGCCACACAGTTCTCAGGAAGGCTTCACAATGCCGAATGGGATGGAGATGCCGGCTTTTGACCCTAACATGGATCTGGGAGAGCTGCCTCCTGGCGTTCAGCCGGGCGTCATGACCGGACCACAAGAGTGGGAATGGTTGACTATGAGTCTGTGAGTTTGAACCTCATAGGTTAGTCGTGTGGAGGCGAGTAAGGAGCTTAGCGCTCCAGAGAGATACAGCTTGGTGTGATACCAGGTTTCTGGCCGGAGAGAGTGATAGAGGACGTGGAAGAGCAAGTGAGAGGAGGAATGAGACCGACTTCCACGGAGTTGGACATACACGAACTGGAAAGGCGACACGAGATGAGGAAAGAGGGAGAACGATCACCACCACCACCGCCACCTACATATTTTGACGACCCCTTTACCCTGGGAACACCCCATGCGTTTCTTGAGGACTTATAGAAGCGAGCGTGCTTTGGGGCCCCTTGAGATTGAAAGATACCCGCAACGCCACGAAACGTGGTGCTTGCCTTTGCCTTTGCCTTTGCTCTGTGCTTGTTTTTGGCAGGGTCAGAGAGTTACGATACCCCCTCCTATCCATCACCAAGTTTTACCCGGGCACCGAAGAAAGCGCTTCCCTCTCAAATAGAGACAGGCAGCGCCGCGGTCACCGTTTTTCCTTTGGGATGATTGTTTTTGCTTGTTTATAAGCCTTGCGAATATTAGACCGGATGTTTTTTTGTTCTTTTTCTTCTTTCTTCGCTCTCTTGCAAGAGATCTTTTGTATATAGAGATGGGGATTTTTGGATGTTTTTAATTGGGACGAATGGCCCCCTTTGATTGCTTCTTGCGTTTTGAGCTATTGGGAGGGTTCTTGGGTAGTATGGCGTTTTATTTTTCCCTTTTTCTTTTTTGGAAGCTGGATCTGGTAGGGAGGATTCGGTCGCTTTAGATTCTAGACATACCTTGATGAGATACGAATGATATCACTGATCTACAGCTTATGAGTTTCCTCTTTCTTGGTATGCCGACATGGAGTTGGAAAAGCTCGGAGGACCATAGTGGTGGATACATAGTAGACCGGACCTAGGAGGTAGGTAGTAGGTACGCCCCCGCGGGTATAGAGGTCATTCTGATGCCTCAGGCATTTACACATGTTGCTGCAGCGACCGATGTTGTGCAGCTTCCCCGTTCGGCGCGCGTCATTGCTGGCTCCAGCGCCAGCAGACGATCCAACCCAGACCTCCAGATTGTTTCACATCGCGGCTGTATTTACAACGGCGGATTACTCCCTTCCACAAATTCCAACCGTCTATACCATTCCCCTAATTGTCAACCCACCTGGACTTGACAACTTCGCACATTCGCTCCGCCGGCAGAACCCAATTCACCCCTCCCCCACGCTGGGAGCAAACGGACAACCGTTGAGAGATACCACGCCACGTCCACGAGCGGCTGATAATGGCCGGCCAGCAGCACCCCGAGTTCGCTCTACCCATACCGCCGCCTCTCATCCACACCCGCTCCAACAATGACATGCGCTCCATGCCTGGAACGCCCAACCGCGAGCAAGATGCCCCCGGCTTCGTGTCGCCGGTTCAGACCCCTCAGGGTAGCCCGAGCAAGAACAGAATGCCGCCCGGCGCTTACGATCTACCGGACGTCTTCAGCAATGCAATGAAACTGATGCCAACCCAGGGTCAGCCGAATGGGAGGATGGCGCCACTGTCCCCAAAGCAGCAGGGCTCAGTCCCCAGTTCGCCCGGCAAGGAGACATTCAATGGAGATCCCTTTGTCAGTCAAGATGCAAAAGCAGGAGCGATGCCAGGCAGCCCATTGAGGAAGCAAGGCAAGGAGAACACCCCGCCACCAAATCAGTCACGGCCGCAATTGCCGGAGAGGGCCAGTTTTGTGACCCAGGCAGCAGCGAGGAGACAAGAACCATACAACACTCGAGATGACCATTCGCCGACGAGAACACAGCGACATCAGCCAACATTTGCTGGTGGTCTGACGGCGGAGGACATTGAGAAGCTCCAGAAGCCAAACGTCAAGCGTCTAGCGAACGTGACGCAGCTCTACTTCTTAGATTACTACTTCGACTTACTCAACTACACGCACCAGCGGCAGAGAAGGCTGCAGGCATTCAAAGCTCATAATCCGACTCCGAACGATGACACGCCTGCCCCTGAAGCAGAAAAGTATCATGCACTTTTGAAGGACTATCTTGGCCGGGAACGAGCCACGCTTCGACAGCGGCGTACTCGTATGAAGCATGGCGACTTCCAGATGCTGACCCAGATCGGTCAGGGTGGCTATGGTCAGGTCTACCTTGCTTCCAAGAAAGACACTCGCGAGATCTGCGCCCTGAAGGTCATGAGCAAGAAGCTTCTCTACAAATTGGACGAGATTCGGCATGTTCTGACTGAGCGTGACATTCTGACCAACGCTAAGAGCGACTGGCTTGTGCGTCTGCTATACGCTTTCCAAGACGAGAGCTCAATCTATCTGGCTATGGAATACGTGCCCGGTGGTGACTTCCGTACGCTTCTGAACAATACTGGCGTCTTGCACAATCGCCACGCTCGGTTTTACATATCCGAGATGTTCCTCTGTGTCGATGCCCTTCACAGCCTTGGCTATATCCATCGCGACCTCAAGCCTGAGAACTTCCTCATCGATGGCACCGGACACGTCAAGCTGACCGACTTTGGTCTTGCTGCTGGCTTCCTAGCACCTGCCAAGATCGAGAGCATGCGGGTCAAGCTCTCCAACGTTGGCGAAACTCCTCTCGACCGTGTACCGTTCGGCGCCCCGACCGAATCTCGTTCCATTCGTGAGCGTCGGGAAGGCTACCGCAGCCTCCGGGAGCGTGAGGTCAACTACGCCAAATCCATTGTCGGCTCTCCTGATTACATGGCACCTGAAGTCCTGAAGGGAGACGAATACGACTTCACAGTCGATTACTGGTCCCTCGGCTGCATGCTGTTCGAAGCGCTCGCCGGCTACCCGCCCTTTGCCGGTGCCACGGTCGACGAGACGTGGCAGAACCTCAAGCGCTGGCAACACGTGCTCCGCAAGCCCGAATACGAGGACCCGAACTACTTCCTGAGCCGTCGCACATGGGACCTGATCACGCGTCTCATCGCTCCCAAGTCCATGCGTCTGAGGGGTATCAAGCAGGTACAGAACCACGAGTACTTCAGAGAAGTGCGATGGGACAACTTGAGGCAGGAACGTGCGCCTTTCGTCCCCGAGCTGGACAGCGAGACGGACGCAGGCTACTTCGACGACTTCGGCAGCGAGAAGGATATGGCCAAGTACAAGGAAGTCATGGACAAGCAGGAAGCGCTGGAGCGCATGGCCGATCGCGAGGGCAAGATGGAACGGAGCCTTTTCGTCGGTTTCACTTTCAGGTACGTCTCAGCTCCCCACTTCCTCCGCATAGTGCGGTTGGCTTCCTCCTACCTTTGAACAGAACTTCTCGCTGACATTTTTATAGACACCGCAAGCCCGCTGTCGAGGAGAACGGTCGCCCCGCTAGCCCGCGAAAGCCCCTTAGCAATTTGACCGAAGACCCGGCGCAGGAGGACTTTGGCACCATCATCTAGATGGAAGCTAGGGGCATGGAGGATTACTGCCGGGGTAGAGCCTATGCGTTCGGGCCAGGGGTGCATTAGCTGGGGAATGGAATTGGCTGGATGGCGTTTGTTTGCGTTCGATGTTTTTCATCCTTTCCTGGAATGAGGGGTTTTCAAAGGTGTCGGGGCGCGAGCGCATAATGAAATACGACGAATGCGCAGCTTGTGCGAGTGGACGGGCTTGGTTGGGATCATCCGATGCGTGGTTCTTTTTGTTCCCTCGACGATATTTTTTTTTTCTTCTTATCATGTGTGAGTTGCTTTTCGCTTCGTTGGAGTATGTAGTTCTACAAGCCAGTTTTACTTTGCTCACGATTGCGGATGTATTGCGAAGACTGTCTTCGGAGATACGGCCTCCTTCCGTGAAGTAGCAGCCATAAATGTGCCTATAGCGTGCTTACTGTTGTTCCCGCAGACATAAGCTCCTACGTCGATTTCTCTGTCTTGAGAGGATCAGATCTCAATCACCAGTTTCCCTATCTGTTTGCCTTCCCAAAGATATTCAAGCGCTTCTTCAGCCCTATCAAACGACCACACCGAGTCAATAATGTCGTCTAACCGTATCCGCGTGGCTGTCAGGGCTCTACACAGATCATCTAGGTCGGACTTGGAGCCTGCATTGATGCCTCTGTAGTCGTACGAACGTCAGCCAAAACGAGATGAGAAGGTGTTGGACCCATTACGAAGCCCCTTACCTCAGCACAATCCTCCTATCGATCAACAGAGGCAATACCTCCGGCGCTTCCTCAAACCTCTTCCGGTCGAGATACCCGACCTGGCTGACGATCCCGCCGCGACGCGTGCATTTCATGCTTTTGAGTAAAGTCCCGGGACCTCCGTTCTCTATCACGATGTCGACGCCTTCGCCGTCAGTGTGCTGTAGCACTTCCTCGTGCCAAGCGGGATTCTGGGAGTAGTTTACCAGGTCGATTCGGGATGTCCCTTCCTTTGCGAATTTCTCGGAGATCTGGTGTAACTTCTCGTCGCTGGAGGAGGTTAGGATGATTCGTAGTCCTTTGGCTTGGGCGAGCTTTAGTGCGAACATTGATACGCCTCCGGTCCCTTTGATTTAACATGCCGTAAGAGTAAGCCCGATGTCTTGACCAAATATCGTGACGTTTCGGTTGTTTCTGTCAAATGGACCTACCTTGAATAAGCACACTCTGTCCCGTCTCAGCCCCCTTCAACGCCGACCACGCTGTCACTCCTGCGCAGGGCACAGTACTCGCCTCGACCCAGCTGAGGTGGACAGGCAGCCGACCCAGGACTTTCTCGTCGTAGACAAGATAGTCGGCCAGAACGCCATCCTCGTCCGCCGCAAGCCAGGACCGCGAGGATTCCCGGCCTGTAAGGTTCGCCGTGTCGATGTTCGGCGCCACTCGGTCGCCAATGCGGAGGGTTTTCACTTGCTGCCCAGTGGCAATCACTTCGCCAGCGGCATCGTTGCAGATGATGCCGTGCGGCGTGACGGGCCAGGGATTGCCGCCGTGCGCTATATTCGCATCGCGGTAGTTTAACGCCACTGCATGGACTTTGACTAGGACTTCGGTTGCTTGCAGGGAGGAAGGTAGTGGTTCGGTGACTAGTTTGATTTTGGGTGTGCCGATGGTGTAATCGTCAGTTCGGCGATATGCCCGGCGACTTGTGACGTTCGATGGAGTAGCATCCATAGTTTCACGGATCCAATTCCACGCCGTAGTCGCTTTTTGTCGTCATTAGGGATTCTGCTATAAATACCAGGTTGATGGCCTACATTATTAAGCGCCATTGGCAGATGATTTCCAAGCATTGCCATTGACGCCAAAGGTTTACACGCGAGACCTTCTCATTAGACCCTGGTTTCATCTCACAGATCGCAACTTCACTGGCTTCTCTCTGACCACGTGTGTCGTCATTGTTTGGGAGTGTTGGCTTCCAAGTTTATCGTGTCTCCTTGGCTACCCAATGTAGCTATGGAGGTGCGAGACGACGTGCTTACCAAGCAGATCCTTCGCTCCACTGGGATAGATAAGTATAGTACCTTGTGTTTTTTTGCTGGGACTGTAGACTCATCTTGCAGCTGTTGCAAAACTCACCCTAGATATTACCATAAGCAAGTGTAGAGGAGAGTATTAAGTGAAGAAGAAGAAAAGAAAAGGAAAAGGAAAAAAGAATCAAAGCCCAACCATGGATCTACCACTCACCTTCCACTTCAAAGGCTGGGACATCCGATATAACCTCCTAAGCTCCGCCGAGAGCGATGCGACATCTACCAAACAGCCAAAAAGCGTCATTTTCGTTCACGGAACGCCCTGGTCGTCCGTAGTCTTCCAACCTCTCATCGAGACTCTCCTGGCAAAGGGACCGTATCAAATCCTCGTGTACGATCTACCCGGCTATGGACAATCACAAAAATATCGTCGTCCTGGCGACCCAACACAACTATCTCAAGCCGATTCTGCAGCAACAACAACGACAGACTTCCCAGGGGACACAAGCGTGAAATTCCAAGCAGAAGCTCTAGCCGCTTTACTCTCCTCGGTCCCTCTCGATCCGTCCAAAGGAAACGCTAATGAAGGACATACCCCCAGCCTTCCTGCAATCATAGCTCACGACATCGCCGGCGCAATCGTTCTCCGCGCCCACTTGCTCCACGGCTGCGACTTCGCTTCCATGCTCCTAATGGACACCAACGCCGTCCTGCCCTGGGGCGATGGGTTCTACAAGCTCGTGCGGTCAGAACCCCAGACTTTCGTGCAATTGCCTCCAAAGATTTTCGAGGCGGTCGTGAGGGCTGTGGTGCAGAGTGCTTGTTTTAATCCCGGGGTTCTGAAGACTGGATGGGAAGATAAGCTTACGGCGCCTTGGGTCGATGCCGGACTGGAGTCTTCGAGCGGTGAGAAGGGGAGAGGGACAGAAGGAGAGGGAGAAAGGCAGAGGAGTTTTGTTCGCCAGATTGCGCAGGCGAATGATGGTGATGTGGCGGAAATGCTTGAGGGGAATATGTACGAGAAGGTACGGTGTCGGGTGAAGGTTTTGTGGGGCGAGAGTGATACGTGGATTCCAAGGGACAAGATTGAACGGCTGATTGAGATGCTGGGAGACAAGGTCAAGGAGGTTGCGTTCATTCCTGAGGCGGGACATCTTGTCATGCTCGATCAGCCAGAGAGGGTGGCGGTGGAGGTGTACGACTGGTTAAATTAACCTAGCGAGGAGAATAGCGCTGGTGGTTCATGATCTGATGCGGCATCGTAGGCTGTGGAAAGCACGCAAACGAGCTCCACGAGCAGACTAGTGTGACTGTGACTGTAAAGATTTCCTTACATATCGTAGGAGTTGTAGGGAGGGTGGCCAAACAAGACTAATTATCGTTCGCCCTTCATCTTCTCATAGCCTTGAATGGTCCGTCCAGGAAATTTCGCTCGCTCGCTCGTCGCCCGGCGCTTACTTTTCTCCTCGTCAAGCGCAACCAAGCCTTGTAACGTCGCTGTCGCAGTTTGCCTCCGAAGATGGGTCGCCACCCGGAAGCGCTGCATCGAAGACCTCTACATGTATTGATCGACTGCTTCGGCTGCTCAAAGGATTACGTGCATTGACATTGCCGTAGCGCTCCAAGTCTCTGTCAAACTCCGTCTCTTCAGACATTGTCCCCGTCCATCACCGGGCCCATATCCTTTCGCAGCCTGACTCTCGCCTCCCGGCGAGAACTTGGTTTCAAACCTGCTGTTGTTGTTCAACGCCTCGATCCTGTCTGATCTTTTTAGGTTCCATTTCCAAGCTGGATCTCGCAATTGCGCCTCGCAATCGCTGTATCACATTCTTGTTTCTACTGATAGAACTTCGCCCGAAGTCAATCTTTCCATGCTGTGGTCTTGTGCATTTCCAAGGCGAGCTGGATTTTTTTTGGTTGATCAAAATGTCGACCAGCCCAGAACATGCAACACTTCCAATAAATATCTCGATCCCAGGCCAGGAATTAGGTCTGATGGAAAGTCTGCACAGCCTCCTCATCCGTCCTGTCGGCCGGACCTGCTTCGCTCGGTGCCCCCTAGCTTATTTTGTTGAACCTGCACTGAACGACGATATCGCTTCAAGTCAATCAGGCTAACCCGCGGGAATGCTGCATATTCGTCTTGAAAGCATCTTGACCTGGGCATGAACCTCTCACTTCCTCTCTCCACCCTGACCACCTTGCTGCCCGCCCACAGTCTCCTCTCCCAGCACTTTGCTCGCCGCCATGAACATGCCTCCCGCATAGCCTCCCAGACCCCTCATCCCTTCCGCCTGCACTGCAGTCATACGCAGCAAGTTCTCAAGATCGGACATGTGCGCAGTCAGTTGAGCAAGCTGGGCGTGAAGGTGGTTGAGTTGTCGCGCCTTATTGGTGTTGCTGGTTGATGAGGCGGGCATGGTCGACAGGCGAGACTGGGGACGCGCCGGTGCAGGTGTGCGAGTTGACATTGTTGCCTGGACAGGACTAGAGATCACAGTCGAAGGGCGCAAGCGTCGTTGTAGTCGATTGCAAAGCCGATGGGGTGTGGTCGAATGCTTCCAAGGTTCATTCGCAGGGTGACGCGGGGAGCTTGGGCTGTTGTTCGCGGACGCGCTCATCGGCATTGGAAAGATGCCCGAAGATCCTCCGATGCGTTCAAGACTTTACGGAGACCCTAAATTGGGGTTTCCCTTGGTCGCTATTCCTTTGATTGTTGTTGTGTATCTCAAGATCTCTGAAAGGCAGGGTATACTCATACTCATAGACAACACAATCATGGCGTCATCCAATCCCGTCAGAACATGGATTCTCACGGGGTCTGTTGCCGCAATCACCGCCACTGGAGCATGGTATGGGGCTGGTCTGAAGACACGCCAGGAGTACAACCAAGTACGACATCCTCCAAAACCACGTGGCGATTGATAAATTTGCTAATAAAAATTCTAGGAGAGAGGTGTCCGCCTCCAAGCGACTCCCGCAGAACGAATCGAGCAGATGGAAATCGCTAAGACACGATTACTCACTCAGAAAGCCGAACTGCAGTCCAAAATTGATCGTTTGTCCGCCAGAGAGGGTGCTGCTGCTCCTCCCTCGACTTCGGAGACATGACGTGGACTAAGGCATGCTTGGAAATGACAGAGCGCCAGTTAATTCGCTAGTCTGCTCGCCTAAGAACTGTCGACCTTACTGGGACCAATTTGCCGTGCCTCAGAGCCTGATGCGTCAGCGCGAGGTCCAGTCCCGTCGTGGCCGGTTGTGAAATCTGCGACTGGACCGGGGCACAGCTTCTGACTTTGTAGCCCACTTTAATCCGAGGACTTCTGGCATCAAAAAGGGAAGACATGCCCCAATGGATTGTTAGGCAACAGTATTGCATGCAGCAGCAGGAAGCACAAACTTCTTGCTTTTGACCGAGAATCGGCGTCGCCATAGCTACCACATTAAAAGTCTATGGCTGGTGCGCAGGATTGTGTCAGTTGGATGGGGTGTTTGGCAACAGAACTGGGCCCATTGCTTCGGCTGTGTATTCTACAAGCGAGAATATGAGGCTTGCATCTGTTCGGAACGGGTGCGGATGACACTTGAACGTAACAATGCTATTGTGAAAAGGGGGGTTAGAATCAAGCACCATTCCGTGCATTTGGTAGTTGGCAGGCCTAGTAATCTACATCATCAGACTCAACCAACGATGGTTGTTAAACAAGAGCGCTGTCTCAGGATTGTTCTTCTGCAAATGTAACAACTTCAGCGGACCAATATCGAACGCAAGTAGAAAACGAGAGCTGTATATACAAACGCCTTGGATACATAGTAGTCAATAATGCAATTCTCATAGAATCGTGACATCATGTGACATCGCGTCAGTACCTCGCGTCGGCTTCACGAACCCCGAGAAGCTCCGTCATCCATGCCCATACCTCGCCAACCATGCCACCAACATCCACCGATGTAGCCGTCGACAGCGCACCACCCGACCCTCCCGTCCGCCTCTCACTACCGCTCGAATACCAACAGGACATTTTCCACGAGCTCCGCGCCGAAGATGCTCTTCTCGTGCTCGCCAAAGGCCTGGGCCTACTGCGCCTGGTCACGAACCTCCTCCACTCCTACGACGCCGCAGGCAACAACCTAGTACTACTCGTAGGCGCCGACGAGCGCGAGAATGGCTGGATCGGGGAAGCGCTGGCCGAGCATGCCGCGACCAGTATGTCGCCCAAATGCCGCGGCTTGCAGCTGGTCAATACCGATGTCATGAGCGTCGGCACGCGCGAGAAGATGTATTCCAAAGGCGGCATCTTCAGCATCACGAGCAGGATCCTGATTGTAGACTTCCTATCTGGACTGCTGGATCCGGCGACGGTGACGGGCATGGTGGTGCTGCATGCTGAGCGTGTTGCTGCGACGAGCTTGGAGGCCTTCATCGTGCGCATATTTAGGCAGAAGAATAAGAAAGGGTTCCTCAAGGCTTTCTCGGATGCTCCGGAGCCTTTCACGTCAGGCTTTCAGCCGCTGTCGAGTACCCTTCGCAACTTGTTCTTGAGGAAGCCGGTACTCTATCCACGGTTCCATGTCACAGTCGCGAAGAGTCTGGAAGGGAAGAAGAAGGCGGAGGTCATCGAGTTGGAGGTACCGATGACTGATCATATGAAGGAGATTCAAGCTGCAGTGCTCGAGTGCGTTGAGGTTTCGATTACAGAGTTGCGGAAGGCCAATAGTGGGCTGGAAATGGACGACTGGAATCTTGACAGTGCATTGCATCGGTCATTCGACACCATTGTACGTCGGCAATTAGACCCAGTGTGGCATCGTACAAGCTTCAGGACCAAACAGATTGTACGGGACTTGAGTCTCCTAAGGACGATACTACATTCCTTGCTCACGTTCGATGCGGTGAGCTTTAATAAGTATCTGGACACTGTGCTCGCTGCATCTGCTCCGCCGCCTGGTTCTACAAGACAATCACAATCACCTTGGCTATTCTTGGACGCCGCACATACACTCTTTGACACTGCGAAACGGCGAGTATACACTGGCAAAATAACAGATGGTGCGGCAACAAGGGAGAACGACGGCTTAAATCCAGTTCTTGAGGAGATGCCGAAGTGGGGCTTACTTGCTGAGATACTAGAAGAGATAGAGCGAGATGTATATTTCAATCCGAATCCTCAGGACGAGAGCAGCGGCAGCATCCTCATCATGTGTGGTGACCAAGGAACCTGCCGCCAGCTCAGAGAATTTCTTATGACCATGCACGTCACCGGCGATGGCCGACCTAAGGATACCGTGAACGGCAACGACGATGATGATGGCGAAGGATCCGATCAAGACAAAGAAAGCGGTCCAGCACAATTCATGATGCGACGCAAGCTCCGCAATTACCTTCAGTGGAAGCGCGACTTTGCCCGCGTCAGCAGTAATCTTTTCGCAGAGAATCAGAAAGCAATCAGCGGCACGAGTTCGCATTCATCAGGCTCCTCTGGCCGTGGCGGCCGGGCACCGCCAAACAAACGCAGAAGAATACGAGGCGGCGGGAGCGGGTTTTCAGGACCAGAGCGGACGGCCAGTGGTAGTGTTCGCGTCGCAGGCGACAAGGACAGCCATATCGCATCCCTCATGTCTGAACTAGCACCGAATGAAACTATCGACGAAAGCGGGCTGGCGCAGAAGTCTGCAGTGGATATGGGCGCAGACCCTCTGGACGACATGGATGAATACTACGAGCTTTACGATATGCGCGACCTTGTTCTTGTGCACCCGTATGACAGCGATCTGGACGACCATCTGCTAGAAGAAGTGAAACCAAGATACGTCATTATGTACGAACCGGACGCGGCATTTATCAGAAGGATCGAGACGTACCGGTCCAGTCACACCGCGCGACAAGTGAGAGTCTACTTCATGTACTACGGCCACAGCGTCGAAGAGCAGCGGTACCTCTCAGCCGTTAGAAGGGAGAAAGACGCTTTCACCAAGCTCATCAGAGAACGAGGCAACATGGCCCTAACGTTCGGCCACGAGGCCGCCGCCCTCGATCCTCAAGAGAGCTTCCTCCGCACAGTCAACACTCGTATCGCTGGCGGAGGCCGACTAGCCGCCACGGCCGAACCACCCCGCTGCGTGGTCGACGTCCGCGAATTCCGCTCCTCCCTCCCCTCCCTCCTGCACGGCCGCAACATGATCGTAATCCCCTGCATGCTGACCGTAGGCGACTACGTCATCACGCCCCAAATCTGCATCGAGCGCAAATCCGTCAAAGACCTCATCTCGTCCTTCTCCGACGGCCGACTCTACACCCAAGCCGAGACCATGCTACAGCACTACCAGGCGCCCATGCTCCTCATCGAGTTCGACGCCCAGAAAGCCTTCACGCTCGAGCCCTTCGCGGACCTCTCCAGCTCGCTCGGCAGCGCCAGCGCCGTCTCCTCCGACCTGCAATCCAAGCTCGCCCTCCTGTGTCTCGCCTTCCCCCGCCTCCGCATCATCTGGTCCTCCTCCCCGTACCAGACCGCCGAGATCTTCGAGGAGCTGAAGAAGCAGCAGGACGAGCCGGATCCTATCAAAGCCGTGCAGATCGGCCTGGAAGAAGGCGATGATCCTGATGGAAGGACGTTTAATCAGGTCCCGCAGGATATGCTGAGGAATGTTCCCGGCGTTACGAGTAAGGCTTTGCAGCGGTTAGTCTTGGAGTTTGAGAATGTGCAGGAGGTGGTGAATGCGGAGCAGGAGGAGTTGAGCGAGATGATTGGTATGGAGAATGCGAGGCAGATTCGTGGGTTCTTTGATAAGAGTGTGTGGGATGAGGGTGGGGATGGGTAGGGGATTAGGGGATGGATAGCGGCTCACTTGGGTGTAAGATTGTAATGACCTGTTGCTTTACTTCTACTGCTCACACTTACTTGCTTGTGCCTGTTTACTTCTCATGTCACGAGGGCTTTAGATCCTTGGCTTCACATTGATTGTCAATCTAGCGTCAAAAGCCAGTCTTTCTGTTTCAAATGCGCACAGAACTTGTCACATTACGCTCCTCCGTCCTCTTGATATATACCCTTGGCGACTACATAGCGTCAGTAAAGCAGACACAGCTAGCCTTGCAGCCTCAACAATCACCCAGACATCCAGTCCCACTCCACACCGCAACCTATTCGCCACCATCAACTCGCAGCCTTCTTTCCCTCCTCAAAACAAGCAAAAGAAGCCAGCCCAGCAACAAGCAATCCCTCTTCCTCCTTCCTCACCGAACTCGCATCCCGTGCTGCCCATACTGCAACTCCCTCAACACCCCCTTTTCCAAGATCAGGATGCCTACTACCATCCCCCTCCCCCAACCATCTTCAACCAACACCAACATACCCGCGGAAACCGGCCCCCCAACCCGCCCCCTCCGCCGCAAAGCCTTCAATCAACACTTACAGAACGAGCGCGGAGCCATCAAGATCCACCTGAACCGCTTCATCGCCAACATCACCACCACCACTAGCCCTTCCTCCGCCGACCTCCCCTCGTCTGAAGCCGACCGCTTGCGACTCTTGCTCGAGCAGCGCGCGGAGAAACTCCGCGAGAGGGTCTCGAGGGGGAAAGGGAGTGTGCGGGAACTTTTTCCGGATTTCTGGGATGAGGGCCGGGAGGTCGAGTGGTTGAGGAAGGGATGGAGGGGGTTCTTAGAGGGTGGGGTTGCTGGGTATAAAAGCGGGAAAGCGGGGTTAGGGGTTGGAGGGAGGGGGGAGGAGGATCGGGATGATGATGAGGAGATGCTGGTAGGGGTTAAGAAGGAGGAGGGTGAGGACGGTGGTGAGGTTGGTGGTGTAGGACTGGGATCAGGCGTAGGGAGGAGTCAAGAGGTGGTGGGGAAAGAGGGTTCTTCGCAGGAGGTGAAGATGGAGATGGGAGGTGAGGAGGTTGAGAGGGCGGCGATTTCGAGGTGGATGGATGGAATGGACGGACGGGGAAAAGGGCAAGGGAAGAAGTTGGGGAGGGGCAAGGGGAAAGCTCGTCTAGTTAATCAAGATGTGGTGGGAGTTGCATGTTCAAGAGGATGGGCTATCCAGAACAGTTCCGTTGAAGCGATGGAGGATTTGGTGGACACACCGGAAACCAGGATTCCGGATGTTGTGCTCGGGTTCGCCGGGCCCAGAGGCGCTTTATTCGAGCCCATCAATACAGACGGCGGAAATGACGGCTTCGAATTGGTCGCCAAGAGAAAGGCGGAAGATGAGATGGAGCTACCAGGCAAGAAGAGCAAGTTCTACTGAGCAGATTCGACCACATTGCGAAAGTGTGACTATAAGCGTCAGCCGATCCACCATAAGCCATGGGAAGCAGTCCCATAACGACTGAGGACCTAATTCTGCCGTATGTCCCCGCGAAGGATGGGAGAGGTAGTGGACATTGGGTAGTAATAATACAGCATCCCTACGAAGGAGAGAGAAAGTCATATTGTGGCAGCGGGAGAGACAGGCTACCGTAGAGAATTCTGCATTTCCTGCTTCCTCGCCTCCGCCTCTTCAGCCTCCGATCTTCTCCGATCGAGCTCGGCTTGGACGCCGAGTTGTCGGCGTCTGGCGGCGTCTTCTTCCCATGCCGTCCATACTGTCAAACGGAAAAGTCAGTAATCAGTCTTTTGCAGAACTCGTGGTGGCGACTGATCGGAATTTCTAGAAACAAAGTAGATTTTTAAGATAAGGGAGGAAGGGCGATGCTTACCAGGCTTGTCGCTCTTAGAATACTGCTTCAATCTTCCGACGAACTGGTCAAAGTCCTCCTGCTTCTCCTTTCGTCGCTCGAGCGAGCGGCGTTGCAGTTCGGGGTTGTAGCGCATGAAGAGTTCTTCCTCGGTGGGGGTGACGTAGTAGATCAATGCTGGACCTCCGATGCACATGATGCCGCCGCTAGAGGTACCTGATGTGTTAGAGTATGCTCTCATCTTGAAATGAATGTCCGGAGCGCGGTGGTATAGACATACGAGGCCAGCATTTTGACCCATGTGATGGTCTTCATGGTGATGGGTTCGCCGGAGCGGAAGCGGCTGCTTTGATGATCCAACAAGCTCAGCGGGAATCTGTAGCCAGTCCTTTGGTAATATGATGTGCGGACGGATTCCTGATAAATGGAGGTTGATATACCGATGGCTTGTCGTTCTTGTCGATGATGCACTTCTCGAGACGACGCCACGATCTCGGCCCCGTCCGAGACACCGCGCGCTTACTGCCGCACCCGCGTCCGCGTTTAGCCGCCCGCGTGTAGCTGTCCAGCGACAGCAGCAGCAGCAGCGTCACACCCGCGAACCCCACTACTACACCCAAGCACCAAGCGAGTGGCCGGCCGTAGATCTCCCACCTGAGTAGACCCAGCGGCTATCTAATCACCTTACACATCCCCAGTCTCTCTCCTGCGCCTCCTATACTCTCGCGAATCTCTTCGCGGCCTCGCCAAAACGGCTTCCTCCACCCCCGCTACCAACGCGTGCTCTTCCACCTCCTCCCGCCATCCCGCTGCTACCACCATTCACCCAACACCCCCACCTCCTCCACCGGCGTCGTCCAATCCCCCAAGCCAACCCGCCATTGCCTCCCGACAACTCTCCGTCGCCGACCAGCTCACCACTGCCCGTGCCACCCTCTGGGATAAGAAGTTCACCCGTCGCGAACCCCCAGACATCCGCCTGCACCCGACGCATGTGGGCACCCTAAGCGTCGCGGACAGGACCGACAGTAATATTTCGGTGCGCAGCCTGGGCGGCGGGCGGAAGATCGAGACCATGGATAAGCGGCATCCGAGTAGTTTCCAGCAGCTGGAGAAGCTGGGGGAGGGAACATATGCTACGGTAAGTCAATACCGAAAGAGGAAGGAACGGGTCGAAGGTTGGGAAGGAGCGATGAGCCTATAGATCCTTGGCAATGAGCGCATGAGGATACATTATATATATATATATTCATGACCGCTGACTCAAGTCGCCGACCAGGTATTCAAAGGCCGCAATGGCCAGACCGGCGCCTTCGTCGCCCTCAAAGAAATCCACCTCGATTCCGAAGAAGGCACCCCTTCCACCGCCATCCGCGAAATCTCCCTCATGAAAGAGCTCAAACACGAAAACATCGTGAGCCTCTACGACGTCATCCACACCGAGAACAAACTCATGCTCGTGTTCGAATACATGGACAAGGACCTAAAGAAATACATGGACTCGCACCCCTCCACAGCCGGCGGACCCCGCGGCGCCCTCGACAGCCCGACCATCAAATCCTTCATGTGGCAGCTCCTCCGCGGCATCGCCTTCTGCCACGAAAACCGCGTCCTGCACCGCGACCTCAAACCCCAGAACCTGCTCATCAACAACCAAGGCCAGCTGAAACTCGCCGACTTCGGCCTGGCCCGCGCCTTCGGCATCCCCGTCAACACCTTCTCCAACGAGGTCGTCACCCTCTGGTACCGCGCCCCGGACGTCCTCCTCGGCTCCCGCACCTACAACACCTCCATCGACATCTGGTCCGCAGGCTGCATCATGGCGGAGATGTTCACCGGCCGTCCCTTATTCCCGGGGACCACGAACGAAGATCAACTCCTGAAAATTTTCCGGCTGATGGGCACCCCCTCCGAGCGCTCCTGGCCTGGTATCAGCACGTTCCCGGAGTACAAAACTTCATGGCCGGTGTATGCGACGCAAGAGCTCCGGAACCTCTTACCCCAGGTCGACGGCCTGGGATTACAGTTGTTGGGCCAGATGTTGCAGGTCAGGCCTGAAATGCGGTGTTCGGCCCAGCAGGCCCTCGCGCATCCTTGGTTCGCCGAGTTCAATGCGAGGGCGCAACAACAGCAGCAGGCGGGTTTGCAGCAACAGCAGCAACAGCAGCAGCAGGCGGGGATGGCTGGGATGAGAGGGTTTTAGGGGGATTTTTTCCTTTTTACTACCCGTTCGAGAAGTTTGATACTAAGAGAGTGAGATGAACGAAGATTCCCACCCGCGCCCCTAATTTTCTTTTCCTTTCTTTTTTTTTTTTTTTTTTTGGTTTCTGGACCTCTCTCGACCTCTCCTGTTTCCTCTCTCTCATCCTCTCTCCTGTGATAAAAGGGACCCTGACCGGTTCTCCGCAGCCATGAAATCCAAGGGGTTTTATGGGACACGGGTTGGGAAAGAACGTATGGCAGGAGATTCTGGGCAAGCGAATGGAGGGAGAGAAAAAAAAAAAAAGGAAAAAGAAAAGGAAAAGCGGGGTGGGAGGTGGGGAAGGGGTTGGGAGTTGGGGGAAGGAGAAAGAGGATAGAAATGCACGCTTTACTTTTGCGATGCTGAAGCAAGGGAAATGGTGTGTACTACTCATGATGCGTGTCGAGGCGGGAGGAAATTAAAGTTCCTATTTTTGGAGGGAGCAGGGGAGGGGGGGCGGGGGTTCCCTCTTTCCAAAAGCGAGCATCAGGAATATTTAGCGGGCTCAAACCTTATGGTCTTCTTCCCCCGTCTCTCTCTCTCTCTCCCTCTGTCTCCATCCTTTCTATCTCTCTTTGACTCCCTATATTCCAGCCTCTCTAAGAACTCTTCTCCCTTTTCGTCCAAACCAAAAGCTTTTGCGGTTTTCTTTTACCGAGCGAGCGGCAGGAGAAAGCTGCATAGCTTGTGAGAGTTTGCTTGTGTTTCGCTTCCCCGCCCCCTCCCCCTTCCTCTTTATGAAGTTTTTTTTTATCCCTTTTGAGTAAACATGCAAGACGATTAAGGTGCTGTCTCCCTCTATTTTCTTTTTCGATTTCTACCCCATCTCCTTTATCACGTAATACCGTAATGCTACGCGTATCGGGGAAATAGGTAGGTTTTTATTTAGGGAGAAAGGACAGAATGTGTCAGAACAAAAGGAGGGGAGGGAGGAAAGAAAAGCTAGGTCCAAAAGGCCAAAGAGAAAGGATTCGAAATTTGTTGATTTATTCATTATTATCCTTTTTTTTAACCGGTTTTCCCTCCGCTATACACAACTCCCTCTCTACAAGCCCCATCGCCACCAAAGCCCCGGGGCTGGAAATCCTACTCTTCTTGCATCCACAATAGAAAGAGGAGTTTCAAAAGACCAAAAAGAAAGGAAGAGAGAGGGGAAAAGAAAAAGACTTGTGAATGTTCTATCTCTCTCCCACTTCGCCCTTCCCTCTTCGCTTCTCCAGTATCTCGTTTTCCCTTCTCCCTTCTCCCGTCTCCCTTCTCCCTTCTTCCCTTCTTCCCTCTTTCCAACCCGGGTACTTTCATCCTCTTGTCCTCCCTCCCTTTTCCTCGCTAACAGAAAAGAGGAAGAGGACTCGTCTCGCGCTCCCTGATCCCGCAATGGGGAGAGAACGGGACGAAGAGAGGGAAAAGGAGGAGAAAAGAAAGAGGCCAGAAGAGAGAAAAGTAAAGGTGAAAAAGGGGGAGTGAGGGTCCAGAAACCCTCCGTCCTTTCCGTCCAGGGCACAGCGAGGTACGAGGGACAGTCCGACTGCTCCTCTCATCACCAATCATCGTCGTCCTTCTCGTCATCTGTTTCGAAAAGGAAAAATCCACGTTAGCAATTCCCATCCTCATTTTATCCCTCACTATACCAATCCCGAACCCCCCTTCTCCCCTCTCTCCCCCCTCTCTTATCTCAATCCACCCCTCTGACCCCACATCTCCCAATTTACCAACCCAAGGGAACCCACCAACCAACCAAACCCTCCCCCCCCCAAAAAAAAAACAAAAGAAGAAGGGAACCCACTTACCAGAATGACTAACCTTACTCTTCCGCGCCGCAAGCGCACTAGCCAACGCGCCCGCCAACCCCCCCTGTTCTCCTCCCCCACCACTTCCCCCATCTCCTCCACCAGCACCTCCCCCACCCCCTGCACCCCCTCCTCCAGCCGGTTCCTGCCCCGGAACCAACGCCGCACTCCGATCCTTCTTCTCCTTGTCACTAACCTTCTTCAGCCTCGCTCCGCCGCGAATATCCGCCATCAAACCATCGCGCCCCGGCTGCGGAGCGCCGGATCCCGCGGCGCCGGCTGCTGTGTCGGCGCCCACGCCCGCATCCCCACCGGCACCGCTTCGCGGTGGCATGGGAGGTGGGGGCGGTGGACCGCCGGCGTTGGGCATAGGCGGGGGCGGAGGGGGTGGGGGTGCGCCACCACTTGGTGGAGGCATGGGCGGAGCAGGCGGAGGCGGTGGTGCGCCGCCCGCGCCACTGGAAGGCGGAGGCGGGACGGGACGGGAGGAAGAAGGTGGTAAAGGGGGAGGAGCCGGGGGACCACCAGCACCTCCGGGAGCGGGACTCGCGCGGGGAGGAGGGGGAGGCGGACCTGAACTATCCCCTCCGCCTCCTGCGCCTCCGGAGTGAGAACCGCGTGGAGGTGGGGGCGGAGGACCTCCACCGCCGCCGCTTGAGCGAGCAGGAGGCGGGGGAGGTCCAGATGGGATCCTCTTCCCCTCGAAGGGCGGCGGGACGGCGAATTTGGTGCCCGTTGTCGAGCTGGGCGCGGGCGGGGAGCGGGGGGATTCGGGTTGGGAGCGGGGAGGAGGCGGGGGAGGACCACCGCTTCCGGCTCCGCCTCCGGCGGAACTGGCGGTGCGGTTGCGAGCCGGGGTCGGAGGCGGACCTGGGGTTTTGGCCAATTTGCCGGCGTCGGCGAGCGGGGGTGGGACGCGGAAACGGGGGCGTGGCGGCGAAGGCTCGCGGGGCGGGGGGCTCGGACTGGGACTTGGTGGTTTTGGGGGTGCGGCTCCGCCGGCTGTGCGTCTTGAGGGGGGTGGCGCGGGGGGTCGGCCGCGTTTGCTGGTCCCGGATGATGAGCCCGTGTTTTGGGGACTTAGGCCGGCTGCGGGAGCTGGGGCGGATGGAGCTGGTGCCGCGACTGGAGGGGGTGGGGGTGGTGCTTTTGCTGCGCGCTCTTTCTTGTCGGCTTCGGCGGCTGCCGAGGCCTTGTTCTGCTCGAGGTAGCTCTTGATGAAGCCGGCGTGCTCTTCGATCTGGTCTTCCGTGATGCCCATCTGTTTGAGGTCCTGCAGGACGTTCTGCACCGCGGGGTCTGCGAGATCAATCCCGCTTGCATTCGGGGGTTGACTCGGCGCAGGGCTCGGCTGGGCACCATATCCACCTGTGTTGATCTCGACGCCTCGAGGAGGAATAATCGACTGCGTGGGTCCCCGCTCGGCGGCATTGCTGGAGTGTCGTCCAAACAACCTCCCCAGTCGACTCCCACCCCCTCCACCACCACCTCCTCCTCCCCCGAATCCACCAGTATCCCCCACACTCTGATACTGCTGCTGCCCACCCCCACCATAATGCTGGGGCGGCCCACTCGCGAAAGGCTTCGCGCGGGTAGCCTTACTCGCATTCTTCTCACGCTCCTCCATCTTCTTGCGCATCTGCCTCGCCTCCTTCTCATCGGCAAAGCTGAGACCATACAGCGCGGGGCCCTCACCCTCAAAGGAATGGAAAAAAGTCCGGTCCTGGTTGTACTGGAAAGTATCGTAGATCTCCTGGTCCCAGAGGACGCCGCGGTTGGCGGGGCTGACGTCGACGAGCTTGAGGAAGAAGGTGTTGCCGACGAGGTCGTTGGCCAGGACCAGGGCGCCCTGCAGACCCGTGAAGGTCCATTTGTGGTGCGAGGGCGGGCAGATGTAGAGCTTGACGACGGCGACGGCGTGGATCTTGTTGGTGGCTTTGGGGACGGTGCGTTTGACGGTTTGTTTGTCGTCGTCGGAGAGGATGGAGGGCATTTTGGATTGGTGGTGGTGGTGGTGGTGCTGCTGCTGCTGTTACGACAGAGCACTCACTCCTCCGAAGACGCTTTCCGACGCCTTGATCTAATCAATTCAGATCAATCGGTCAATCAAAAGAAATGGTGAAGCCTGATGCGGATATGTACGGTAGAGTAGTCAGTAACTCCACTTGCAGGTAATCCATGGACGTTACAGCAGCTGTTCGGGTTGACGTAGCCTCGCTGCTCGCTTCGGGCAACGCACCTGCCAAGCCCCCGATTGCGGCCTGTCCGTTCGGCACAAGCGGCTTCATTGGGCACTCATAGAACTCTCTTGTGATATATTACTCTTCGTCGACGGTAATTCAAAGAACGCACAGTAGAAACAGTTGAGATTGTTCAGTAGAAATGGACAATAATGGTTCATGGGTTCTTTCACTCATTGCAACCATCCTTCCTTCCTCAGGCAATGCAGGCGAGAATTGAAACCCAGGTCGTCATATCAGTAGTGACTAGGAACTTTTTCTTCATAAAACCCATCTACCTCATAAACCATCTCCTCCTCTACGGGAGAAGAGAGCAGAACAGCGTTGGACAAACCCCACTACCGATCTTCTGCGCTTGCTTGCAAGGAGCACATTTGTGACCCAACCTTCGGCCCTCCCGCGTCTTATCCCATGAATCCTGCCGCCAAGAAGCGAGCAACAGACGCAGCGGTCGAGACATTAGGGCGGAAAGAAAGTCGAGCCAAAGCGCATAGCCCACACGAAAAACACCCTGTCCCCCCCCCTCTTCCCCCCATCTGACCCTTCCCCAGGCGAGCAAGATTAGATATCATCAATATCCACCTCGCCACCACTGGAAGAATCATCATCGTCCTCGCCGAAATCAAACCCAATGCCTCCCTCCTCCTCACCCCCATACGTATCCGTCTCGTTGATCTTCGCGCTCTCCGGCAGCTCGCCATAGGCTTTCAGCGACCGCGCCTCGTCCGCCGAGTACTTCAGGATAACGTCGCCCTTTTCGTCTTGGTATTCGCGCAGGGAGAGCAGGATGATGTCGCCTTGGTTGATCCAGACTTTCTTGCGCAGTTTGCCGCGGATGTGGCCTAGGCGTTTGGCGCCGTCGAAGCAGAGGGCTTCGAGACGGCCGTTGCCGAGCATTTTGACTACTTGGGCGTATTCTGAGGAGGAGGGTGGAGGGGTTAGTTGGTGTGTGTTGGGGGGAGTGGTGATGTGAGGAAGGGGGGTGGGAGGGGAGGATGGGTATTGAGGGGGCCGGAGGGCGAGGGAGGGAGGCGACAGGAGGGTGTGCAGACATACCTTGGCCTTCCTCCTTGAAGGTCAACTCGCGCTTCTCGTTGTCATTCTCGTTCTTTCCTCTTCTGCGGTTCTTACCGCCCTGTTGTGAAATACTAGGTCAGCACATGTGATCGTAGTATCCGCGTGTTGGTCGAGTCATATTGTCCTCTTTCGCTCTTCCTTTGTCTTGTGTGCAAGAATGGAAGACGATGAGGGATGAAGATACTTACTTTTCCCTTGTTCTTAGGCATGTTGACCCCTCACTCACCACTGGGGGTAATATATCAAGATTGTGTTGGGAAGGTGGGTTGTGTAGGAGAGACGGGAAGCGGGCTGGCCGCGTCTTAAAAGTGAAAGAGTTGCGCTCTCGCTCTGGCTTTGGCGGGGCACACAGCGCAGAGAGAGACAGAGAGAGAAGTGTGTCATATGGGCTGTGGCGCTTCCCACCCCCACCTTCTGATTGGGCGGTGAAGGTCGGGCTGATCATTCGCCGACGCTCCTCTGTCACATGCATTGCCACCGCCTCCACTCGGTTGGGCACAAGTGCATTCACTACACTCTACACTCCACTACACCATACCCATAATTTATATGGACTCGCTGACTCACTTATGAGACCCGGGTGAGCGCGTAGCTCGCTTATTCTCAGCGACGGCGAGGAGCAGGTGGAGGACAGACACAAGAGTCCATGTCCCGCCCCCTCCTCACCCGCGCCTCTCCTCGCATCCCCCACCACCATGTGAAACCTCACCACCCCCCGGCCACGCCGCTCCACCACTCCACCACCACCACCGCATCCGCACCTCCCACATCCACCTCCCCCACCGCCTCTCTCCGACCCAACCAAGTCCTCACCTACCGCTACGAACCCCATCCCCACCCAATCAACTGCACCACCCTGCCGCCCACCAAGGACTTTCTCTCTGACCCATACCACCCGCACCACCTAAAAACTCTTCAAAAACACCAGTCCTTCAACCCCTCCATCCTCAACTGGCGCGTCCACTGCCCCGTCGCCGCGAGCGGGAAGAAAGTCATCCGGGATTGGTGTTATCGGCGGGCGCGGACGGCGGTGCAGGAAGCGCTGCAGCGGCAACTCCGTCTCAACATTGATGGGTCTCCGCGGGGGGACGGGAGAGCTTCTTCCCCTTCCCCTTCCTCCTCATCCTCCTCCACCACCACTACCGCCACCAACGGCGAGGAGGAGCATTTAGGGAAGGTTTCTGCACCTCCGAAGGGGTTGAAGGGCGCACTACTAGTTATTTTGAAAGCGGAGACGGCGCTGACGGCTTCGCGGGAGGAGGTGCAGAGGGCCGTCGAGTGGGTGCTGGAGAGCGTGTCGCGGGAGGATCGGGCGAGGGAGATGGGTGGGGGTGGGAAGGGAGGGAGGAAAGGGGAGGGACGGGGGGAGAAAGGGGTGAAGAGGGGCGGTGGGAAGGGGTTACGGTCTTCGGAGGTTGGAGAGGCTCGGAAGGCTTAGGGGATAAGGGGAATTTTCTAGTTGTGGAATTTGGGGAGGTTGGGTTGGGATCAAGGGTTTGGGAGAGGGAAAGATATCTGGTGGGATTGATTTGGGCGTACGATGAGAGGTGTTAGCTAAGGGCGTTTGGGGAGTTTATGCACTTCCGGGATCCTGATGGGAACGTGGTGAATGGGACCACTGGATTATTTTTTTTTTTAAAAAAAAAGACAAAAAGTGTCTCCAGCCTCGAGACCGCTTCTTTATGGATTAGAGGAGAATGCTTGGCCTGCTGGCATTCGCCAACTTCGGAGATGGGCGAACCTCAGTCGCTTTGTCCTTCAGCGGCCCAGGAGGAATCCAAGAGCTAAGGAATCTTGTATAGAAGCAGTGGCGTTATTTGCAGTAAGTAGAATTGATACCCATCGGCAAATGAAAAGCCAAAGCATTTAAAGTTAGGACACGGCGGCAAAATCAACCATTTCCATTCACGTGATAATCCTGATTTACTTCTTCCCCCTTTCGGGACCTCAATTCACAGGAACTGCGATGTTGACAACTGCAACTTTCTTTTATCGCTGAACAAGAATCTTCTTTTCCGATTGAGACAACTTCTATAAAAGCCGCCTGTTCGATTGACCATTCCTGATAGCTCTCCTGCCCGTCCGGACACATCGGTTCGCCAGGTCCACCGTATTGGCAGACAATCCTTCCCTTAACCTTGCCCTCCTCGAACAGGCAAACGATGTTCTCCTTCACTCTCACCTTCACCTTCTCAGTCGGGACTTCCCAGCCTTATAAGGAAACAGCAGAACCCAACAGCTTACCCTCCACTCATCCTTACTCTCCTCCCCACTCACCCCCTACCGCTCCCACCCCATCCCACTCGTTCAACCAATCCCGATCCAAACAACCCTCCCGTCCAAGATCTCCCCATCCAGAACCCCTTCATCATCCAGCACGCCGTCCCTCCACTCCTCCATCCCCGATGCCTACCAAACGTGCAAGACCGCCCCTCCACCTGACCGACACAACCTCCGCCTCCCTCTCCCCCGCCGTCCAGAACCTGCAGCACACCGTCCGGGCAAATCTCCACCAACATCATGTCCACGCCGAGAACGCCTCAGACGACGCGGAAAGTCTTCAAATCCTCGAGAGCGTGACGAGAGGGTTTGAACAGCGATCGGCGGGTCATCGGTGGGGGAGTAGGAGGTCGGGTCGTGCGACCGCCGAGTCCTTGCTTTCCTCTGTTCGCAGTGGCCGCGGGAGGGCGCGCAGTCCGAGAAGGACTACGGTTGGAAGGACCGCGGCTTCTGCTTCGACCAGCGGCGGCGACGAGGTGAGCTGGACGTTGGGTTCCCACAGGACCGAGACCCGATCACGCAGCGAGAGAGGGAAGGACGGTCGTAGGGGTCGACGACAGCAGGCACTTTCGCCCCTGGGTTTCCGTACGACTGTCCACGCACGATCCACGACGCAGGTCCCGAGGAGTGAGGGGCACGAGGATGATGATGAGGAGGAGGGGGGGACCTGGGACCTCATCGCCACTCCCCCATCCTCCAGCTTTACTGACACAGCGCTGGTAAGGGTGAGGGATGAAGACGAAAGTCCGGACCCTTTCACCCCCTTCCAACGAAGCAGAAACCCCTCCCGCTTATCCCGATCCGTGACCGTCTCGCCTTCTTCGAGCGATGCGGAGTGGCAAGGGGGTTTGTTTCACGACCTGGACAAAGAAGAGGAAGAAGAGGAGGATGAAGAACTATCCCTCTCATTCGCAAACGGGCAAGAGAAGAAGAAGCAGAACCAATCCCCAAGGACCCGGGTCTGTGAATGGAGCGACACCTTGTCTTCTCCCTCTTTTGAGCTGCTACAACCACAGGAAGAACACCAGAACCCTCGTTCCGCAGTAGAGCGTTCTCCGCCGCGAGCGAGCGGGAGGGTTCTTCAAGTCGTCCAGAAGTGTGCTATTCCCGGGGAGGCTGAGCAGGAGAGGTGGGATAACGAGGGGATTGCGACTCACACTCCGTCAGGAGGGGAGTTGTTGGGTTCTAGTGGTGGAGATGGATGGGGGGTCGTAGGCAGTGGTGGGGAGATGAGGGGGCAAGGGGATAGAGGGGAAGATGGGTGGGAGATGGTTTGATCATGAAAGGGGAGACAACGGAAGAAACAGGTACTCCTTTCTTTTTTTTTTTTTCTGTCTTTTTGTAACTTTCTTACTCTGATAAGGAGGTACGGGAAGGGAATTATAAGTTAGCAAAAGCAGAGAAAAGGCAGAGGAGAAGTGCTACAAGCACGAGAACGAAAAATCATTAGAATGAAAAGATAGAAAGAGAGAAGAGAGAGAGAAAGCAGTGATGATGCAAAAATATTAGCGATCATACTAGACGTAGTAATATATCTGAATAGTCCCTTTCCCACTAGCGATATGTAAAAAGACCTCCCAACCCACACCCATCTATATGCTTTCAAAAGGAACGCCATGCTTTGATCTCGTCTGACAATTAAAGAACGAATGTAATAGGCCGGGGTTCGAAGTCACGGGTGACTAGCCCGTCTTCTCCTTCCCATCCAGTAACAGTAGCAAAGATTTCATCATCATAGCCTTGTATGAAAAAGAGATAAGGAAAGCTCCCCCTTCTCCCATGGGTCTTATGGGAGGGTTGGGGTAGTATGTACAATCGTCATGATAAGGAAAAAGGGAAAATCCCTTGAAAACCGGCTCGTAAGAGTGTCCAGCTCCTTAGAACGTGAACTGCATCATACCCGGGTTCAGCACGAAAGGCAAGAGCAAGTGACTTGCGCAGACGGTACTGAGGGGCAAGATGGCGATAAAGCTGCCGATGTTCCAGCTGTACGGGATGAAGTTGCCGAGAGCGAGGATGATCATGACGATGATGAAGAAAGTCGCGAACCCGATGGAATACTTGAACGCCTTGAACGTCTTGGGGATTTCCTTCCAGAAGTTGGTCTGCTCGGCTTCCTTGCTGGTGCTGCCCCAGCTCATGTCGATCTCGAACATGTGCGACAGGATGGCCTGGGAGACGTGCAGGGAGAGACCGCCGAGGAAGATGGCGAACATGGGCGTCCATTTGAAGTTCTCGATCAAGCTGGCGAACCAGTTGCGCTCGCCGATACGGTACCGCATTGTGGCTAGACCGAAGTTGCCGAGGCCGTTGAAGACGATGACGATGGAGAACCAGACTTTCCAGGAGTCGATGTAGTACTTGTCGAGGTAGCCGTTGTACCATCCGATGGCGAAGTAGTTGGCGACAGTCATGATCCAGGCTGCGCCGATGGCGTAGTAGGTACCGATGTAGGAGATGATGGTGATCTTGGAGGTCAGACGGATGTTGGAGAAGAGGAACTTGCGGAACAGCGGGGTGAATGGTCTACAGTCTCATGTTAGCATATCGTCGTTTTGACAGGACAGGTGTGGTTTTGACTTACCCTCTCCACAGCCAGGTGCGAATGGGGTGGAACAGCAGCTCGTTGCAACCGTACGCATACTTCTCCCAACGGGCAAGCTCGTCATAGACCGTAAGCGAGACACCTTCCTTGAAACCTTCACCAGCCCATGCGGCCAGGCGGATAATGTAGCCCTCACATTGCAGCTTCAGCGACATCTCGAAGTCTTCAGACACGTGGGCCTCGGACCAGAACTTCTCGTAGTCATCAAGACCGTCGAAAGAACCAATTTGCTGAATAGCGGACCAGCGGACAATAGCGTTGTGACCGACGAAGGGGGCGACGTCACCGTTGGAGACGGTGTAACGGATGGCAGTGTAGATAAGGTTGGTGAAGAAGGTGATACCCTGTAGCAAACATTAGCCACCAATGCGGTAATATTGTGAAGCTTCGGATCAACACTTACGTTCTCGAAGAAGTCGCCGACGACCTGCATGACACCAGAGCTGAACTGCATAATACCGACTTCAGGCGACTGCTCCATCTCGCTAACGCAGTCCAAGAGACAGTCCTCGGGCACACGGGTGTCAGAGTCGATGAGCAGGATGTAGTCACCAATACGGATGTTGCCATCAGCCCAGGCGCGAGGGTTGTCCTCGAGAACTTCACGCAGGCAGCGCTCGTACTCGACGGCCTCGTCGGCCTGAGTCCAGCCATCGTGACGGTTGACCTGGAGCAGCTTCTCCTCGACACAGTTGGAAAGGTTGAGACCGTAGTTCATGTTACTGTGGCCTATGTTAGCAGCTTGCATCGAGACGCGGTCTAATACAAGTCATTCTTACCTAGCCTTCTTGAACTTGCCACGGCGAACGAAGCCGTCGGAGTTGTGCTTCGGCCTAGCAGTCCAACCGATCGAGTGGTCCGCGTAGAAGTCGATACGAGCCTGACGCTCCTCCTCAGAAATAAGCTGAAGACCGTCGTCGTTGTAGAAGATATTCGCGGTACCGCCCTGAAGCTCGTAGGTAGCGATGGCCTTCTTGAGCGAGCGCACAGTAGGCTGAATGACACCGACGAGACCTTCCTTGTAGACGGGGCACTGGATCGTGACGTGCGGCAGGACAGGCGTGTTGAGCCTGCGGGGAAGCATTCCCGAGTAGAAGCGCGAGTTGCCCTTCATCTGCTTGATGGGTCCGACCAGCTGGGCGATACAGCCGACAACGACTTGACAGAAGAACATGGAGAAGAAAACCTGAATCGGCGTAAGGAGGACGAAGGCGATACGGATGTAGTTCCCGTCACCCTGGATCTCGCTGGCGATGGATCTCCAACCAAGACCGAGAAGAACGGTGACAAGGCAAAGGGTGATGGCCACAAGGACTGTGTTCTGCAAGTGAGTGGCGCGTACTTCGGGCTTGTACTCGCCAGACTCCTCGTCGATCTCTTCGGCAGTAACACGGGGCGGCTTGACAGCCTTCTCGTTCTCCGCCTCCTCTTCTTCCAGGCCTTGGTCACCGGTTCGCCAGACAAGATCCATAAGTTCCGACTCAATAGCCTGACCGTGAGGGATGAGGTTCCTCGCGTCGTCGTCCCAGACGACCAGTAGACCTTCCGAGGCCACGAAGGCGCATGACTGGGCTTTCCTTGCCTTTGGCAGGTCGTGCATTGTTGGCAGTACCTGCACACGGGTACCGTTCTTGAGCGGGACATCGACGGCGTTTGGTGTCCATGAGAGGTAGGTCTTGACAACACGGCTGTTGATTGTCATTGCTACCGGTGCGTTCAAGGCCATGACACCGGCGGCGAATGTCGAGTGAATGAGATCTGGCGGGCATGCGAGGTAGCTCGCCTTTGCTCGTCTCATGAGGACACCTTCCGTCTCTCCGGATCCGTCTCCAATCCACATGATACCGCATTGTTGTTGGAAAAGATAGTTGACCATAACCTCGTGCTTGATCTCGTCCATGTATGTTGAACGGTGTGATGGTGCTATCGAACCTGGGCGGCTGGGTGTTCCATAGCCGCTTCCTCCTGCTGACGCGAATGGTGGCCTTGGAGGAGCCTTCTCGTCGATCTCGGGCTGTTGAGCCACTGCGGGCGTGTCATTCTGTTGTGCGGGCTGCGCAGGCTTGCTAGCCTTGAAGTAGTTCTTGAGACCCATGGTATGTAAGAGCGCTCAGGCGCTCGGGGTCGTCGGGGGTTGTTAGGATGATTCGAATAGATATAATAGGTGTACTGTGGGACGGGCTATGGTAAGGATGTGGTGATAGCGAATGAATGAGGTATGAATAGTGTATGATAACACTTGCAACGAAAGAATACTCCCCAAGGGAAGTGGACGAGTCAAGTCCAAGAAGCACAATGAATGAAGAGATGAGGCCAGGGAGGGAGCAGATGCGGGAGATGTTCAAAGGAAATAAGCCCGTTTATCTTCTCTCACCTTAGGTTTACATCGCTCTGGGTTGACTAGACCGCGGGCGCCATGCTCCGCCAGCCATAGCGTGAGTCTCATCGATGCGTTCAAGCATCGGCCAGGCCGCCAAATGAGTCCAAAGCAAGATGTGGAATGTGGGTACTGTGGCATTTGACTCCGTGCCATGTGGTAGACGCATGAGAGTTTACCAACGGCCGGAGCATGGGTGAAACGGCATGACGGTAGCTAGCCATGGCGGCTTCCAAATGGGAAGACCAAGCGAAGCCACGAGCCGACGGCATGCACGCTACTTGCGATTTTGGGAAAGACCCCTGTCGAAGGTTCCGTTCCAAATGGCTCAAACGGGAAAGGAACGGGCTCAATGCGTGAGAGGTGAGAGTTTGGTGAGTTTGGACTTCAGCAGGAACACGGTGCGCCACACCGAACTCGACCTCCATGGCCGAGGGATCGAGAATCCTTGAACGGCCTTGACTCAGCTCGCAGCGGGCAAAAGACCTGCTCCATAGCCACAGGAGTTGGTAGATTGGCTCATTGACCACTGCCATAGGGCGCCCTCCAACTGCAGCAGCATCCTCGGTCTCGGTAGGTTGCTGAAGGCTAGAGCTTAGCAGAGACCGTTCCTGTGGCATATGATTTGTTTTCCCGGGCTCGGCATAATAGACGTGTGGTGAGCCGGGACAGAAAGACGATGAGTACCGTATCCTTGCTGCCGAGTATTCCTTGCTAGCGACCTGCGATGTTCCCGTAGTCCGTGAAGTGGAACTCCCGAAAGTCTAAGACAGGCACGATTCGTTCACCTGGCCCTGCGACGCCCGGGGTTTGAAACTGATAGCCGTGACTCTGCCGTGTCGTTTTTGGTGGAACAGATAAGGTTTGCTGGCCCAAAACCGAGAAGTGAAGTCTAAAACTGCCACAGGTGGCTGTTGGGCCTGGCCTTAGCTTCGTCGGCCCGAAGTTTGTTCCTGGATACGAGCAGTCTCACTGTTCGCTTCCTTCGTACTGTAGATTGGAGGTACACATTTACAGTTGATCGTTCATTACGCTGTTGGCGATTTCGTCTTATCGTAACAAATGTAACAGGAAATTCACTGTTCAGACTGTCGTTGCAATGGGAGCCCTCTACATGCTTTGGAGAACACTGCTGCCAAATTCTTTGCTTGGCGGTCCAGAACCACGTCAGCTAAGGATTGTAGGTTTAGCACACACACATATGCCGCGCAGCAGCTCAAATCATTCCAACTTCCGACCCAGGTTTTGAGTAGCCGTGGGAAACTTTATCAGAGCATGAACAGAAACGACTGGTAGCTAGTAGGTTGGTGTACTTGGTAGCAAATTCACGGTGATGAAATCGCCATCCGGTTTGGATACGATCTGTCATCTTCATTCGTGTCCGTGCAGTCAACTTGCAACGAACCGGTTGGAACGGTACAGCAGCAGTAGGCAAGTCTTGTCGAAGAACACCAATACACCAGCAAATGCAACCTCGGTCACATCGGAGTCCGGCAATTTCCAGCTGAGCATCATCGACGATGTTCAATCATCCAAAATGCTGCTGTAGGGAGACTGTATCGGCTCCGAGATTGGCTATCCACAACGTTCATCTTCTGCGTTCACGCTGAGAAAATAGCTGACTCGACGGTGTGAGACAAAACGCTTCACAACTTGGCAAATCCCGCGGAACAACAGGAAATGCCCGCAGTACATTGATTTTTATTTTCCGATGTTCATTCTAATTCGCTTCACGTCGTTCTCAACCGCTGCGCGAGAAGTATGAGGGCAGTGTGATAGCCCTGCGCATGGCTCAGAGTTGCATTTCACCATGCGCACTAGGCAATCAGAGCGGCTAATAAGTTACAAGCGCAAATGCGTTGATGTTGCTCCTTCGCCTTCGCCCAACAGGCAATAAGGACTTGCGATAGCTGAAGGATCGCTAGCACGGCCACGTGGCTGGCTCAGCAGAAAATCAACAGAGATAGGCTGCAGCAATATCATGATAGTTGCAAGCATTCTACAGGTCGCTTGCGCTGGCCGCAGCTCGTGAAAGCGGATCGTCAGGATCTTCGCTTCCCTGTTGTCTCCAGACGTGCGCAGGGATGCGCTGAGATAAGGCACCTGACCAAAGCGCGATGGCTGCAAATCCCATCCATGGATGTTAACTATAAACCCTCATCAAGCGATGCTGTATATGCTGTCTATATGCGCTACATGTTCATGTCTCACTCCATATTGTAGATGTTTTGTCAAAGAAAATGGAATACACCATTTGCGCAGATGGCATCATAGCCCATGCAAACTCCCGCCGACCGTACCTAGATGTCGTTTCCTGCCAGGCTATTTACGGCGGCAAGCTGCATATCCTTGCATGCGATCGGCCGCACCCCTGACGTACCTGCATGAATACTATCGACACTCGGCATATCAATTTCAGGCCGTTCGAAGCGGTTGATATCGTCGTGCGTTACTATTATTCTGTGGAGACGGGTGATGGATGGACGTTCCCCGTCATATGCCAATAGTTGCTCACCATTATGCCGACGGCACCGCCTTCCTTGCTGCTGCTCGTTGGCACCGTCAGGCGAAAGTTAGCCGGGGGGGAAGTGGTGTGAAGTGGTTCCAGAGTGACGGGCGCCACCCGTCTTGGCAGGCTGGCGGGAGCCGTAGCTTGGATAAGATTCCGTCAATCCCAAATCTTCCAAAGTTACGTGCATTGCACTCTTGGTTCACTCGCGAACCAAAATGTGGCTCAGCACAAAGCATCACTGCTATCGACCCTCTGCAATAGGTGATCCTCCTACGCATCATGAACAGTCGCCGCAGAATTCATCTCGTCTCTATCAAACAGGATACTGACATGCCATCTATCGGGTTCCGTAAATATACTGTAGCAGCGTCTCGCTTCTGACTTTGAGCCAGTGAACCAGATTCCCAATGCGTTTACGCTAGTCGCCCACTTACTCTTCTTGGTCCTCAACTGGCTCTGCTGGCACGGTTCGGGAGACGGACTGGGCCATGAACGAGCCGGGATCTGTCCCACCCAAGCTCCATCACGTAGTCAACCTAGTGATCCTGGCTCTGATCGCTGACCTCGGACGGCGGCCTTCCAGAACGAGACGTCGGAGGCATTGCTGGGTTTGAGGCGGGCGCAACTGTCTTGGGCTGCCTGAAAGTCAAAACCGTCTTGCGCCTAGAGCGCCGCTGGCCCACCCGGTGCCGTCCAGGCTTTGGGTGAGGGCGGTAGCGCTGTCACCATTGCTCAAATCTACCTTCCCGCCTCTGCTGTACGCCGAGCTTTACATATCTCTGCTCGACTGCGCCGCAGCTCTTCAACCCTTCCCCATTCGCTGTTACTTCTTCAACTACACTCATTTTGCCCTCTCCATCTCTCCCACTGTTCGTTCCTCATCCACTGACTGGACTTCCCATCCCCCTCCCGTGTGTCTGCGCAAGAAGCGCAAGAATCCAATATGGACAACCTCCACGGCACCGCCGGTACCACGGCCTCCAGCACACCTCGCCCTGGTTCGTTTGAGAATGACTCTATCGACCCGGCTCCAACCCCGGGCGCCAGGAGCAACCCTTTTGCATCTCCATATGGCTCCATGCCAGCCTCTGCCACGGGCTCTAGCACTGGCATTCAGCAGCCACCTCACCAGAGATATTTCCACTCGCGAAGAATAAAGAAGGGCGAGCTCGAGAGACCATGGATGGAGAAGAAAGACCCGAAAGAGAAATGGGTTACCATCATCCCAATCATCGGCATTCTCGTCGGTCTCGGTCTCACTGGCTTCCTCATTTACGACGGCCTGCAGAGTGTCTCCAACTTGAATTACTGCCCAGTCCTTGATGACGACTTCTCCAACGGCTTCAACAACAAGGTCTGGACAAAGGAGGTTGAGGTTGGTGGCTATGGGTAAGCGTTATCAAAAAAATGCACCATGGGAAAGAAACGCCCGCTAACAAGCTACCTAGAAATGGCCAGTTCGAATGGACTACCGACACGGATGAGAACGTCTTCGTTCAGGACGGAATGATGCAAATCAAGCCGACCCTTCAAGACCCTAAGCTGATGGAGACCAACAATGTCATCAACCTGCTCAAGGACGGAAGCTGCTCTTCGGATCTCTGGTCGAACTGTGTCGCCGTCACCAACACCACCAACGGCACTGTTGTCAACCCTGTCAAGTCTGGTCGCGTTAGCACCAAGACTGGTGCTTCTATCAAGTACGGTCGCGTCGAGGTCGAGGCCAAGCTCCCTGCAGGTGACTGGCTTTGGCCGGCCATTTGGATGTTGCCAGTCAACAACACCTACGGCCCATGGCCGGCATCTGGTGAGATTGACCTGATGGAGTCCCGCGGTAACAACTACACATACCCACAAGGTGGTGACAACATTGTCTCTTCGACGCTTCACTGGGGCCCTGACCCTAACAACGACGCATGGTGGAAGAACAACGTCAAGCGCCAGGCTCTTCACACGACCTATGCCAAGGGCTTCCACATCTACGGTCTTGAGTGGACTCCTAAGTACCTCTTCACCTTCATCGACACCCGCCTTCTGCAAGTCACCTACGTCAACTTCAACAAGCCTTTCTGGGACAAGGCCGACTTCCCTCCATCGGACGCCAACGGCACCCGTATTGTCGACCCATGGAGCCAGACGGGCCGTGACAGCACTCCATTCGACCAGGACTTCTACCTGATCATCAACGTCGCCGTCGGTGGCACCAACGGCTGGTTCGAGGACGGCGTCAACGGCAAGCCATGGGTCGACGCTTCACCGACCGCCCCTCGCGACTTCTGGAATGCTCGCGACCAGTGGCACCCGACCTGGGAGGACAATGGTGTCATGCAGATCAAGAGCGTCAAGATCTCGCAACAGCAGGGATTCAACGGATGCACCTAGAGGCATCTACCTCTTAAGCTTATCCTTTCTCTACACCGGGGAATATACCACTTGTAGCATTTTTGGGCGGGGCTAAAGGCGTTGGGTCAACTCAAGGAGTTTTATATATATTTCGACTTGCTACAGGGGAAATGAGGCAACGAAAAAGGGGATAGATGTACCAGAATCTTACTTGACTACAGCTTAATGGGCACAGATTGGGAGCTATACAGTCTACACCAAATAAAAATAATTATCCTCTTCACCTCAAGGCTCTCCCTACCATCTACTTTCTATCATCTTTATTTGCGATGTTTGGCCTTCAGTGGACTGACTTTGTGGTTGCTGCAGCACATACATACCAGTGCAGCACAACATAACCTCGGCATGCCTTCTGCATCCGCTGATCCGTCACGTTACTCCCCGAGCTCACATAGAGGCGGAAAGACCTCACACACGCAAGAGCAGCAGGCTCATCACCCGCCCGTGGACTGCATCATCCCGCTCTTTCGTCATCCCAATGAGCTCACTCGCAAGCCACAGATACCTACACATACACAGACTTCCCAAACCACCCCCTCCCTTCAAATCACTTCCGCAGGGACGACGGGGGCCTGGATCTCGACACCGCCAAGGACCCAGAGAAAGGATCCAGAACTGCGCCTCAAACAAACCAGGGTACGGCCGCATGACACCATCCCGTCTTCGAGAGAGAACCATGGAAACAACAACCACGCGAATGCAATAATCCGTTTGGGACCTCGGCATAACAGAACCCTCCAGCTGGGCGCGCCTCCCGACTTTCCTCTCTCTCTGGAACCTAGTAGACATCGCGTGGCTGCAGGTTGATTTGAGATAATATTCTGCCCCTTCGGCATAGTAGAGCCTTTCAATTGGGTCTGGGTGCCAACTTCCTTGGGACCGAAAAGACGTCAGGGACGGGACATGAGTGGGCGGTGATGGAAAGGGAGGGTATATGTGTCTGGCATAATCTCTCGATCTCGGGATCTGCGAATTTGCACACGTGGCATGATTCCAACATAGGGGAGTTATAGGAAAGGGATTGTGTGATATAGGTCTCGGTGACGCTTTTCCTGGACGGGAAAGCGCATTTGGGTGCTTTGCTTTTCGACGTCAGATTTTTGGAATACCTCTTTTGCTTGGGTTTCGTGATCGATGGGGACGGGATGATGATGATTGTGGTGGCTTGCAGGATGTGCGCAATCTTTTCCTCTTTCACGTCGGTCTCTTCGTCAGAACCGGCCAGCGACCACAATTCCCACTTCCTCCTGTCTTCTAGGCAATTTCGTACCTGGACAGGAACTTGGACATACCTTTTCACAGAGAAGAACCCCGCAGAAAAGGGGAGAGAAATTTCCCCTCTGCAAATCACCTGCCGGACCATTCTCCTTCAAGCCCCAGAAATGCAGCCAGCAAAATCAGAGGTCAGCATGGAAAAATCACTGACTCACCATGAACAAAACCACGGGATTTTTGCCACATACATGTGAGCCACTGAGAAATTGAGCTCTGGCCAATGGACAAATATACCCGTGGATCGGCGTGTACATGCTCCTCAGGCGATCGAGACAGACTGTCTTTACTCTGGCCATACCAGTCCTACTTCAAGCAGGCTGAGAATCCATACAGCCTTTGCCGCCAGCGTAAAATTGAATCTGGCTCTTCAAACGACAATGAACCTGCGGACGGCTGTGCCGTTCCTCTATCAGGTGATTGATAGAAACCCCCATGCCGTCGTGGTTCCGTCTTCGTTGAGAAGATGCTTCATTGCCCATCCAGACACTCGCGGCAGCATCAAATTGGTCGCATTACTTGAGGGGCATCCTTAAACTCTCCAAAAATCCGCCTTCTCCCCGCCGTTCCTCCCTTTTCCTTCGACTAACAGCCCTTCACGCGAAACCACTCTTCTTCTCCCGACTGCTCGAACTTTGGTGGCAATCAAACCTATCTTGAATGTAAACTCCTGCCCAACGCTTCGAATCACTTCTTGCTTCTGTACGAAGAAGCACTCGCACTGCTATAGTAGGTGAGCTTCCAATGGCGGTGATCTCCTTTTACCGTCCTTGCCTCCTTCTCAGAGCTCGAGATGCTGTCTCTCCCTGCATGTTTCTGTCCCTCTCTCTGACCCCCTTCCTCTTTTCTCGAAAGACTCCCCAACACAAGCGCCCGCCTGCACATTCCGGGTTCTCTGCTAGACAAAATCGATAAGAGATAGTATGCTAGTCGCTTGGGGAGAAAAAAGACGAGGGAGAGGAAGAGGGAGAAAAGGAAGAAGAGATGTTGTGCACCTAGCGGCAAGAGAAGCACTAGCTGGAGAGGTAACGGAAGGGGGCAATCAAAAGGAGAAAAGTAAGGAGATTAAAAGGTAAGGAGGAGAATGTCAAAGGAGACTAAAACCAAAAATGAAAGAATGATAATGAAAGAACGGTAAGACTCAAAAAGGGTCCGAGAATCTCCTCCTGCCCATCATACATCCTAACGACGAGTCTACGGAATTCAGACTCTCAAGCCATTCGAGCCCGGCTCTTTCCCATCTCCTTTTTCCCTTTCCCCTCCTGCCCCCTCTCTTTTCCCTTCTTTCTCTTGGTTTCCCCCAATTCCCACCGTCGAAAATCCTCCCCTCCAGATAGGATAGATAGGATACCCCTTTCCCATCCACGCTACCCAAGCCAAGACAACGCATTTCCAACTCGTATGATCCCCCCTTTTACAAGCTCGACTTGCCCCGCCACGGAAAAAAAAATCGCTTTCATTTTCCCAGCCAGTTGGATTGCCGCCGCGTAAAAGCCGGAGGTAGAGCGGGAGAGGAAGGAGAAAAGCTCAAGCTACATCAGTGTGTGCACGAACGGTAATACGGGGTATGCCATTTTGTTCATCCCTTCCTTCTCAAGGAGCGGTGGTTGGTTTCTTTCCCCTCCCCGCCCCCCACTTTTCTTCTCCAACCCTCTTCCCTCTTCCATCTGGTAACAGAAGTGTATTATTGTTATTGTGGGCAGGAAGTGGAGAGGAAAGAACGATGGTAAGGAGCTCCGCTACGAGGGGGGATAGGGCGACACAGGACAGCAAGGGGAAACCTAGGTTAGAAGTTGGCATTTGTGCAACAGGAAGAAAAGAACAGATATTGGACAAAGGTGAAAAAGAGATGTGGAGACTTCGTTACTCCCACTCACTGCTCCGCGACCGAAAGTGGACGGCAATAGGGCGAGAGAGAGAGAGAGGGCGAGAGAGAGAGAGAGGAAGGGGGGGAGGGAGGGAGAAGCGGTCAGCGGACCTGGTAGTCCTTAATCCTCCAAGACGCAATCCTTGTCCCGAGCCGGATTCGCAATCTCTCGAGACCAATATATATATATATATACATATACCAGCATTGCCCATGAAACGTCCCGAACAAAAAAAAAATCAAGTGCACCTAACCCCATCCACCCCCTTCTCTCTACCATCCCTCCCCATTTTCCTTCCTTCCATCTTTCCCCAACAACTTCTACAACCCCCTCAAAACGACCCCTCAGTATTCCCCTCGCCCAAACTCCGACTCCCCGAACTCCCCGCCTGAATACTCCCCAAAACCCCATCGAGATACGCCGCCCCGCTCCACTTCTGATGCGTAAGCACATCAACCCCCAATTCCTTCTCCCGCCGCTGCACAAGCTCCACATACGCCTTCATCCCCTCTTCTTTAAACCCCCTGGCGAGTTCGGCGGAGATGGTAGCCGTGGAATGCAGGCCGGCGAGGGAGATGAGTTGGAGGACGAAACCGTGTTCGGCGAGAGAAGGGATGAAGTTTTGTAAGTCTTGGGCCGAGAAGCCGTGGGCGGACCAGTTGAAGGAGGGGGAGAGGTTGTAGACGAGTTTTTTCTTGCCGAGACCCGCGGCGAGCGTGGCGGTGTGGATGGCGGAGGCGAAGGAGGCGGCGAGGGCGACGCTGGGGTCCGCGGTTTCCAGCCATAGGAGGTCCGCGTAGGGTGCGAAGGCTATTGCGCGTTTGGTCGCGGCGGGGAGGCCTGCGCGGTAGTGGTAGAAACCTTCCCTCGTGCGCGGGATGTCCCAGTTGAAGGGGACGGGGGAGCCGCCGGCGGCTTCGGCGGCGAGGCGGCGCCGGATGTGGAGCGGGGTGTTGCGGGCGGCGTCGGTGGATTGGACTTGGGTGAGGTAGGATTCCGGGTCGCGGTTCTGGGCCCGGATGTGGTGTTCGGCGGCTTCGTCGAAGGTGACGAGGTTGTGGGACTTGACGAAGTCGCTTTCGTAGGCGTCGATTTCGGCGCTGCTGGCGCCCTGGGTTTCCATGACTTGGAGCGTTTCGGCTAGTGGGGGGATCGACTCGTCTGTCACGCCGAGGATGTACTCGTGGTCGCGGGCGTCGATGGCGGAGCTGAGGAGTTTGCCGCTCTCGCTGTCCGTTCGGGCGATGACGAGGTTCTCGCAGCCCATTAGGTCCCATTGGAAGCGGGTGGCATTAAGACGGTTGATGTGCTCGCCGACTGGGACGAGGACTTTGCCTGCGAGATGGCCGCATTTCTTGCCGCCGTGTAGTTGATCTTCGAAGTGCACAGCTGCTGCTCCATTTTCAGCAAAGAGCTTGGCGAGTTTGAGGACTGCAGACAGCCCTCCATGTCCAGTGTCACCGTCGGCCACGATAGGGCGCAGATAGTCTATGTAAGGAGTCTCCTTCCTCTGCTCCGGCTTCATAGCGCGGCGGGCATCGTAGTGCTTGCGGTCATGTAGCTGTTGAGCTTTGAACAGCCGCTGGACCTGATTCGGGACGGTGTTGTAAGGATAGTCGCCAAAGTCCGGACTGACTTCGTTGGTGGAAGTCAAGACGGACGAGCAGGCCCAGCCGCTCACGTAGAGAATTTCCTGGTGAGGGGCTTGCTGGGTCATCTGGACGGGATCGATAGCACCCATCGTATGCACCGGCTTCCCCTCCGCCATGCGCTGTTCGAGCAGGTTGAATAGCTTCCTCGCCATCAGGCTGGAGGGGTAGACCTGCTGGAGTGTGCCACGCTTGCTGACCACATCCTCTGCTGAATATGGTCGCTTGATGCCTTTGTAGCGCGGCGATGCCCACCAGTCCTCGACCTGCTTGATCTGCTGCGAGAAGACTTCATCCTCTGCAGCACCGGCTTTTTCCGATTCCGGGAGGAGGTGGAAGGCATCGGTTGGGTGGGAGGAGGGGAGAGGAGGGTCGACGGGCGTGAGGGTGGAAGACATGTGGGCGGCGCCGTAGGAGATGGGACGGGCGGTCAGGGAAGATCTAGGAAGGCATCGTGGTCTTCGGGTCTGTGTTCGGAGAGCTCGTGTCGCGGCGCTTCTAAACATATTGGTCTTTTAAGGGTGTTCTGCTGGTATCTCGGCTGGTATGGTATTCTTGTTTAAGCTGCTCTCATCATGCGAGGTAGAGGTGCTCCGCTGTGCAGTGTTGATATACAAGTCTACGAAGCCTGTTCTTATACAGCTCACCTACAGCCGCTTAGAAATGCAAGATATGAGCAAGTCTCTATGTAGACCGTAGTAAAATGTTCATCAATACGTAGGTACATAGTGATAGCAGCGACATCGGCTCAAGACGGCTATCGCTTGCCTTCCGTTCCCTTTCCCCAGCTCCGGCTGACTCGCTGAGCCGAGGTCTGACGCAGTGACGCTGCTTCACCCACCGGCTCAATGGCTGCAGCTTGACGATCAACCACTACTGCGAGCTGCTGTTGTCCTCTCAACTTTTTTCTCATATCCCGTCCTCTCTGATCGTGAGAGTCTCTATACTGTCCCACCCTTCTGTCTACATCCTCCTCATCCCCTGCTGCAACCTCATTGCAACAGCGACAGACAGTAGCCGACCAGAAAGCGGGGTCGAGATATAGAGACCACCCGGCATTGTCCCTTACACCACAATGGCATTGAGCACCCGTACAGCCACGAGGGCACTGAGAGCTTCCAAGGTATGGCTCAAATGAACTATGCTATATATTAAATAAACGTGCTAAACATCAACCCCAGCTCTCCCCGCTCGCCTACAACGCCCGCACCTATGCAACCGCCGAACCCGACCTCAAGACCACCCTCAAGGAAGTCATCCCCGCCAAACGAGAGCTGCTCAAGCAAGTCAAATCCCACGCCGACAAGAAGATAGGCGATGTGAAGGTCGAAAACACCCTGGGCGGCATGCGCGGCCTGAAAGCCATGGTCTGGGAGGGCTCCGTCCTGGACGCCAACGAGGGGATCCGGTTCCACGGCAAGACGATCAAGGACTGCCAGAAGGAACTGCCCAAAGGCACCACGGGGACGGAGATGCTGCCGGAAGCCATGTTCTGGCTTCTCCTCACGGGTCAAGTCCCCAGCACGCAGCAAGTCCGCGGCTTCAGCAAGGAACTGGCCCAAAAAGCCTCGATCCCGCAATTCGTGGAGAAGATGCTCGATGATTTCCCCAAGGACCTGCACCCTATGACGCAATTCGCCTGCGCCGTCTCCGCCCTGAACTACGAATCCAAGTTCGCGAAGATGTACGAGGCCGGGCTCAACAAAGCCGAGTACTGGGAACCGACATTCGACGACTCGATCTCGCTGCTGGCCAAACTGCCCACCATCGCCGCCAAAATCTACCAGAACGCGTATCGCGGCGGCGGCGCACTCCCGGCCTCCGTCGACGAAAACCAAGACTGGGCCTACAATTTCGCCGCCTTACTCGGCAAATCCGGCCCGGAGAACGAGGGGTTCCAGGACCTCCTCCGCCTCTACCTCGCCCTGCACGGCGACCACGAAGGCGGCAACGTCTCAGCACACGCGACGCACCTCGTCGGCTCCGCCCTCTCAGACCCCTTCCTCTCCTACTCCGCCGGCCTACAGGGGCTCGCAGGCCCGCTTCACGGCCTCGCCGCACAAGAAGTCCTCCGCTGGATCCTGCAAATGCAAGACCACGTGGGAACCAACTTCACCTCCGAAGACGTAACCAACTACCTCTGGACGACCCTGAAATCCGGGCGCGTGATACCCGGGTACGGGCACGCGGTGCTGCGGAAACCCGACCCCCGCTTCGAAGCACTCATGGACTTCGCCCTATCCCGGCCCGATATAGCCTCCAACCCTATCTTCCAGCTGGTCAAACAAACCTCAGACATCGCCCCGGGCGTCCTGACAGAACACGGCAAGACCAAGAACCCCTTCCCCAACGTGGATTCCTCTTCGGGAGTATTGTTCCATCATTATGGGTTTAGGGAGACGTTGTATTATACGGCGACGTTTGGGGTGAGTAGGGGACTGGGACCGCTGGCGCAGTTGGTTTGGGATAGGGCGCTGGGATTGCCGATTGAGAGGCCTAAGAGTGTGGATTTGAAGGGGTTGTTGGAGATGGCGACGAAGTGATGAGGAGGGAGGAAAGGGTGTGGAGAGCCCGCGCGGACTGAGGGAGGAAGGGCCGGCGGCGGCGGCGTCGTTTTCCCCGTGGGAGTGGTCTGTTAAGAGGCATCTCATTTGATGAAAGAATGGATACTTGTGTGTATAGATCCATCATGTTTCCTTTTTTTTTTTAACCATTTTGACCCTTTCCCCCTTCCCTTAACCTACCTCCTTGCATTCATTCTGCGTGGGATTTTTTTTCCCATCCGTCCGTCCGTTTCCTCCAGGTTGTGTATACCTTTCCCGCAGGCAACTACTACAACCGAAGGCCTTCAGTCCTTCCAGTCGACAGAAGAGCGGACACTCAGATCCCAGGTCCCTTGTCCCTGAAAAGGTTAGATGAAGAAGGAAGTGGTTGATTGAAGAGAGATCTTGATCTTTACCCGGACACCCTCTTGCGGGTGCTGAATAAGGAAACATTCTGATCTTCTGAGTGCTTAGACAGGAGTTTGGAGTTTCTAGTCTCTTGGTTATGAAGATTAGATGGGTAAGGAGGTGGTGTGCTTGGTGGGCGGGTGGATGTTTTGTGTCTCTCAGCCTTTATGTCGGAAGGGGAGGGAGGTGGTGGAAGGACATCCAATCCGTTCCGCCTTGTGTGTGTGGATAGGACAAGGAGGTGGAAGAAGGAGATCCAATTCGTTCCGGTCTCTGCGTCGGGGAGGGGAAAGGGCAGAGGAAAAGGATGGGAAGGACGTTGTCAGGGTGGATGGGGACGATCTTAACCTGGACGCAGTATGCTTAGCGCAGCATCGTTCGTCTGAGAGGAAAGAGGGGATATTGTGGGGATGGGGGCGTACAGGCGGCGGTGCAATGTGACCTGTTCCCTTCGTCTTGTTGCGCCCAGGTAGTCCTGACGGGAATAGGTAGGCCGATGACGAAGCAGACTTGTGGGGGGGGGGGGGGGGGGCATCTCAGCGTCAGGTCAGGGCGATAGGGTGCACTCAGCGCATTGGCAGAGAGTGGGAGACATATGGGAGACGTGTGGGAAACCGTCATCGTCATAGCATGTACAGCTAGCTCATTCTTGTCCCAGTTACACGGCATGCCGATCTGAGCCTAGCTGGTCACTTGAGGCGCACCGATCATATCTCGTCTTTATCGAGCCCACGCGAAGTCCGGGATAAAACGACACAACGCAGGAGAACTCTCGAGATACGAAAAGTAGAGACACGCACACGTGCTTCAACACAGAGGTTTTTGTCATGTACGCACTGCATTGTACCTGCCCAACCAGAACGCCAGAGGCAGATTTCCCTCCTCTTTCATCCATGCATAATGGTCGAACATCCTCTTGATCGCTCCGTCCCTACGCACATGACAGCACGCAGGAAATCATGCTCTACCGCTCTTTCAGGAAGAACCGCCACTGCATCTCCGTTTTCATCATTCCCCCGATTCCCACTTCGTAGCGCATCCTACCCTTACGAGGTCGGGTTCGGGTTCATCTTTCTCTTACCGCCGGTCATGGTGACGTTCACGAAACGGCGGGTGTAGACGACTCTCTTCTTCGCGCGGCCCTTGGGGGTCTTCTTCTTCTCCTGGGGCTCGACCTATTGGGTTGGAATTACAACGTCAGTCTCGCATTTCTTCACTCATCTCACGGCATCCGCAGTGGATGGAGTGGACGTTCGGCATCCGGAATTTCGATGAGGTTGTGGACTGCCATGCGGAGGCTTGCCACCCCAGCAAACCGGGCCTAGGGATGGTGTTTCGTGGGAAATGCGTACCTTTGGTGTCTGAGACTTGACCTTACCGGCACGCGCCAATGATCCGTGGACCTTACCCATCTTCGCGAGTTATCGAAGTTGTGATGGACTGTGTGGCAAACAAGCGCTCAAGTCAGCCTTTCTATTCCCCTTGAACCGTTTGCGTCGGCGGTTGTTCTCGGATTCCAATCGTACACTATTCCGGCTCTTTCTTTTGATGATAGGTTCGCGGTGACTCACCAGATGGATGGATGTGGTTTCGTTGTCGTCCTGATCCAGCAGTCGGGGGCGGCGATGATGCTGGGCTTCAATTTCTCCGCTCGAGGTGCCTCTGCGCGGCTACTTCCGGCGGGGCTTGGCATGCTAGACCCCTTCGGGTAACACCCTCGGACTGACGATGCCCGATATCTTGCCGTCATCGCTGGTTTGGAGATAAATGGTCGACATTCACTCGATGTTTACTGCTTGTCCAAGCAACTTGACCAACAAAGTAATCAACGATAGGGTTTAGTACGAAAATGTTACACACACTCTGGCTTGCTGCTCTAGCTAGCACCGTATCAGCTCGATCTCTCCTCCTCCCACCCATTCTCCAGCAAGACCCAGCCTATCAACATGATCCACCATCTCTCAAGCAAGACGGCGATGAACCCTTCCACTTCCCAACTGTACACGAATCCGCCGTCATGGCCCGACGAATCATGCATCTCTCCTCCCTCAGCACCCTCGTGACCACCTTCCCCGTCAACACCACCACCACCCCACCATCCTCATCGGACTCCTCCGACTTCACCTCCCAAGAACTCTCCGCCTGGCAATCTCGACCCGACGACCTAGCAGGGAGTCCCATAGGCCTCATGGAATACTACTCGGACTGCGAGCCCGACACAAGCAACCCCACGCTCCTCGCTATCGACATCGCAACGCCCTATCGGAACTTCGCTCAAGGCTCCAACATCAGCATGGAGATCCGATGGTGGCCGCGGCAATCAACGCACTACACTTCTTCGAACACCCACACAAAGAACCGCGAAGACGACGACATCCCCACCCCGCACACCCCCGCCGCGCTCCCGCGTTTCAGCCTGCACGGCTACCTCGAGCCCATCCCCGCCGGGGACCTGGCGCGCCACCTCGTGCCCGCGTGTTTCATGCGCACGCATCCCGATTCGGCGCTGTGGCAGCCGGGGAACGATATCCATTCCTCGCAGTACGTGCGCTTCGTCGTCGAGCACGTGTATTGGTTTGGAGGGTTTGGGGATCGGGCGCGGATTCAGTGGTTGCCGGTAGAGGAGTGGAGGGGGGTTACGCGGGAGGAGGTTGAGGAGTGTAGGTTGCCTGGGGAGTGAGGGGGGAGAGGGGAGTGAGGGGGGAGAGGGGTGTAAGGGAGGGAGAGGGGTGTAAGGGAGGGAGAGGGGTGTAAGGGAGGGAGAGGGGTGTAAGGGAGGGAGAGGGGTGTAAGGGAGGGAGAGGGGTGGGGGAGGTGATGTGTGACGACGACAGTAGAGAGGATGTCGTTATGGAGAACGGACAGGGAAGGCTTACTCTGTAGATCGGTTCACACAGACGGGGAGAAGAAACAACGTGAAAGGTCTCCGAGTTGCAGGGGCATGCAACAAAAAGGATCTCTCTCTCTCTCCCCCACCTTCCGTCCCTTCAGCCACTCCAGCTTCCTCCTCCGAGAATGCGTACTAGAGCTGAACCAACACCCAACTCAAGCTCCAATCTCCGATCCCCTCCATCCTCCCCCACCTCGAACAAGAACAGGGATCACCAAACAACGAACCAATCGTTCCATCCCACCGAAGCAGAAACAAATCCACCCAAACAAACCCCGCGCCACCCCTACCTCAACCTTAGGGAAGAAGACCAAAACGACACCCACGACCAAAGCAGCCACTAGGAACCCTTCCCGCCCGTTTCCTACACCAGTCTTACCAAGTCTCCCAGTCGAACTCTCCGTCATTCCCGATATCACTTAACCAAGACCCCCCGCCCCGGGCTAGCCCTTCCACATCCAGAATCCAGACATATGGCGTAGCAAACAAGACACTATAACACATAATTGATAGATTAATCAGTACAATCGGCCACAGGTTGCAGAGAACAGAGGATCCCGTCCGCTCTCCTGTACTTAAGCTGCAAACCGGCAGATTAGTATTACCGTGGGTGACCAGGTGAGAATCCCTGCTGCTGATTGTTTTTCCTTTTTGTCTTTTTGAACTTGTGATACACTCTTTTTCGGGTGTTGGGGGTTTGGATGCCCAGCTTTCCCTGTCTTTTGGGGTTGGCGAGGAGCGGGGCGGAGGGGAGGGGAGGGACAGGGCACATAACCCTTTTAGTATGGGTGGGAGGGACGGCAGTAATGCTGCTACAGTCCTACTATGGGCTTATAGTGTATAGGGGTCGTATATATGTTAGGAGTATAGCGAGAGAAAAGCAAAGCATTTGCCCGTTCGTTTACTGCATCCCTCGGCTCATACACTCACTCACTCACTCCAATCACCTCACTTAAAAGGAGAAATCCATTCCATCCACGTCCCGGATCGCATTCGCGAAAGAGCCGAAAAGAGAACCAGTAAACCCTGGCTTTGAATCTCTAGACTGTACTCGGCTGATCACAGAAGACGGAGTGCTTTTCGACTCTTGAGAGAACAGCCAGTATCGACAGACTGCCTTGAAGCTAGTAAAGGGAAAGACAGAGGGAGGCATAAGGGAGGAGAACAAGACCAGACCTTGTACCGCCAATACCTCTCTTTGAGAACGACGGGCGAGCCTCAGACGATGCATCACGGAGACACACCGGCGTTCACATTGCTCACACAATACAAGGGCGAGAATTCAGGCCAAATAGCAACGTCAGAGATCGTAAAATTGGTCATATCTTCGTTACCAAAACTATACAAAACAGACGAAAGACATCACTGCTTCAATGATGCGCGTCTTCAAGCGGTGTGAAACGACCCACCGCCAGCTCACCGACGAAGAGTCCCGCGAGCACGGAGAGGAAGTAACCGACGTTGAAGGTCATGACAGCCAGCATCCTGTAGAAGATGAAAGTCAGCCGTGCACATGAGGAGAGAGGGAGCACTTTCTGAGAGAAGATAAGGACTTACAGCAAATATCCCACGCCGGCCTGAACGGTGAAAATACACGCACGCGGGAGATCGGTCGAGAAGCGCCAGGGCGGGCGTTCTAAGCAGCGACCCGCTCCCTTGACGACTCTGACGCGCTCATCGAGACCATTGGTCGTCAGAATCGCCTCCTCGCTCTGACTACTCTCCCCTGCTTTCCGTAACGACGCGGGGAGCGAGGATGAAGAAGACGAATCGCCACCACTGAGTTGCGCCCCGCCGCGTTCCTTGTCTTCGGCTGACTGCTCCGCAACGAAAATGTATCGCCGGTGCGTCGCTTGATCCCGCCATTTCTGCTCGATGAAGTGGCGGTATGCGAGCATGAGGCGGGAGATGATGGCCAGGACTATCAGGAATATGCAAGTTCCTGCGTAGGCGCCTGAGGTCTTGGGTTGCCAGGCGTGCGAGAAGAGCATGGTGGTGTGCGAGTTGGTGAAGGCCATGGCCATCCCGCCGCCTGAGGACATGTCCATGCCGGACATGCTGCTATCTGAGGAGGAAGATGACATGGAGGTGGGCATTGAGGCCATGCTCATGGAGGTTGTGGTAGACATTGATGACATGTCCATTTTGGGAGAGGATATGCTGATGTGGTTGGTATGTCCGTGGAGAGATGCAGAGGCGAGCTTGTCACCTAAGATTGGTGTTGTTCCTGAGGCCACTGGGGCCTATGTTCGTCGGATTTGATTCGCGTGGGCTTCGGTCTTTGGGTTCCAAGTAGAGAGAGTGTAGATCCAAGGACGATGTTGACTAGACTACGGGCGATGTCTTCCTCAAGAGTCGTATACTTTGAACACGCGACAGTCGTTCTTCGCCCAATGTGGTCTTGGCAGCGGAGTGAGAGTGGGAGTATAGAGTGGATACTAGTATTGAGAGTCGAGGTGGTATGTTCACGGGATATGGACCAGAAGAGAGTAGGCAGAGAGAGAGATGGAATGAAGATAGAGAGGGGGTGTATGGAAACGTGCTCATACCAAGAGAGGGACTTACCGTATGCTACTCTACCTGACGTCCGTCCATCGACCATCAATCGTCGCGACAGCCCCCAAACGACGTTAAGAAGTGGAAACTGCCTCATTCGTGTCCGAAAAGGGAATAGCAGCGAGCACTTTTTCGGGAGCGCGGGTAGAGGCCTCAGGCCAAAAGCTTGCGGCTGGTCACGGCCTGGCCCGGGGAAATTCGAACCTGCCCGGCGTCTCCAAGGGATTTCAGATACGGGAACAGCCTCTAGCGTATCTCTTCTACAACCAATGGGCCGTCGAAAAGATCAAAGGGTATCCGGCTGCTGACGATAACGGTTGTTGCATGCGAAAGTTGAATGGTGAGAAAACAAGACACGGTTTATCGAAAAGGAGACGTCTAGTCCACATCCTCAATATGATCTTTCTCGACACTAGACGCACGAAGTCGAGGACCTCAGACGGGAGCTGCGGATGAGCGGTGACGTGGTAGCAACCCCACCAACAGCCGCAGTATCCTTAGTGGTCAATTGGTCATCTCTCTATTGATCATATAGATGCTCTTGAAGATGTAGTAACCGCCCTTGATCGCACCAGGTACCAATTTTGACAGTAAGACTCTACACTCGTCCGATCTCAATCCCCGCAAAATGACCACCCCCCGCGTCTTCATCATCCGCCACGGCGAGACGGAGTGGTCGCTAAACGGAAAGCACACGGGCACGAGCGACATCCCCCTGACCGTAAACGGCGAGAAACGTATACGGGCAACGGGAAAAGCACTCGTAGGCTCCGATCGACTCATCGTGCCCCGGAACCTCGCCCACATCTACGTGAGCCCCCGTAAACGGGCGCAGCGGACCTTAGAGCTGCTGGGGCTAGGCTGTAAGGAACCTATTCCATGGGACCAGCACGGCGACATCGCCGCGCCGAATGCAGGCGGTGATACGGTAGGCGTCGGGGAGGAAGGACAGACGGGCACGGGAGCGAATATCGAGATTACTCAGGCAATCCGGGAATGGGATTACGGCGACTATGAGGGGGTCACGAGCCAGGAGATCCGGGAACGGAGGGAGAAGAATGGAGAGGGCGAGTGGGATATCTGGCGGGATGGCTGTCCTGGTGGAGAGTATGTCACCCTCCCACCACACTCCCTACGCAACTTTATAGAGATGAAGTCCCAAGGCAACAAGATGGGAGCTCGCTAACGCAGAATCGACATACAGGTCCCCCCAACAAATCACCGCCCGTCTAGACGAGCTCATAACCGACATCCGACAGCGTTTCCACGCGCACGCGATCGGCAAACCCAAGGGGACCGTCAACGAACCCTTCGACGTGCTAATCGTAGCTCACGGGCACATCCTACGGGCACTGGCCGGGAGATGGGTAGGGCGGAACATCGCAGATAACCCGAGTCTGATCCTGGAAGCGGGCGGGGTGGGCACGCTGAGTTACGAGCACCATAATCTGAATGAGCCGGCGATTTTGCTGGGAGGCGCGTTTATGAGTGATGTGGTTGAGCAGGTCGAGGAGGGGAAGAGTTGAGAGAAAGAGGGGGTGATGATGGATTCGTTATACATGGCCAGGGCGTTTTGGGTTGGGTGGGCTGTTGCTTTCGCCAGATATACTCTAAATGCGAGAATATCGCACGGTAGACTTCAAAGCAAGAAAAAGTCACGGTGCAGAAGAGCCATGCCGCATACGTAGATGTACAGTAGGTGCTCCAAGCATGTATACACTGGAAAAGAGTTCGAGAGAGACTCAAGAAATTGACGCACTTTTGGCCCGAGCAGATGACCAGGTGAGGAAGAAGCTCCCTTGACGCCGTATCTGCTGCAGAAACTATTCATATCATATTTGGCGCGCAAAAAAAGACATTGCTGCCGTAAAAGAGAAGATCGTACCAGCAGCTTCAATTCCGGGGCCTTCCTAAGAAGGAAAGGACGGCTTACTCGACCTCATTCTTGTTCTCGAAGTTGCTGCCCTCGACCAAGTCCGGGATGTCGTCGTCGTCATCGCCGCCTTCCTTCTTGCCCTCTTCGCCTTCGCCGCCCTTCTGCATGCTCTGGTAGCTCTCGGCCAGCTTGCGCAGCGAGGCTAGGCTGTCCGGGCCGAGCTGGTTCAGGATGCCCGGCACGAGCTCGGTCAGCTCCTTGTCCTCGCCGTTGCCGTAGAGAGCGAAGGTGTTGGAGGGGACCGAGGCGTGGACTGCGAGGGATATAAGTGTTAGCTTGGTTCTTCGAGGGCCCAGAGGGTTGTCTCGGTGGGTGTAGCTAGCTAGCTAGCCGGACTTGGTTGCCAGGTTCTGCTGGAGGTAGACTTACCCTTCGGCGCGGAGAAGTGGATGACGTTGCCGTCCTGCTTGAACATGTTGACCTCCTCAATCGCGGTGATCGGCTGCACGTTCAGCTTCTTGAGGGCACCCTGCAGCTTCTTGTCGTCGGTGCCAGAGCTCTTGTGCACCTTTTTCATCTTTCTTCTCGGGGTACCCTTGCCACTATGTCCTTCAGTTAGCGCTTGTCCGGCGGTTGTCGCATTCGGCTTTGCTATTCTCCTCCTCGTGCATATCCGTGCGCTGCGTGCTTTCCGCTCGAGGTCATGTCCTGCGGCCGATCTCGTGCGGACCTGAGGGCGAAATATAAGGGGACTCATGCTTACCCTGTAACATTGTTAGCTCTACAGATCCATATTCTACGCTTTGCGAAAGGGTTGCAGGCGCCCTCGCCGCCATATCATTCACATACCAATGCGCACTGCATTTTGCATGCGGGCCAGCTTCTCGTGATCCATCTTGACTTGCTCTTTCTTCAGCACCTCTCGGTACTGTCCTTAAACTTGGTTGAAAGGTGGTCGGAGTGATTATATCTCAATTGCTGAAGCAGCAGAATGCAACAAGATCCTCGACAGCGCTGGCAATGGGTCGTCGGCGACGAGGTTTGTCTTGGCAAGGTGCGTGACCGCGAAGTTCGATCGGGTGTATCCGTCTCTCAGTCCGGCTCGGCCCGTGAAGGGCTGGATAGGATGACTGCATCTGTATGATCGGATGAAGGCGTGTCTGTATTCGCGACGTTCTCTTCGTCGGATACACCGATCACTTGAACCAGGCCGACTGATCTTGTGACCAAAATTTCTAGCTTCCCATTGATCAGGTATTCTATTTGCCGATTTGGTGCTCGCCACTGAATGCTTCATCAAAGCCGTTCGGCCGTAAGAAGTGTTGTTCCGGTGCCCGATTAACTTCGGACCTATACTTACTTCTTGATGTCGATGCGATTACGCACTTAAATACCTTCCACTCCTATTGCATTGTCCCATATAACTTGAACAGACAGCAGACGGCAAGGCAAATAGAATCATCACCAAACGCACACTCGGTCCTAGACCTCTTTTGAAAGACACCCAACCCTATCCAACCCTAACGTACAGCCTACGAGTCCTCTGCCCTCCAAGCAAAGGCCTACTGTTCAGCGCCAGCACATCCATTGAATTAATAGACTCTGCAAACACCCGACGAAAACATCCAAAATGTTCAATTTTCTAACAGGCGGCGCCTGGACGCCCGAGCAAAACATTCCAAGCCTGAGTGGCAAAGTCATCATCGTAACCGGAGGTAGGTACCTTGCCAAAGCTCGACAAAATGCGACGCTTGCTCTATGCTAATATATGAAAGGTAATGCCGGTCTCGGGAAGGAGACTGTCCTACAGCTCGCCAAGCACGACCCTAAGGAGATCTTTCTCGCCGCTCGTACACCATCGAAAGCCGAGGCCGCCATCTCAGAGATCAAGAAGGCCGTCCCCAATGGAAATGTATCTTTCTTGCAACTGGACTTGTCGTCCTTCGAATCCGTCAAGAAAGCAGCCGAGGAGTTCAAGGGGAAGAGCGACAGGCTTGACATTCTCGTGAACAACGCAGTAGGTCACCTACACCACCAAGTCCGCACTCAACCACGCCTACTCACACCAGACAGGGCATCATGGCAACGCCATACTCCAAGACGAACGAGGGCTACGAGATCCAATTCGGCACCAACCACATGGGCCACGCCCTCTTCACCAAGCTCCTCCTCCCAACCCTACTAAAAACAGCCGAGACGCCGGGCTCCGACGTCCGGGTCGTCAACCTCTCCTCCGAAGGCCACAACATGGCGCCCAACGGCGGCATCCTCTTCGACCAAGCCGCGCTGGAGAAAGTCGGGCCCTGGGCACGCTACGGGCAGGCCAAACTAGCCAACATCCTGCACGCCCGCGAACTCCAGAAGCACCACCCCACTCTGACCGCCACCGCGCTGCACCCGGGCGTCATCGTCACGGACCTGTATAACCCCTTCTCCAGCACGACGTTCGGCGGTGGCGCTTTCAAGACGATCATGGGCGGGATGACGAAAGCCGGTCTGCTGTACGATGTCCCCAAGGGCACGCGGAACCAGCTCTGGTGCGCCGCGGCTGATAGGCAGACGGTGCGGAGCTCGCATTACTGGAAACCTATTGGCTCTAAGGCGGCGGGGAGCAAGTACGCGCAGGATGAGAAGTTGGCGGAGAGGCTTTGGGAGTGGACGGAGGAGGAACTGAAGAAGCATGGGTGCTAAGCTGATGTATTGCTAGCTGGACTTCTTGTTTAAATACGAGGTTGTCGCTTCTGGGCTTCTGTGTTGTCTTCTAACGGCGCAGATGGATGGGAAATGGAGGTTTCTGTTGGCTTCTGCTTGTGATTATCTGGGTTAGATTGCTATACATTTGCTTTTAATTGAAACCCGCAAGACTTCCGTCATGACTTTGCTTCATGAGACTGCCGCATGCCGCTCAGGGAATACAGCCTAAACTTCCTATAAGGATCGTGAGAATTAGTTATATTCCATTGCTACAGAGGGAATATTGCTATTCGAGGGTGATATACAGTAGCGGAGAGAGCAAAAAAAGCCAACGGGCATCATGGTTGTAGAGCGGTGTTGCTAGTCGAGAGATTCCTATATCAAGTTCGAGCTGTGATGTACAGTCAGGACCGGGCATCTGGCCGCGGCAGGAGAAGAGGAACGTGTAACATAAGTTTTAGAACATCAAGTTGCGTTATCAGTTCGACATTTCGTGCATTACTCTACATCTATCATCCATCGACTCATAGCCAAGAACAAGTCCTCTACGCACCGGTCTTACCGTCGGAAGTATCCACGATACCAGTCGGAGGAATCCTGTTGTTGTCGATGAAGACTTTCTTGAACCTGCCAGCCAGGAGGTCCTTCGCCGTCTCCATATTGTTCTTCGCGTTCTCCCGCACAATGTCCATAGTAGGACGCTGGAAGATGAGATCGATCTCCTCCAGCGTCTTGTTCTTGGTCTCAGGCATGAAGAAGATCTGGAAGACCCAGCCGAGCGCGCACAGGCCGCCGTAGAAACCCAGCAGGAGACCGGTGCCGGTGAAGGCCTTCTGCATGCCGGTGAAGTTGTAGGTGACGATGAAGGAGCTCAGGAACAGCCATCCGTCGCTGGTGGTCATACCGTAGGATCGGAGGTAGGTGGGGTAGACTTCGGCGGGGATGACCCAGGTCAGACAGGCGTAGGAACCGAAGAAGAGCTCGTAGGTGATGAGGCCGGTGAAGTAGAGGCCTTGCTTCGTCATCAAGTCGGAGAATTGGTAGGAAATACCGGCAAGAATCAGGCCGATGAAGGCGCCTGGCAACATAGTGTTGGCCCAGAAACGACGACCGCAAGTTTCCCTGGAGGGAACAAGTCAGTATCTCATGTAAGATTTGCGGTGCTAGTGATAACGACTTACATGAGGAAGATGGCAGGAATGGTACCGAGCAAGAGAGAACCACCACCGACGAGCGACATGTAGTTGGCGTCGAGCTTGTTGAAGTTCATCGTTTGCATGAGGACGGACATGTAGTAGGTGCTATAAGCTGTCAGCATATCATCCAGTCCAGAGATGGGTTGTAAAACTCACATGGCGTTGATACCAGTGAACTGGCCCAAGAAAATCATGATGTTGGCGTAGATAATCGCACGGCGAGCGCGAGGCTTAGTGAAGAAGTCAAGCCACGGAGCGTGTCTGCTTCCAGCGCCAGCAGCGACTTCAGCCTCTTCCTCCTCCGTGGATACCTTCATGACGAAGAATTCTTCGCGCGACTCCACGTCACGGATGCCACGGATCCTACGCCAGACTTTGTATGCCTCCATGACTTTGCCCTTGTGCATGTGGTAACGGGGACTCTCAGGCATGAAGAGCATGCCAATACCCATGATCGTACTGAAGACGAGCGAGGATCCGAGAATGTAACGCCAGTTACCAGGGACGGTAACGAACATGGCGGCGACAGCATATCCCAACACCTCTCCCAAGGCGATGTTGAACTGGTAAAGCGACACCATGTTGCCACGCATTCTGCTTTCCACGGTCTCTCCGACATAGATTGGTACCGTACCTTGAAAAGAGTCAGACGCCGAAAAGATAATCAATTCATTTGTTCAACTTACCTCCTTCCAAACCGACACCTGCGCCCAAGATGAGACGAGCTGCGACGATCATGCCATAGTTCATTGCGCCGGCTTCCAAAGCACCTCCGATCGTGTACAGGATACAAGAAATCAAGATTGACCATCGTCGACCGAAGTACTCGTTGCAAGGCGACAAGAGGAGGGCACCAGCGACGGCACCCAACGACATTCCAGAGTTTACCATGCTGTTTTGCTGATCCGTAAGACCTAAGTCATCTGGAAGGAAGAGGTTGGCACCGGAGATGAGCGATTGGTCCAGACCGGAGAGCAGACCACCCATGGATGCAAAAGCCACCAGCAACCATGTGAAGTGCTTCGGGTTGTTGAATTCGAGATCGAAGATCCCCTTCTTGTCACCCATCTCCTGGAGTTCCTTCTCCAATTCATCGATCAAGGCATCGGCCTCCCATCCGCCCTGTTTGGCGATGCCGATCGCTTCCTTTTTCGAATGAATAGTAGGCACAGAGCCGGAGCGGATGGCGTCTGCGGCCTCGGCTGAGGACATGTCCCGACGCTCTTCGTACGTTGCCATTTCATGGTGGTTGTCCTGGTGGCTGGTCTCCGCCAGGTTCTTGCTGTCTTTCTCGGCTCCCATGATGGCGAGAAGCAGGGAGCAAGGGCGGAAAAGAGAGGGAAATGTCGGACAACGGAAGGGGAGAAGAATCAACGCCCTTCGAGAAAACAGAACAAGAGATAACAAAATCAGAAAGACCTACCTCGTCCCCAGCACCCTCCTCTCTTTATATCTCCCATGGTGGAGAGCCCGAGGGGTCTCCAGTGCCCCGTCTTTTTCGCCTCGTGCGGCTCTCGTGCAAAGAGCACGTCCCATTTCGCTCCAGACGGAGCACCATGGAGACGCAGCAGTCTCGAGGTTGCTTTAGGTTTGATGTTGGACGAGGCCAATCATGGCCAATGAAGTGGAGCTAGCGGTCAAGCATTAATGTGGGCATGATTGACTTCGGACCGATTTCTTCGTGGAGCTTGACGTTCTTGGTGCCTTCTCTCCGCATTCTTCGCCCAAGTTGTTTCAACCTTGTCGCAATCAGCCGATGCTGCCGTCACGGCCTCGTAATGGTTTTCTTTCCGTCCATGAGGATCGAGCGTATGGTTCAGTTGGCGCATGAGTCGAAATTTGACCAACGGGGATGGAAGTAGAAGCAGTCGTTGCGTCTTTTTCTACGTTCCGGGTACATCCGCGGCAATGCGGCGAACAGGATCCGGAACCGTCCCCAGCCTTACCCGTCCCTGCCGCTGTCCCTTGCAATCCTTCGCCTTTCTGGGCATGTCGTCGTCGGACTCCGAACATTTGCCAAAGACATGCTGCTGCACCTTGTGCTCAACATTCGACAGCTCAAAAGGCTAATCCAGCCGCGAAGGATTCAATGGACCCAGCAGCAGCTTCAGGAGGTCATAATGCCTCTGTCGCTTATACATGAGAAATTTCTGAATGTAGTAAAGGGTCGCAACCAGCTGGCACAGCAGACGGCATCTTGCGCGATTCGTTTCATTGCCGCCAATTTACCATGCTCTGACCACCTTAGTGCATGCAAGCCTGGCCCGTCGGTAACCGGCGAAGTGCAAACGAAGATTAAGCGCGTAACGGATCCCATATCACTCCACCGGTATCCATGTGTTCGCAGTTGGCGCGTGGTGGTCACCCGGCAAGCGCTGAAAGCACAAAGCACGTATGTATCCATGAATACATTTTTTTTTTTCTCGATAAGCGACGTAAGTCGATGGCGCTATCACGTCAGCATGACGGGCCCTACAGTAGTAGGACCTTAGCCCTCCTCGAACTTCTCATTGCTCCGCCGTCTCGACCTTGACCGGCCTTTGCCCTCATTGACACCTGCGAATCTTTGTGATGCTCGTCTGAACTTCCCATGACGTGTGCTGCCCGGTACATCGACGCTATCTGGTAATTCATCGCCAAGCATAGTAAAGCTCTGCGGTTGCAATCGAAGCCTTATGGCATCGATAGGATACAGACGCTTCTGGATCCGTCGCAGACTCCATGGAAAGAGAAGGGCAAATGCGATCGACGTAGCGACAATCGGTATAGCAGCCCATAGGTACCATATCGCTGGCCAGGTAATCGTGGTGATGCCGAACAGGGACGCCAGATGAGAGACAGGCAGAAAGATTGTTGCGACAATAGACAGGAACTGCGAGTTATCTGCTTGAACGGCGTTTTGTATATTGAACTCAAGCTCGATTAGATTATTGAAGCCTGCCATTAGATCAGCATCTGGCTTGATACCGAGGCTGTTTTGCTCACTTACGCTCTTTGAGGCTGTCAAGAGTAGTGTCGTACTGCTCTAAATCCTCCACGGCATCATCCATATCAGTCCAGAGCGGGTCCTTCTGCTCTCGTTTTGGGACGTCATCCTTCAATCGTTGAAGCTTCTTGAAGGCACGCGTGTGGAAATGGAGATATTCCTTCAGCTCGTAGAGGCGGTCGACTTCGTTATGCATTAGCCGGGTCCTGGTCTTGACTGGAAGGTGACGACTATGACTGTTGACCTCTGCTTCGTCAAGACGGGTTACGATTTCGGTGATGATGTTTTGCCAATCAGTCAAAAGCCAGTACAGGCGCGAAAAGAGCCAGCAGATGCCCTCTTCATCCTCGCGAGGTTGATCGAAGTCTCCGTCTTTGAAAAGGTAATCAAACAGCAATTCTGTCACGACGTATTCTGCAACGGGTGTCGGTTTGGTGAAGATAATCGCAACCGGGACGTCGGTGTCGAAGCGACAAGCGCCACGCCCGCATTCCCAAGCACCTAAACGAAACCGATAATGCTCAATGCTCGGCAAACCAAAGTCTTCGGAGTCAGGTGGGTTTGTGTTCGCCGACCAGTAGTAGACTTGGGGGACGTTCATCTGATCAAGCACAAATGTCCATGGGACATCGTGACCTCGCTGGCTGGCCCGCTCGGGGAATTGCATGGTGCTTGAGAACTGGACTTGACGGTCCAGCTCTGATATGGCAGCCCAGTGGTCTTGGATGCAGGAGCTGAGGATCTGCTCGAGCCAAGGTTGGTACCCATTGATGGCAATCACGAGAGGGTCTCGCGGAAAGGCGCGGACTTGATCGGCTATGAGGCGTGCCAGGCGCGGTGAGTCGCGAGGACCAGATACTGTGATTTCATGAAAGCTTTGCTGGCTCCTTCGGCTTCCAACGCGGATTGAGATTGAGTGGTCGCGGAAGTCCCATGATCTTCGGCGACGTGTACGTTGCCTTCTAGCCATGACGGAGCGATGAGGTGAGTTCGTTTCAGGAGTCGTACGGGTACATAAGCTGTGTATGGCGTCTTTTACTGGCGGAGTGAGGGCTTTTGGTGGATGTCTTGAGCAGACGAGACATGGCAAGGGTGAACATCGCACCTGCTTACTACATTCGACTCATCGCCCCTGCCTCCATATCTATCTAGGAAGGTAAGATGTCTTTTGGCGGAACGACGCCGCCCTTTGCACCTACAGAGTACGGCTGAGCTGACATCCATCTATATAGTATGCAGGTGGGTATTTAATATCTGGAGGTACATGTACCTACCTACACCTCATGCAAGCAATCAGATGACGTCTTGGCTCACATCAGATGCAGGTGGCGCTCATGTCAGCTTCAGCCTCGGCCAGCTGCTGAGCGAGAAGAACACTGGTATGTCAAGCCGCAAACTAACTTGTCCGGTATTGCATGACTGTATATGTCATGCCGAATGAGTCGTGATGCCTTTAATGTGCCACCAAATTTCAGACCTCATTCCGCGGCTTCTTGCTGACATCTTTCGCACATGCATTCAAATTCCCACGCCTCCTTCAAGCGCTGTCTCCGCTCTGTAAGAGTAAGGTCCTTCTCGTCTCCGCCAAGATAGGATATGCAACATTGCTTGCCTTCCTCGAGCTCCCAAGCTGTCCAGAATTCCCATGCGCTCCCAACACGGCGCTTCATGAGGTTTGGACAGCAAGAATGATTGAAGTAGCTCGCGGATGGGTAAATTGCCCAGCCCATGTATTCCTCGCCGTCTTCGCTCCCTGAGCGAATGCCGAACGCATTGTGGCTACCAGCTTCAGCAATGACTCGGCAGAGGTCGGCAGTGCAGCTAGACTGAAGCTCAGGCGGCAGTATTGAATGTAGTTGCACGAAACCATTGCAGTGCGCCTCAAGGTCCTCGACGCTTCGATAGGGTGCGTGGTCCATTGCAAGGGAGAGAACTTCATTCTTCCAATCCTCGGGTTGCCGATGGTGGAAAATAACACCAGACAGAAACAATCCTAATATATCAGGGTTGATTTGCTTCATGAAGGGTTTAGTGGATTTCGAAGATCCATTCTTGTTGTTAGAGCGCTTTGTTGTTTGCTTGCCAAAGGCATCTACTTGCTGAGCAACTTCCGACCAATGCCTGCCTACATTCTCTGCATCAGGCTTGCCAGTCTTCGGAGCATCGCTCCAAGTGTCTTCCACGGCTTTGCTGTTAACTTGAATGAAATTCTGCAAAGCTTGCCATGCCGCTACACCAAGGTCCCCTTCCTTCCGTTGCCACTTCTCCTGGCAACTCGCATCGCAGAACACTTTGCCCACGCTGGCGTCGCGTACAGGCAGCGTTCTACCTCGGTCGTACCGGAAGCAATAGGCGCAGACTTCTTTTCGATACTGGCGGAAAATTACATGCGCAGCCGGAGGCTCGCTATCAAAGATGACCGTGCCTACCGGTATACGTGAGCTCGCAATGACTCCCCTTCCTGCACCAGGGATGTCCTGGACATTGAAATACTCAGACACGGGTGGGCTCATTATGCTTCTCACATGTTTCAACACAGCACAGCACATACCTGGTATTGCATTCTTGGCTTATCGCGCCCCTCCACAGCTCGAATTTGCTGACTAATATCGCGTCGAGCCGTGCGCGCAGCCAAAGACACTGAAAAGGTATGTTATCTAGAACTAATCTATTCACTTTCTTCAAAAGTATCAAAGTCGAATCTGTGTTCATTACAATTATTTTATATCTTGTCTAGCTAAAACTACTTTAGTAAAAAATACTTTACTTAAAACTACTTTAATTATAAAAATTAGTTAAAACTACTTTAGTAAATATCTCCTTCCTAGTAAGAACTACTTTAATAAATAATAAAAAGGCTTAGGCTAAAATAAAACATTAAGGCTTAGTAATTATAGACTAGTCTTAAAATAGTCTAGCTAAAAAGTAATAGCCTAAAGGGTATATAAGAGCCTCTCTCCCTCTCCTTCTTCCTTCTGTCTTTATAAACATCTTAGGATTAAAAAATAGTTCTTAAAACTTTCTTGTTCTAAATAATATGCCTCCTTTAAATATAACTACATCTTCCTTTACTTCTATTACTCCTATTAGAAAGGCTCCTCCTCTTAAAGAGCTAAATGTTACGAACACAAGAAGTAATTAGGTAACAAGCGAAGGAACGACAAGTTAGAACCTACTAGGCAGTTACGTAATAGAGCACGAAGCCTCGCACGTAACGGAGCGCTCTCTATAATCTCTAATAGAGCGCTCTCTACTAATCTCTTAATCTCTTAAGAGATTACGACAGAGCAACAGAGCATATTGCATAAAGACACGAATCTCGTATATATATAGCTAGATAGGATTTCCTCGTAGATAGAGATTTGTGTTTAACTTATTGTTCTAACTTACTAATTAGAAAGAGTAATATTACTTTATACTCTTGTCTTAATACTCCTCTCCGCTAGAGACTAAACCTACGTAACCCTAGATTACCTAATCCTATCTATAAGATAGGTTATAGTAACTTTAAACACCCTTAAGGATAAGTTAGTTAAGTAGGAACACGGGGACTCCCGCCCTAAGTAAAGTTGGTAGTTCGACAAGCCGTAACGACAAAGGAAACGATAGAGCATCTAAGGTAGCTAAGCTAGACCTCTATTATAGAGATCGTAACAAGCTCGAAGATTAGCTTAACTAGATGTCTCTATACTTTAAGTTTAACGAGATTACGAAGGATTAAACTTTGTTTGCTAGTACCTACCTACGTAGAAGGGTATAGTACTAGATAAAACCCTATGTTACTAAACACCTTAACGACAAAGAAGACGAGCTAGGACTCTTTAGAGATTTTAAGACCTTTAAGAAGGAGCTTAAGAAAATCTTCGGGGTACATAATAATAAAGAGGTTGTAGTTCGTGTTGTTTAATACCTTACGCAAAAGACTTTGGCATCCGACTATATAGCTAAGTTTTAAGAATATGCTTAAGTTACTAAGTAGGACGATAACGCTCTTATAGTTATGTTCCGCCGAGGCTTAAAGGGCAACGTAAAAGACAAACTTATGCGTAATAGAGCAAAAAACGACGACCTCGACGTATTAATCTAGATGGCAATCCGACTTAACGATTAGCTCTACGAACGAGTAATAGAACGCAAGCATAATAGGGAACTACACGGAGCTTTAGGCTTTGTACTACGACCCGGCTAGTCCGGAGGCAGTAGACGACGCTCTAAGCGAAACATCGACTAAGGTAACCCTATAGAGCTTAACGTAACTACGAAAGTTAAAAGGTCGAACTAAGGAGGCAAAAAACCTTACGGGAAACGGAACGGAATAAAGTGCTACAACTATAGTAAGATAGGCTATATAGCACGGGACTATAGGTCGAAACTAATGCAACGACGATAGTTTAACATAATAATGCGACAACTATATCTACGCAAGACAATTAGCTACTAACGAGCGAAGCTACACCTAGACGATAATTAGGACAAGGGCATTTCGGGTAGCTAGACTATAGAAACCGTTACGGAAGAAATTAACTAGTACGAGGATAGTACTAATAACGAAGGCGATAGACAGGTTAAGATAACCTACGACAGACCCTACAAAGAAGAAACTCTATAGCAAATCTAGGAAATTACGCGAATAGCTAAGGAACGATACTATACTATATTCCCTTATACGACTAATAGCTAGATAATACGCTTTAACTAGATTAAAGAGTTCTGTACAGATGTTATAAACTACTTTATAGATAAGTAGGAAGAAGCTGCAGAGCTACTACAAATTAATAACCTAGAACAACAACAACTATCCGAAGATAGTATTAGCGAGTTAGGGTTAGAGAACGAAGCGGACGAAACAAGCAGCGACGAGGACGTTACCTTATTAGGAACTAATAAATTGCTTTATTTTACAATAGACAACGCTAACGAAGCAACGCAAATAATAGTTTATATCGCTCGATAATACGAAGAAGTATTCCTAAAGCTAGGAGGAAAAAGGTTTCTTTACCTATACTAATTCGAACTCTTAATTAAGTAGCTTAGAAACATGTTCTAGACGCATCGATTAGTGCTAGTATACTACGACTATAGCATAATAGTTAACGAGAAGATACCTATCGGTAGCTAGTTTAAGAAGAATAGCTATCGACTTCCTAGTAGACAAACGGTACGGGTAGGCATGCGAGAAGTAATTACTAACCTACGACGATAGTTCTAATTCGAACAAAGCATTTAAGATTTACTACGACAACGACAATTAGAACCTAGCAATAACAGACAGGTTAAGGCAACACGACTACGCTATAACTACGAGATAGTACGACGAGTCTAAGTGCTTACGAACGAATTACGGGAAATACAAGTTAGTATACGTACAACGGTACTACTAGCACTGCTTTAAAAAGAATTACGGATTAAGAATTAAGACGACAAATACCGAGAGCTATATGCTACAGCCTAAACATTATTAGCAATATTCCGAATTACATGTATCGTAAATAGTTAGAGGACTAGGGCAATAATCGATAGTAGAGCATCTAGAAACTTCGTATTAACAAGATATGTCTAACGAAACGAGATTGCAACTCGAAAGAAAAAAGATAGGTATTAACTGCAGGTTGTAGATAGATCTATATTACCCGACGTAGATAGCGAAACGATACCGCTATAAATAGCTACTTAGAAGCATTACGAGGAGATTGTCTTAGATGTTGTAGATATAGCTACTTACGACATCGTATTAGGCATGCCTTAGCTAAGAAAGCATAACCTAGTTGTAAACTAGAAGACAGGAGTACTTAAGTTTTAGGATTGTAAATGCATAGTTGTAGTTAACCCTACGCATCGATAGCGGACGATAGTAGATAAGATAAGGGAAGCTAACAACGTTAAAGAAACAGGGCCCTAGAAATCGAACTAGATCCTAGTACTAGGACTAAACTCGTACGACACCGATTAAGAAGGTCTATCGGGTTAATAGGCAGAGTTAGAGGACGGACTTTATGCACCGCCCGTTTACCCTAAAGAGTATAAGAAGTTTACGTAACTCTTTCGGGAAGAGGAAGGCACGAATGCTTTACCTAGACATTAGAAGTAGGACTACCGAATTATAATCTAACCCGGTAAGGAACTAATATTTGGACTAATCTATACGCTATTAGAAAAGGAGCTTTAAACTCTACGGAAATAGTTAGATAAGAACCTAGAGAAGGGATTTATAAGGAGATTAGAATTACTAGCAGGTTTACTAATTCTGTTTGTACTAAAGAAAGACGGTTTACTACGTCTATACGTCGACTACCGGAAACTTAATAACATTACGATTAAAAACCGGTACCTATTACCTAACATCGGAGAATTATAGGATCGACTTATAGGAGCTACATAGTTTACGAGTATCGACCTTAGAGTAGCATATAACCTTATTCGTATAGCAGAAGGTAAAGAATAGAAAATAGTATTCTAAACTAGATATAGATTGTTCGAGTTACTTATTATGCTATTTAGACTTACAAACGCACTAGCAACGTGTTAGGAAATAATTAACGATACACTTAAGAAGTTTTTAGACATCTTTGTTATCGCTTACCTCGACGACATTCTTGTCTATACTAAAGGATTACTTTAAGAGCATATTGCACAAGTTATATAAGTGTTGCAGAAACTTAAAGAAAGGAACCTTAAGGTTAAACTAGAGAAATGCGAGTTCTATAAGAAGGAAGTTAAGTTCCTAGGCTTTATTGTCGGAACTAACGGAGTATAGATTAACCCCGACAAAATTAAGTCGATTAGAGAATAGCTAACGCCGACAACCGTTAAAGATGTACAGGCATTCCTCGGACTTGCAAACTATAATAGAAAGTTTGTTAAGGATTACTCTAAGATAGCAATACCTCTTACAGAACTTACAAAGAAAGACTAACACTTTTACTAGACAGAGAAGCACGAGAATGCTTTTAGGCAACTTAAAGATGCCTCTATAAACACGCTAGTACTACGAATGTTCGATACGAAACAACTAATATAGATCGAGACAGACGCATTAGATTTAGCTATTAGAGCATGTCTTACTTAAGAGGAGAGTAGCAAACGACATATTATAGCATACTACTCGCGCAAAATAACACTAGTAGAACAGAATTACGATATCTATAACAAGGAACTTCTAGCTATTGTCGCAGTACTAGAGCACTAGAGGGTTTACGCTAAAGGAGTACTATTACTTACGATCTTTATAGATTACAAGAACCTCTTATATTTTACTACTACAAAGGCTCTTACGAGAAGACAAGCTCGATAGTTAGAACTCCTTAGATAGTACAAATTCTATATCTAGTACACGCTAGGCAAAGACAATAGTAGAGCGGACGCGCTTAGTCGAAGAACCGACTATATGGACGAGAAACGACCTATGCAACATAGCATCCTTAAGGTTAACAAAGATAGTATACTAAGCGCTAACACGAAGGAATTTAATTATGTCCTTACGGTACTCCGCAACTAGGAAGAAGAATTCCCTATAAATAAAGGAAAGTTCTAAGTACTATAGAAGAAAGAGGAAGAGTGTATCCGAAACTATTATAATACTCTTAAAAATAGATACCTAGGGATCGCAAAGACAACAAAGTTAATATAACGACACTTCGATATTCTAAGCCTTAAACAGAAGGTTACGGTATATATTTGCAAATGCGTAAGTTGCTAGAAGAACAAGGCTTTACGATACGCTAAGTATAGACACATATAGTTTAGTACGCTACTAGAGAAACTATAGGACGAAGTAACGATAGATTTTATTGTTAAACTCCCTAAATCGAAAGATCTAGCAATATAGTAAACGTATAACTTAATACTAGTTATAGTTTGCCGACTTACGAAGTATATACACTTTATTCTATGCAACGAGTCTATAATAGCGGCATAACTAGGACACCTAGTACTTAACAGACTTGTTCGCTATTACGGCGTTCCGCAATTATTTATTACAGACAGAGATAAGCTATTTATAAGCAAATACTAGAAAACGCTTGTCGTAGCAATAGGAATAAAGCACAAGCTCTCGACAGCATTCTACCTATAAATAGACAGATAAACTAAACGAATAAATTAGACGCTAGAATAATACCTACGCTACTATGTTAACATGGCTTAAGACAATTAGGTATTACTATTACCTATAGCATAACTCGCCCTAAACAACGTAGACAACGACACAACTAGAATATTACTATTCTTTACAAACTTTAGCAAGGACCTAAACCTTTTTAGGACACCTAAATAACATTTAAGAGTAGAGTAAGCACTCTAACACACGAAGAATATAACAGAAACACATAGAGAAATACGACGTTATATCTAAGACGCCTAACGCCGAATAACCGAACGAAATAATAAGCAAACTAAAACGGCACCTTAGCTTAAGAAGGGGGATAAAGTATACCTCCTTATAAAGAACCTTAAGACACAACGAAAAACGAAGAAACTAGATTATATAAAGGTCGGACCGTTTCTAGTTGCCGAACAAAGAGGACTAGTTAACTACAAACTCTACCTTCCCTAAAACGCTAAAATACACCTAGTATTCTATATATCGCTGTTAGAACTAGCAGACCCCAAAACACTATATTAGGAAACCTTTTACTACTAAATGCAGGAAGAAGATAAGTACGAAGTTAAAAAGATTGTCGGCTACAACAAAAATAGTTAGCGATACCTTATTAAGTAGAAAGGATACTTAAACGAAGAAAACACATAGGAACTACGTACTAATCTTAACTACCCGACATTAGTACGCTAATACTATCGGACAAAAACTGCTCCTAAGAAATAGGATCTATAAGCAACTAGTCGTCGAAAGGAAAAGGCTCGAAGGAAGGAAGTTCTAACTTAGTAGAAAGCTCCTCGGCTTCCTATTCCCGAATACTTCTGTCCTCTACTACAATTGCCTCTTCCGCCCGACTCTCGTTCTAAGACAACTTAGACGACAACCGAGAGACCTTCGCTAGAGCCGTACTAAACCGCTTATAAGCAGCATCTAATATAGACTAAGCACGTTTAAGCTCGTCGTTACTCTCTAATAAAGTCTTCTTAATAATCTCCCGCCTCTTTGCTAGACAATAAAACTCCAATACCGTTACTTAAATGTCGCAACCTTTGTTGTTAGATTAGACATAGGCACTACAGCGACCGCTTCGAACGTGTACCTAGTATACGTAGTTCGACGCCTTACAAGGCGTACACTTCGTTAGCATTACGTCTCCGTACGCTTCTACGTATCGACTAAGGTTGTAGCGACAAACGGTAGAAGATGGTTTGTGTTTTACTACACGCGAAGAAGACATGTTAACTTAAGGAAGAAAGTTACGCTATTATTCTACACTAAGGATAAGCTTCGGGACGAAGCTAAGCTAGGAAGGGGGTAGTGTTACGAACACAAGAAGTAATTAGGTAACAAGCGAAGGAACGATAAGTTAGAACCTACTAGGCAGTTACGTAATAGAGTACGAAGCCTCGTACGTAACGGAGCGCTCTCTATAATCTCTAACAGAGCGCTCTCTACTAATCTCTTAATCTCTTAAGAGATTACGACAGAGCAACAGAGTATGTTGTATAAAGACACGAATCTCGTATATATATAGCTAGATAGGATTTCCTCGTAGATAGAGATTTGTGTTTAACTTATTGTTCTAACTTACTAATTAGAAAGAGCAATATTACTTTACACTCTTGTCTTAATACTCCTTTCCGCTAGAGACTAAACCTATGTGACCCTAGATCACCTGATCCCATCTGTGAGATAGGTCATAGCACCAAAGAAGCGCGGCCCCAAAAAATAAGTATAAACTTAAGTACTTAATCAAATAATAACTGACCAAATTAATAAGGGCTGCAAAGGTGTCCGAAAAGGAAAGCCGAATGCTTTCAAAAAGGAAGACTTCCTCTCTTTTAAAGAGAGACTCGACACTCTTGAAGAGCAAAACAAACAGCTTCAATATGAGGTGTCTACTTTGAAGAATACAAAGGCAGACCAAGCTAGTGGAGAGTAAGTGTGAGAATGAAAACATCCATCTACAAGCTGGTATACTAATTTACTTGCCGATGCGCCTGCATCCCATGGAACCGGACCTTCAAGTCGCAGTGAAGATGCTTGACACCAACAAGACTCGGCCATAATCTGGAACGAATGCAGGGTCATGTGTCGTCCAGGGAGAATGCCGACCAGTTGATGCGAGAACGCCAACGGCTTGGAATGCAGAAAACAATGGTCATCTACGAGTACAATGGCGAGATGCGCCCCGAAGTAAATACAAATGCCAATTTACGCCATAGGAACAGTGCACGAAAGCCTTAAGGCTGTTTCGTTGGATCCCTGGGCACTGCCTTCCGCTGGCTGCGTTGGTCCAGACGTGATGACTGGAATGCTTTCAATGTTGACACTATCCCCTCTTCGCCATGCAAGGAAGGCGACGCGAAGCGTAAGTTTCCTACAGCTCTCGTTATTCTGCGTCTTCCAAGACCAAATCTTCCTCAGATCATCGAACCTCACCGTAATGGCGGGACTCTCGTTGTTGCGCAGCTTAGCTGTGCTTTCCCTCTTTTGCGGTGGCGCATTCTCACAAACCACAGACCCAAGCAGTCCAACTAGCTCGGCCTCTTCAGGAGCTGCTACTTGCACCTCCGCCGTGTCTCCGTCAGGACTCCCGACAAATTGTGGTGGCAGAGCCTCAACTGCGACATTCATTGGCGTGTGGAACGATACTTGCGGAGAGCAATACTCTGTGTATTGCCATGCTGAAAGCTACCCTCAAGCTTCTGACATTACCAATGCGACTAGCATCTCTGCTTGCATGGCAAATTGCGATAACTACGTTTTTAGCGACGGCTCTCGCTGTCAATCGGCGACTTTGTACCAGGGAAAATGCTATGTCAAGAAAAGCTTTGATGGCTTCAACACCGCTACCACCGATACTACTGTCATGATCCGGAATAGCAGTCAAAACATGCTTCTTGCTGCAAACAGTTCAAGCTCGACGACAGCTGCCCCCGTGAGCAGTACTTCGACGAGGACGACACAAACCTCGTCTACCCCTTCACAGTGCTGGAATCCAACACCTACTTGTTCAGCAGGGTTGTCGAACATTGCGAATAACCCTAGCGATCTCGGAGGTCGCTACTACGACCCAGCTTATGGTGCGCTGTGGAACGTCCAGTGCGCACAGGGTAGCAGTAATACGGCCTACTTCGGCAGCTGGACCACGAACGGGCAAGGCATATATGGTTGCTGGAAGGGCTGTGAGAAGAGAATCGGCTGTACTGCCATCAGTTTCGACTCGACTGGCTACCAACAAACGAGTACGACCGTCCGTTTCCCCTGTCTGAGGTCCATACTAACAAGTCGACAGGTCCAACCGTTGGGGGCGGTAGGTGCTATGGCTACTCTGATATTGGAAACTACACGGCTTCGACAGTGTACTATGCTTCTGCCAACATAATTGTGCCCAACACGTATTTCCCGGTAAGTGTACTTCCACGTCGGCTGACAAACGAACGACAAGGTGTTGACGAGTGGCACAGTGTCCCACATACAATGGCTCGACCTACACTAATCCGCAAGACGGCTCCGTGTGGCAAATCAGGTGCGGCGTGTCCCTCGATCCGGGCACATCATACGCTTCAAGTTCAGAGGGCATGATGGTGGATATGCCGTCTTGCCTGACAGCTTGTAACGGTGTAGCCCAATGCACGGCAGCCTGGTGGCAGTACAACTCGAATACCGAATATAAGGATACGGATGCTCAAGCTAAAGGCAACTGCTATTACCGTACCGGAACCGTGACATACAATGCCAATCCCTCGGCCGCTGCGGCTGTGAGGATCTCCAGCGCTGTTGCTGGATGGGTTGCGACATCTACTTCAACGGCCCGGCCTACGTGCACGGCCTACAGCTCTACCGTCAGTTCTGTGGCTACGACGACGTCGAGTTCCACTGCTAGCTCTACCTCCAGCTCGAGTTCCAGCACGACCTCCAGCTCCACGTCGAGCAGCTCAACAACTAGCAGTTCGACGACGAGCAGCTCTACATCGAGCTCAACTTCAAGCTCAACCTCTAGTCCTATGTCTAGTAGCTCGACTTCTAGCTCATCGACTAGCTCTACGTCAAGCTCGACTTCTAGCTCATCGACTAGCTCTACGTCAAGCTCGACTTCTAGCTCATCGACTAGCTCTATATCAAGCTCTACATCAAGCTCTACATCAAGCTCCATGACTCCTTCTACATCTTCGCAGTCTTCATCTACGACTGTGACTTCAAGCAGTACTTCCTCAACCTCAACGCCAACATCCACATGCACTGGCTCGATAACGCCCAACAATTTGCCCGCAAGTTGCAGTGGACAACCTGCTGGTCAATATGGAACCTTCCTCAGCACTTGCGGCAACAACTACACACTTTATTGCGGGTACGACAATAACCCCGGGGCAGCTTCCACAAGAGCAGCCTCAAGTCTCGCTGCCTGCATGGCGCTCTGCGACGGATACGCGGGATGCAGGTCTGCATCCTTCAATGGTAACACTTGCTACATCAAAACGGGATATCAAGGTCTCACCAATGCCAATTCGGGCCTTGGTGTCTTAGTCTTGAACGTTCCGCCGAATCCAGCTTATCCTGTTCCTGTCCTAGCCCCTGGCACCAACACTTCTTCTGGATGTGGTACGCCACTCCCCAACGGAGTAACACCGGACGGGGCTTCTACAACTTTCACTCTCGCTGGGCCTGACGGATTCAGTCGCGAATATGCGATCCATATTCCAAAGTATTATGATACGAATCGTGCATCACCGTTGATCATGGCCTTCCCCGGCAACGGTGACACTGCAGCAAACATTGAGCCACAGACAAGAATGAGCAATTCAGAGCTGAATCCTTACGGTATAGCAGTCTACGTCACAGGTGTCAATCGAGGCTTCGTTTCAAACCCTGGTTGGGGCGTGCCGGGCAGCGCTAATGCGAACGTTGATGACATCGGTTTTATCAAGACACTCGTGGCTTATCTCACCTCGAACTATTGCGTTGACACTGGCCGCATATTTGCGACCGGGCATAGCAATGGTGGCGGGTTTTGTAATGTCATGGCTTGCGATCCGGTTCTAAGCGTCACCTTTGCGGCGTTCGCTCCCGCGTCAGGGGCCTTCTATACCGGTGCAACGAGTGGTAACCCAGAGACTATCGAACCAGTGAATACGCCAACCCAACCACAGTGCTCTCCGGGCAGGAACAATGTGCCCATGCTAGAATTCCATGGCACCAACGATGGCACAATCAACTATTATGGCGGCCCACGAAATGGCAGAATTCTTCCGACACTTCCTCACTGGGCTACTGCATGGTCCGTCAGACAAGGCTACGGCATCACAAACTACACATCTAGTAATATCCCGTCTCTGAACCCAGCCATGACTGTGACCAAGTATGAGTTTGGTGGCGACGCCGGCCAGCTGGGCATCGTAACACATTACATGCTTGGAGGATGGACACACAACTATCCCAACGTGGACACTACCTCTACTGCGCCGGTTAACGGACCGCAGCTAGTCATGGACTTTTTTTATCGTTGGACGAACCCATCAAGGCAATCAGTCTATTTTCCAGCCAATGTGACAAGGAGCAGCGCAAGCTCAAGCATGTCATCAACTTCTGCCACAGCTTCCAGCTCCACCAGCAGTAGCACATCTTCTACAAACTCAGCAATTACAACGTCTAGTACCGCCACCATCAGTTCCAGCAGCAGCAGCAGCAATCAGGCCGCTTCGACAGCATCATCAAGTGGTCAGACTTCTAGCTCTATTTTGAGCTCGAGCAACAGTGTCTCAACCACTTCTGCATCCACGATGTCTGCTCAGACATCTAGCACTGACATGAGCTCCAGCACAAGCGGTGTTCCTGAAATGTCTAGCATTTCCAGCGTCACTACGAGCTCTAGTGTCGACAGCACTCCTCCTAGTCCATCTTCGACTTCATCTGCTTCGTCTACTGTTAACACTACGTCAACTTCACGCCCAGCAGGTGCGCAGTTTACTGCTGGAAGCGATAGCTCTGTCTGTCCGCAGTATAACAATACCTCCTACACAAGCCCCGGCGGTCGAACTTACACTCCATACTGTGGCGGGTTTCAGGCTATTGGAACTGGCTATGTCCCCAGGGACGTCGTCGCTAGCACATTCGAGGACTGCATGGCTCAATGTGACGATACTGAGGACTGTAATGCCGTAGACTACTACGTTGCATCCTCCACCTGTGGTCTTTTGATCGGAGGTGTCATTACCAGGACGACTCCCCGAAATGGATACGATGCGGCTATTCTTGGTGAGCCGTCGCCTCCCGCAAGCTCGTCAACAGCAGGTGACATGAGTATGTCCGAAACAGCATCTGTGTCGACCTCGATGGCTACGATGAGTATGTCCGTCAGCGATTCGACTTCTATGCCATCCGAGACCCCATCATCAACGCCAAATTCGCCTTGTGCAAACAACACCGCTGTCATGTCTGAGGACGGAAACTCCTACACCCTCTTCTGCGGATACGACACTGAAGGTGAGGAGGCTTTCGACACCATGACATACGAAGACGGTGACTGGATCCAATGCGAAGATTTCTGTGATGCTTCGGACGGCTGCGAAGTCTGGGTCTGGCAATATCAAATTGAAGGTGGCGGTACCTGTTCTCTCAAGAGGCTCCCGCAGACATTGCGACTGGTAAACGATTATGACGCACAGAACTACGTCGTTGGGTACGTCTCGAACGCTGTGCCTTCGGCAAGTAGCAGCGTAGCAGGCCCGGCACCAAGCACGTCTATGGGGATGAGCACCTCGCAAGAGGCTGGTGGACCTTCGAGCTATCAGGATGCTACCGTTAGCTCGACCAGCAGCCAGATGAACGGCATGACTTCTTCTTCGACTGAAGCGATGATGACTTCTAGCTCGACCAGCAGTCCTCTCATCATCACAGATTATTACACCCCGTCGTCAAGTGAAATTCTTGCCACAACATCAACAACCAGCAGCGCTTCTGTATCCATGTCTAGTAGCATGAGCATGACAACGGATCAAACTCAAAGCTCAATGTCCTCGGATATGGACAGCCCATCTGGATATATGTCCGACAGCATGAGCATGAGCATGACTATGACAATGGATCAACCTCAAAGCTCGACGTCCTCGGATATGGACAGCTCATCTGGATACATGTCCGATAGCATGAGCATGAGTATGACAATGGACCAGCCTTCAAACTCAATGTCATCAGATATGAACAGCCCCTCTGGATACATGTCTGAGAGCATGAGTATGTCGATGAGCATGAGCATGAGTATGAGCATGAGCACGAGCACGAGCATGGGCCAGTCTCAAACTTCCATGATGTCGGACATGAGCAGCTCTTCAGGAGCCTCCAACCCACCAGGTTATACCTCGACGCCGGATGCCATGAGTACTTCGACCACTTCGTCTGGCATGAGCAGCTCCCAAGGAGCGTCAAATCCGCCTGGGTACAGCTTGACAACAGACTCTATCGGCTCTGTCGTCTCTTCCAGCATGTCCAGTTCATCTGGACCATCGAACCCCGCTGGTTACACTTCATCAGCCGGCGTCCCCGGTGGCTCTTCGACAACATCCAGTGAAACACCTCCCCCAGGATATTCCCAGACGTCCCAGGGGTCAATGGCTTCAGCGTCTGGAGGAGTAACTCTCAACCCATCTTCACCTATTACCTCATCTGCGTCTCTCCAGGGATGCAGCGTAGCAACAACAGCGGCGGCGTCCGGCTCAGCCTGCGCCGATCCGTACGGCAATCCCTACAACGTGTCCACAGGAACACGTTACATAGGCTCTGTGCGCGCCGTCGTCAAGGCCCCCTCCCTCTCATCCTGCCTGACGACTTGCGACGAAACGCCAGGTTGTGTTGCAACGAATTACAACAGCACCTCTGGCGCTTGCTACATCCTCGACAACGTCACAGGTGTCGAGGAGGTCTTCGGACCAGATGCTGCGGGAGTGCAGGCTGCTAGTAGACCTGCCGATGTGACTTCCGTGGCTAGCACGCCACCACCCATGTACACCACTCCTCCAGAGGATATGTACCCTAGCACGACGATCACTGCGGGCCCTGATGGATCACCGGTCGCTGCTGAGGATTCCGAAGCGTGTTCAATAGCTGAAGCAGATGGGACCGAGTGCATTGATTCTTACGGTAACTCCTTCACAGTGTCCAGTGGGACGAAGTACCGCGGCAGTGTCCGAGCTGTCAATCATGCGAGGAATTTGGACGAATGTCTCGCCTTCTGCGACGCCCTCGGCAGTGATTGCGAGGCAGCGAATTTCGATTCCACCAGTGGGGACTGCGAGCTTCTGGACGATGTTACGGGGATTGAGATCGTGTCGGGTCCTGATGCCAATGGAGCCTTGGCTGCGAGTCGACCGGCGGATGTGGGAACGATTTATACCACGCCCCTGTCCGCTACGACTGGCATGACGAGTCCTGGAACGTATGCGGGGGCAACGACTACAGCTGCCTCGATGTCGATGAGCCCGAGCGATTACCAGACTGGTCCTGGTCCAGTCCCAAGCGCAAGTCTTACCAATGTTGGTCCTATTGCCACATCCTCCAGCGCTGCACCTCCAGTCTCCACCGGTGCCGTCAGTGAGGATGGGACTTGTGGTCCTGAAAATGACGGACAAACTTGTGTAGGCTCCGGATTCGGCGACTGCTGCTCTGAATACGGCTTCTGCGGTAGTACGGATTTCTACTGTGATACGGGCTGCCTGGTTGGGTACGGGAAATGTAACAACGCCCCGGTTCAGAGCAATAGCGCTAGCGCTTCTTCATCGCAAGACGGATCAACTTCTGGCGGGAGCAACAGTCCAACTACCACTACCACGAGAATCAACTCCGTCTCCGTCGTACCTCTGCCAGGTAGTTCCGCAACCGGCAGTCCAAGCGCAGGAGCCAGCTCATCCAGGGCAGCTACAATTCCAGGAGGCTACAGCGGCTCCCAATCAACCAACCCGACGTCCTCCAGTGTCCCAACATCATCAACCCCAGCCTCCAATCCCTCCGACTACCTCGGCAACGCTTCATCCAACTCCCCACTACCACAAACCCCATCGACCACTCCCACCCCCTCCGGTCCCCTAACCACGGCCACCACCCCCACCTCCACACCTTCCTCCAACCCCCCACTCTGTCCCACCTACGACACCCGCTCCTACCAAGACCCCCCCACAGGAACATCCTACAACATCTCCTGCGGAACCTCTTACACGGGGGAAACCCTTTCCCCGCAACTCTACCGACGCCAGCAAACGCCATACTCCCAGGACGTCACAGCGCGGGAATGCATCACAACCTGCTCGGACAACCCGGACTGTATCGCTATGACCTTTGTGCCCTCGGCAGAGGGAGGGGAAGAAGGGAGCTGTACGCTCTTCAGCTCGCTAACGGGGATATCCTACCAAGCTAACGCGGTCTCGGCGTTGAAGCAGGATGCTTCCGACGGCGGTGGTGGCGTAGTGGGAGTTGTGACGGTCACGGCTTCGGTTTGTAGGGTTAGTGGAACGCCGTCGGGGACGGGGACGATTACGGTTCTGACGACGCAGACGACGACGACGTGCAGGGCGGATGGGGTTTGTGCGGGAAGTGGGACGGCGACGGGCGCGGTGGGGTCGGCGGGGATGATGGGCAGGATGGTCGGGTTGGGGATGGGGATGTAAGGAGGATAGAACGGAGGAAAGGGGGTGGGAAGGGAGGGGAGGGAACAAGGAGAGGGGAGGGCGGGGTGAGAAATGTGGCTGGTGACAGTGTGTGGTAGAAATCTGCTTTTCATGGGACGGTTTTGGTTTTTGGAGATGAGAGGGAAGGAAGAGAGCAAGGGAAGGGAGGCAGGGAGAGCCGTCGTAATGGTATGCAGCGTATATAGTATCTTTTAGCCCGCTTCATTCTGAATTCCAACTTCTATTGAAGCTCGTCTCTTCCGTGAAATTTCCTTTCTCTTCTCCCCGTTTCGTTTCTGAATCCCTCCAGCCCCGAGCTATACCCAGGTAAGAAGTCGTGGAAACTCCACACTGAGACGTATGATGATCAGGGTGTGGATCTGGGGGGAAAAGAAAGAAACAGAATAAAGTAAACGAGAAGGGGGGGATAGGAAGGAAAGGAAAAAGCCGTTGACCTTCCACGGTGACGATCCATGTGCCGGAAATCAGAGCTGCTGAGGGGAGGGATGGGGGATGTGGACTTGGTTCGAAGAGAAGTAAGACTAGCAGAGCCTCCAACACCATACCAAATCAATTCTGTAGACCGCGAATGAAGAATGAAGGAGTTCTCATCGCCCCTATTGTCACCACTTCGTTGATGCCTGGTCATAATCAACTTGGAAGCAACCGGTTTGACGCGCGAGCCTCACAACTTTTCTTCATTCCTTGAAGTCCCTTAGGAATAGTTCTCTAACGATGAGGCAGTTGTACAGGAAGCATCTAGGGGAAAAAAAGCAGGGAAGTTAAAAAAAAAAAAGAGAAGAATATTGTTACACCATACCCACGGCGGCGCACAAACGCACATAGGGAAACACGACCCTCCCCCGGATCCTCCCTGCTACTTTTGTCTTCCCAACCCCCGCCGTGAGAACCACTTCACTCTCCTCACCTGCCTCTTCCCTCCTCCTCCTCCTCCTCCCTCTCATAAAACCCGATACCCTCCCCTCCAAAAACCAAATCCCCATCATCCTATCCCATCTCCATCTCTCTACCTCCCAACCTTCTCAACAAACCCCCGCTCCAACCTCCCGACTTCCCGCTTAAACTGCTCAACCTCCTGCCAGCAATCCAACGGCCTCCGGTCGTTGACCCGGAGACACTGCACCATACTCTCCTTGGCCTTCTCGACCTCCGGAGAAGCCTTCTCGGCCCGCTTGCGCTGCTCGAGTTTAGTCTTGAGATCCATGATTTCGCGCGCGACGCTGGCGTGGCTGCGGCCGGAGTCGAGCGGGGTGTCGAGGGTGTGGGCTGTGGAGGTTGTGGGAGAAGTGGTGCTGCCGCTGTGGTCTTGGTAGAAGGGGGAGCTGAGGTGGTAGGCGAGGCTGGTGGGGTCTTTGGAGGGCTCGGAGGTGATGTGCGCGGTGGTGTTGGGGAGGGTGGTGTCGTCTGCGGAGTTGGTGGTGAGTGAGGCGGTCAGTTCCTCGAGCTGTTGCGCTTGCGTGTCCCGGATCCGTTGCAGTTCGGCGTTCACGCGGTGTTGGACTTTGAGCTCGGCGGTGCGGGCGCGGGTCGTGTCGGACTGTGATGGGGTCACGTGGGGATCAGCTGGTGTTTCTGGGAGAATGGTGATGATGGGGGTTGAGATGTACCTCGGGGTTGGTCTGGAGCGAGTTGAGGACGTTCTGGCTGAAGCTTACTGGCGCATCGCTGTGTTTGGGTATGGCTGGTCAGCTTTGCGCTTCTTCAATGCCTGCTGCTGGCTTGCTTCTCATCCACCCGCATTGATGATTGCCAGTCAGGTCAGGTAGTGGTGAGACATACGCGTTGAAGATGTGCTGCTCCGGCTTGGAGCTCCCGCTGCCCATTGGTGGTGGTGGTGGTGATGAATTCAATCAATCAACCTTCAGGTAGACTGCTGAATTGCCCGTCACTTCACTGGCGCCGGCTGCTCAATCCGCTCCAAGCCTTTCCCAATCCTCGAAGTTTTGGCCCCGGCCTCGGATGCATACCCGGGCCTACTCCCGAAGATGTTCCGTCGACCGTGACTTTCTCTCACTTGTGCACATGGGACTATGGGAAAGGTCTAACAGGTAAAATAATTAAAACCATGTCAAATGCCCCAGTCCTCCTTGACAGCATGGCTAAACAAACCATCCACTGTCAAGACTCCTCCTCCTGTCACCACATCTCACCAGGATGAGAAACCCAGCACAGCTTCCCAGCCTGGCGAGGCTGGAACCACACAGCACCCAACGCCACCTACCCAGGAGGTAAAGAACAATGAGGCGACCAGCACAACCAACGCCTCCAAAACCCATCCAGAACAAACCCCAAACAAACCCCCATCTCCATTCCCATCCTCCCTCCCACCCCTCCCACCCAACATCCACCTCCGCGCCTGCACCCAAGCCGACCTCCCGGCCTTGAAACGCCTCAACGCCCTGCTCCTCCCAATCCCTTACCCAGAAACCTTCTACCGCGAGATCCTGCAGGACGAAGTGACGAACAACCTCACCTTACTCGCACTCTGGCACGACGACCCTTCCCAAAAGGGCCGGGAGAAGGGGATCCTAGTCGGCGCTGTGAGGGGGAGGTTACTCCCTTCTTCTTCCCCCTCCTCCTCCTCCTCCACATCATCAACTTCTAACTCCTCTTCTACCTGGACGACGACGACGACGACGAGTATCGGGGGAGCCACTCCAACTCCCACCCCGACAGCAAGAACAGCGGAGGAAGAAGCAGAAGGGGAGAAACTCCTCTACCTCTCCACCCTCGTCCTGCTCTCCCCCTACCGCGGGCACGGCATCATGACTTACATGCTCCGCCACCTCGTCCAACGCGGTGCACGCCTCTATGGGATTTCCTGCGTCGGCGCGCATGTATGGGAGGCGAATACGGAGGGGTTGGAGTGGTATGCGCGTAGGGGTTTTGCGGTCGTGGGGAGGGAGGAAGGGTATTATCGGAGGTTGGAGCCGAAGGGGGCCGTGGTTGTGAGGAGGGGGGTGGGGGTGGGGGATTTGTTGGGTTAGGGGGGAGGGAAGGGGGTACGGGAGGTTCGTGTCGGGAAGGGAGATGTGGTTTTATTTTCCCTTTCTCTTTTCCACCTGGTTTCATCTTTCAAGAGGAAGAGGATGGAAAGGGTTGTGTGAGCATGGAGGAGCAAGATGGGGAAGGGGATTTCTTTAGTCTGGTTGTTGGATTTGGGTCATTGTCCATCTGTCTACCTGCCGGATTGACCCCTCTTTTCTCTCTGCCCCGTTGATCTGGGAGTAGAGAATGTTCATGGAAAGCATCTATAGAGCGACCTGGGAACTTCACCTTCAGCATCGAGGTCTGCCTCATTTTGTGAATGCCTGAGGCTGCTGCAACTTGTGGAAGGCACAAGTGTCTAGATTCGTCGATTATTGCGGAGACTGCGGATGCACTACTGCAAGCTTGACGTAAATGGCAAAGCTCAAGCGGCCCCGCACCTTCGTAATCCTTTTTCGAGGAAAGCGCCTTCCCCTTCCATCGACCACACGTTCCCTACATGAGTCGCTTGCAAGAGCACTCTAACCAGACGGAGAAGGTACGCGATCTCTCTCGTCTCATGTCCTTGCTGCCGCAATAGTAGGGGTTGTAGCAGTATAGCAATTAACCTTGAAATTAATCATGCGACTACGCACATATTACAAGTGCGAACGCCACAATACAATCCAGCCAATCTCCTGCGCGATCGCGACGGGAGCCGGCCTTCCGCTCTAGCGCTGCTGCTATCTATCGCGATTCGCAAGCAGCCTTCCAGTTAGCGGCCGTCAGTCAGCTGAAAGGAGCTGTGGGATGGGGGAGGAGGTGTTCCCGCCCCGCTTCGCGCCCCCGTCCTGTACAAGTGATTGAACTTTGCCCTTTCTTGTCTGTCACCTTGCTTTTTTCGTGCCTTCCGCTTTCTTCCCTGCGCTTTACTCCGTCGAGCAACTTCTTAACTCTTTCCAGCGTTGCCCCTCGCTGACTACCTTAAGGTATTACTTTCCAAGCCTCGTTGCGAACCATTTCGGTCGGGCTCTAGTTGTTGTCTTATTACCTCTTCAGGTACCACCTGTTACCTCTCTGGGTAGTTCTTGCTGCTCGTCCCTACAGCCTCAGGCTCCAATCGGCTTGCACTCCCGTCATCCATCAGTCGGGTCGGTGTGGGATTCACGCGACGCCGAGTGGGAGGTCGCACTGTCTGCACCTACTAAATCAAAGGTACCTTAAGGGACACCCTCTCTCTCCCACGCGGGATCTGCCGTCGCTGGTGCGCTCGAAGCCGCAGCTGCCCCAGGCTCTCTGAGGTGGTGTGTGTGGTCGCAACATTCCAATCCCCTTGCACCCCGACTCGCAAAGATCGCTCCATCACTGTGCACACTGCCGTTTACCGTCTGACACACACCCATTCACACACAGACACCCACGTCCACCCACACAAACACGGGTGCGCGCGCACACACCCACTTGCTCTAACCGCATTCATCCATAGGTACCTACTTAGTACCTACCTAGGTAGGAGTGTTGGCCTTGTTGCCTGACTCAAGCGCTGGTTGCTGCTCGCTGCCGAAAGTCCGGGCCACACCCTCTCCAGCGCTTGAACTCGAACAGGTAATCACCTGGGCACTATACCCGACGGAGTCTCCATCCCCTTCAAGACAACCATGTCCGCCGAACTGGGCAACCACGATCCAACCACCGCTCAGGCTCAGGATGAGCACGACGACCTCGACAACAATGGCTCCGCCGAAAACCGCGGCGTCAAGCGCCAGCGCACCAGCACTGCTGCCGCCCCCGACGACGACGACGACGATGATGACAAGCCTGGCCGTGAGCGCCGCAAGATTGAGATCAAGTTCATCCAGGACAAGTCGCGTCGCCACATCACCTTCTCCAAGCGCAAGGCGGGTATCATGAAGAAGGTACGTTGTCGCTGTCGCTGCCGCTGCCGCTGTTGTTGTGACTGGTCTCCCGTCGCGTCGCGACCTCCAACGCGACGCGCCCCGGTCGCGCGCTATACCCATTGGACCACCCACCCGCTAACATGTACATCTTCGCAGGCTTATGAACTGTCCGTCCTGACCGGCACTCAAGTCCTGTTGCTCGTCGTCTCTGAGACTGGTCTGGTCTACACCTTCACCACCCCGAAGCTCCAGCCGCTGGTCACCAAGCCAGAAGGCAAGAACCTTATTCAGGTGCGCACCATCATCACTCTGACACTCATACCACAATCACTAACTCCCTACCAGGCTTGCCTGAACGCACCAGAGCCCGCCGACTCCAATGGCGTCGATGCCGAATCAGCCGTCGATTCACCCGAAGAGCAACACGCCGCCGCACCGCCCATGCCACAGTCCATGCCACCTCAAGGCATGCCCCGCAATCAGGCTCCCCCTCAGCCGTACGGTATGACCGCAGATCAGACGCAAGCCCTACAATATCAGGCCTACCTCCAGCAGCAACAAGGCCAGGGCATGCCACAGCCCGCATATCCCATGCCTCCACAACAGGGTATGCATCAGCAGCGCTAGGAGCCGTCTGTTGGTTCGTACAGTGCTTCGAGCGACCACCCTTTCCACCATCCTTCTCAGGGCCTAAAGCTTGAGATGATGGACGTGGGTACGACTGTGGAATGATATGATTAGCGGGGGTCTTCACAAAAGGGAGAGATCTCCCTCTCCAAAGGGCAGAATACGGCGCAAGAGTATGGGACAAAACGACCGCGACTGTTTTATCATTTTTCTGCCGAGGAGAGATGACATCTCTCTTTCCCCTACTTGATACGTGCGATGGTGTTTTAATGGCGCATTTTCTTGGGTTTTCTATCTACCCCCTTACTTAAAGAAACTGGACAGCAGTGGGAAGGGCGACGTACGAAGCAGCCCAAAAAGAACGGTGGTTGCTCTGAGTTTGAGTGGTTCGCTATGGGGGTGGGGGGCATCTTACTGGGCGGCGGGTATTACGGGTGGGGATTTAATTAACCCTTTGCCTCTACCGTTGATGCACCCCCCTTTGTCTTTATCCTGCTATCCCTTCCTTTTTTTTTTTTTTCCCTCTCATCTTTTCGCTATTGAAAACCCCTCCCTTCTCTCCCCTTGCTATGCTAGCCATTCACCCACCCATCCTGTCTATATCGCGACGGCTCGGACGGATGACAGACGGAAAGACGGATGGTGGGATGCTTGATCCATAAACAAAAAAGAAAAAAAAAATAAGAAGGAAACGGGGTGGGGAGGAGAGGGAGAGGGAAAAGGAAAGGGAGAGGTTTGATCTCGGTTGCTGTCCTGGATTTCGTAGTGTGAGAGTGAGAGAGAGGAATGGGGGATGAATGTATGTATGGAGAAGGAGAAGGAGAAGGAGAAGAAGGAGGAGGAAAGGTGATATCCATGGGGTTTTTTCCCCCTCGGCTTTTTTTTTTTCCTGGCTGGAGTTCGGATGTGGTTAGTGGTGGGTGATTGTTTTTGGATGTATTGATATGAATGAATTGCTTTGTCTACTATAACTTCTCTCACTTAAGGTAGGGTTCCTTTTTCATTGCCAAATTTGGGCTGGCTACTTGATCTTCTTCGGTCGTGGTGGGTTTTGTTGATTGTGATTTTTGGAAGGGAGAAAGGAAAGGGGGCTTGTGTTGTGCTTTATGTGGTAGGTGGGCAGGCGTTGTGCTGGGTGAGTTTAGGGGATGGAAGGGGGGTTGGATTGGGATGGTATGCGGTAAAGGTTATTCTGCCTGGGTTGGCTTTTCACAAGAAAGAGATACACACAGTTGATCCTCAAGTGAGCTTCAACAGGTAGGCAATCATTCCGCCTTCCCGGATATTAAAGCAGCAACAGTGACCCCTGGACCCTCTCTCTCCTCTACTAATGCATAACCACCGCCACATGATCATCCATATACTTACTAATATCCCCCAAAAAGCAGGACGCCACGATACTCACGCACCCAAACGCAATACTCACATAATACACCCACTTATACGCCTCCGCGTACGCCATCTGGCCCGCCACAACCACCATCTCGTACGCCCCCGGCACGTCTCCAATCCCGGGAATCTCCTTCAACGCCGGCAACAACGACGCCCCTGTGATCTCTATCGCTTTCCCAATCAGCTCCTCAGACGTAATATTCAACTTCTCCGTCATAGTCCCCCCGATGTAATACGTCGCCGCCGGGACGAACTTGTTAATAAACACGTTATAGTAAACACAATACCCGATCGACCCCCCAATAACCCTTATGGCCAGCGTCAGCGCCGCAATCGTCGCGATCAGATCATCCGGACAGATTATCGTGGTGATGATACTAGCCGGGACGACTATCCCGCCTATCCCCAATCCCGCAAGGACAAGCAGGCCCCAGAGTTGGTGCAGATTGTCTATTCGCGCGATCGAGAGCGAGCCGCATCCCGCTGTCATGAGGATCGAGGAGAGGATGAGCAGTTCGCGGTTGTGGCCCCGGAAGACGGAGAGGAGGTACAGGACTAGGCAGGCCCCCACGAGGATCGAGAAGCCGACGGGGAGACCCCGGATCCCGACCCCGAGGGGGGAGTGCCCGTACATGTTGAAGGCTTGCGTGGGCCAGAACATTAGGATGGAGCTGGGTGGGGGGTTTGGTTAGTTTGATTCCTATGGCTTTTTTTCTTTGGGCGTGTCAGAGGGGGTGTGGGGGGAGGGGGAGGAAGAGGGAGGGACGAGCAATGAGCGCTTCTCTTTCCCTTCTCCATACACTTTGCTGTTCACCATGCAACTAGGGCAATCGAGAGGGGATCATCAGAGAGAGAGGCGAAGGGAGAAAGACTTACAAGAAGTTCGCCCCAGAGATGAAAGTGATGACCAATGTCAACCCGAGGATCCGGGGATCTTGTCGCAGTCGTTTGGGGAACATGGGATGTGTGGCGCCGTAGGTCTCCCAGAGGCAGAATCCGATTAACATGGCGGCGCCGAGGATCAGGGGTGCGAGGACGTGTGCGCTGCCCCATGAGTACTGGTAGCCGCCCCATTGCATCCCGGCCATGAAGAGGAGCTACGAGAGACATCGTGTCAGCATTTTGAGAATGTGGAATTGCAAGGGGAAGGATGGGGATCCTGTGAATAATACTAACCATGCCACCAATACTCAAGATCCCCCCAACATAATCAATCTGACCCAACACTTCCCTCCGACTCAACCCCTCCGAGTTGACCCTAGGCGGCGGGAAATAAAACACGGCGGTCAAAACCAACCCAATAAAAGCCCACACCCCACACAACAACCCGACATACCTCCACGACGAATACGCCGCGATCAACTGCGCCCACAGCACCGAAGGACAAAACGGCACAATAGTAAAAATCAACACAGCCACATACTTTCCCCTCTGACTCGTCGGCGCCAACTCCGACGTAACCGCCAAAGCAGTCAACTCATTAATCCCGGCCCCAACCCCCGCAAACACCATCCCACAGATAAACACATTCATCGTGTACGCCGTCGAGCAAACAATCATCCCCAGGACAATAAACCCCGCCCCGATAATCGCCACGTACCGGCGACCTAGCAGGTCGGACAGCGAGCCTACGAACGGACACACGGCCGCGAGACTTAGCAGGTTCGCCAGCACGAACCAGATCCACCGGTCCGCGCCCCCGATGTCCGAGTAGATGAGCGGTGGGATGCCGCCGAAGAGGTAGACGGGGATTTGGGAGCCGGTCCACAGGAAGGCCATTGCTGTGAGGCTCATCAGGCGCCGGAAGGTCATGCGGGGGGTCGCATTGTGGGATTCGGGGTCTGTGGCCGTGGTGGTGGGGTTTTCGTAGGTGCGGAGGCCGTTTTTTTCGTAGTAGTTGGTTTGTCCCGGTACGCGGTCGTGGGTTGGGATTTTCTCGATGTGGGAAGGGGATGTTTTCTCGTGCGTGTTGTCGGAGGGGGATGGGGGTGTTGCTGGGGGGCTCACTGGAGGAGAGGAAATGGTTAGTCCTGATTGCTCTTTTGGTTTGATGTGCTGTCCTGGCTGGGAAGATCTTGGGGAGGATTGATTTATACCTGAGCTACTGGATCGCTCCATTTTTGCACTTGTATTCGGGCTTGCAGAGATCAGAGATGATCTCGCAAACGATCACGATGTCCCTGTAGTCGTTCTTGTTTGTGAACCTTCCTCAAGAGCAAAGGAAGGAGGCCTTGGTAACAAGGATAAGCAGCTTCCGAGAGTCAGATTCCCTTCGAATAGGAATGCAAGGGCTGCTCAACGAGGTGCCAGTCTTTAAGACGGGATCAGTGACCTACGCTATTCACTTACGATTTTTCCAAGCAAGATCCCAGGTTACCTTTATATACTTACCATCGTATCGCAACTGCAACGATAGGTACGTCTCTTCGACCCACCGGCTTGCCCGGCAGTTGTGGGCTCGTCATTATTCCCACCAACCCCAGACTGTTTCCACTGGCCACCCCCGCACGACGAATCCCACAGCGTGCATACCATGCATCCCTCCCTGCAGGGCTAAGCTAGTCTTGGTAGTAGGCTTGTAGACCTAGTCAAGAGTCTAGGCGTGAGTGACGCTCTGTGTTGAAGAATTGTCTAGTAGTCTCTTCATTGGTGGGAGGAGAGATGTCTTTATGGGGCCGTGGAAGCGAGTGTAGGCGGAGGCGTTTCCATAGCTCGTAGTGATAAGACCAGGTAGCTTTGCTTTAAAGTATCATTCTCTCGGGGGAGTCGTATATTGATCGGTAGTTCGTTGATTCGCAAAACCTCCCTGTGGATGCCGCACTGCTGCAGTCTGCTCATGCCCTTTTGCAAAATCCCCTGGTTCCGAGTTGAAAAGCTCATCTGACGCCAGTCCGCCTCCTACAATAGCATCTAGAGATCGATAAATTATGCCTCGGTAACATTATCCCAGCCGAGAATGCCAACGGAAATCATCATCCCTTCAAGCTAAGTGGTGAAGCTTTGGAACTTCATTGCAAAGTGGGTCATGTTTCCCCGCGTTCATGGACTCCACGTGAGCTAAACCCACCCCACGCAGAGAATGGAGAGAAAGAGGAAGGTCATAGTGGCAATCATGGCGCGGATGTTCAATATATAACGCTATCGAAAGGTTGCTCTCATGGCACCCATGACTTATCATAACGCGGGAATAGCATGGTACGTACGTGTTCGGCATCTTGTACACTTGGAACGGCATTCACAAAGGACGTCCTTCGAACTAAGGGCGGACGCATGAAAATTATACTTGACTGAATTTCAATAGGCTTTTCTCGTGGAAGACATCATGTCGTTAGAATCAGACTAGTTCGAGATAGTTCACTCACACTCTCTCTGCCAGCATCTTTCTCCTCGTTCCCGTTTTTTGTTTGCCCTTCTCCCTCCCACCCCTTATTATTGTTTTTTTTTTCTTTTCTGCCTTTTATCTTTCCTTCTGTCTCCCCTCTCTTCTTACTTGCATTTCATGTATCCCATATCCTTGATGACAGAAAGAATGCAAATTCCAGCGCACCGTCAGCGCGGTGGCTTTTCAGCTTTCGCATCGCCACTGCATGCTTACGACCCCCTGTCTGGAACGAATCGAAGATGCCCTGTAAGTGTCCAGTCCGGCCACTCCTTAGTGTGCGCGCATCAGTTTTCCCGGTTGATCCCTCACGTTATTGAACTTCGAATTAAATCGTAGAGGCTTTCTTTGCACCACCACGAAATTGCCAGCGAGATTATGCTGAAAAAAGCGACTTGCAGTACGTCAAAGGCGCTTATCTCAGCCGTAAAGCGAAGGAAGAAGAATTATTGTCAAGAAGACCCCAAATGGATGTCCGGATTACACAGGGCTAGTGCCCACCAGCGTCAATCCATCAGCTGTAGTAAGCGCTTTTTGTACACGGCCGTAACAAAACAATATTTGAGCCTGAGAAGATTCCGCCGGGATAAGCTGCAAGAACTCCCGCCCTTTCACCTGCCTTTGTGCTTACTTCTGAGGGCCATTTCACTCACCTTGGGGGGGCAAGACATTGGAACTCTGCCAACTCGTTCAGAAATTGAAAAACGGCACTGTACCCAGCTTTGGCTACCATTCCAGTCAATTGCCATGGCGTCTTTCATCCGCGACCTAGCAGAAAAGACGTTCTACAATGAGCCGTCCCCGCCTCCACGGAAACGTCACCCTTCGAAACCAATGCAAGTCATCTGTCCCGGCTTCCCCCGGTCCGCGACAGAATCATTGCAAGTCGCCCTTCTCAAACTCGGCTATGATCACACATACCACGGCTACGACATCTGCTTCGAAGAGCCTCACCGCATGCCAGCCTGGACCAGGCTTGCGCGTCGTAAGTTCGACGGAGCAGACGACGGAGACTGCACCATCACTGCAGCGGAGTTTGACGAGCTACTCGGCCACGCAACCGCCGTAGTTGACACAGCCGCCTCTGTCTTTGCATCCGAACTCATCGCCGCCTACCCAGACGCCAAAGTCATCCTCAACCACCGCCGAAACCTCGACGCCTGGCACGCATCCGTTCTCAACAACTTCGGTCCCCAAAACACCAGCCGCCTTATCTGGCTCACCTGCATCTTCACCTCCTACGGCTACTGGTCCTGGCAGATCTTCATGCGCTATGGCCTGCAGGGGATCTTCCGCGCGGGCAGCTCAGGCGCCCCAGGCGTGCTCGAGCATGCCGTGCGGAAGAACGGGAAGTGGATCTACCGCGAACACTGCGCGATGATCCGGGGCCTAGTGCCACCAGAACGGCTGCTAGAGTGGAGCGTGGAAGATGGATGGGAGCCCATTTGTAAATTTCTTGGTAAACCGGTGCCAGAGGAGCCTTTCCCGCGGGTCAATGATCCGGTTGGGTTTGCTTCGAGAGTGGATCGCTGGTCGAAGCTGTCTGAAAAGGCTTTCATGCGGAATTTGGGGATCTTCTGCGCGGTTGTGGTAGGAGCTGTGGCGGCGGGCGTGTATGCCTTTATTCTCTGATGATTGAGAAGCGGGCCTAGATGCTTTGGAGAGGCTGCCCATGAGGGCCCTCTCAACGCTTCCAAATTCGCCCCTGGGATGCCTTCTGAACCAGAGAGCGGTTCCATTCGTTAAAAGATTCTCTTTATATCTTATCCCCTCTCATTGACGACCAGAAGGTCGAAATTGATGCTGTTCGCTCTCCAGTCTCTGGTCACTCATCGAGGGTATGGCCGTCGTATCTCTTTACAATACACCTTGATCTGTGCTCGTGGTACCATTTCGCCGTCGAAAGTCATCCCAATCAGCCCGGGAGACAGGGTACGCTCCAGACTTATTATAGTCGAAATGTCCCAAATCAAATGTCACATCTTCCATACTTGGTGCGTTCGCATTGCCACTAGATGCGACCAGATCATGCATCTCCAGATCGTCAGCCAGCGGATCAGGCAAGTAACCGGTCTCGCTCAACTCGGTCATTGGACCCATGGGTAACGGTCCGCTGCCGTTTGGCATCAGAGCGTTGCCCGCCACTACTCGTCTTATCTGGTCATTCGCTGGGTTTCCGACAGGAAGGTGGGATTCGTCGGGTTGGCCAGATGTCCATCCGTTACCACTTTGATCAGTGTTTGGCTGTACTCCAGTAATCTCGTTGTCCCACATCTCCCAATTTAGGTCGCTGTTTTCAAAGTCGAGCATGCTTCCAATGGTAGAAAAGTCCGTTCCTTGATGCTGTTGTTGTTGCATTTGCTCACCTTCCAGCAATCCGTCGAGCTGGAAAGTATCTGCGGCGTTGCCTGTGAATATTGTATTCCCGTTGACTGGGATATCACTTGCTGGCGCTGCTCTCCCCTGCACAGAATTACCTCTGGCTTGGAAGCCTGCAAAGTTTCCAGTAGAGCTCCAGGAAGCCAGGCCGGGCATTTCCATAAAGCTCGCAGCCTCTTGCTGTCCTACTGGCTGTGCGCTTAATGCATAATTGCGTTGTTCCTCGACGCCGGCAAAACCACTCAGACGGCTTCGTTGTGCAGCTTCATGATCCCGAAGTGCTGGTCCAATCCCGCCAACACAACCACTGACCATCTGCTCGCCCTGACGATAACCCCTCGCACCGAACTGCTTCTTCACCTTTTCCAACATCAGGCCCAAAGCTCTAGCAGCTTTCTCCGTGTCGTCGAACAAAGATGTGCTTTTCTTTGTAGGGTCCCGGCCAAAAGTAGTTCCACCCTGACCATCGGCGTTCACTTTGCTCTTCGACACCGCCGCCTCGCTCCAGATCCTCTGAGAACGCTCGAGCGCCTCCATCATAGCGCCTCTCCGCGGACATGCGAGCATGGTTTCGGGATGACCACCAAATGTAGGGTCGCTCATCTGTTTGGAAAGCTCAAGACAGATGATCATTGCCGCCAGTAGGAAATCGTGGGTCGAAATCGAGCCCATGTACCATTTCACGGACTCCAATTGACCCCCGACTTGGCTTGCCGTGTAAATGGTGTGATGATGCTGCAGCACTCTAAGCGCACACTCCGTGCACAGCCGCCTGCTGGCACCGACGCCAAACTCCTGCTCACTTGGGCTGAGCTTTTCATATGGGATAAGCATGTACCGTCTATGAAGCACTGTCTTGGTCTTGAGATATAGCAAGTCAAGGTTGAAACGGCACATCAGTTGCTCCGGCGGATCTGTGATGATAGCTGTTGAGTCTTCCGGCATTTGCAGCGAGGGCGGAACCGCCGCCTTTGCCTCCTCTAGCTCCCGATCAAGCTTCATCATCTCATCGTAGGCAGGCGGCACAGTGGCGTGTGATAGCTCGGCTGCATCTGCGAATACTCTCACAATCCTGAGCTTGGCTTTGGTATATGAAGATGGAGTCAGCTCGTCGATCCCTCTGCCTTGAGGTAATGAGCCACAGTCAGGGCGGAAGTCTCTGTCAAGGAGGTTTGACGGAGGCTCCGCATCGCTTTGGATAGTTTTGACCATACTTGGCAGGCCAAGCTGAAACGAGATCAAGACATCTATCATGCTTATGATGGCCCATGTTCGCCGCCTCATCTCGCCACTGAAGGGAGAAATGTTTGGGTAGTGCTTTCCGTCCCTGTGGTATCCCATACGCAACGCAAGGCGGATGATTAGTCCGATTGAGAGCCAAACGTTCATGAAAGCATTGTCGCTTCGCAGACCAGCGGTGTAAAGGATCAAGGCCTCAATTGTATGAGCCTTGGGCTTTGTGAAGTCCGCTAAGACGGCCGCCGAGGCTGCCATGCTGTGGTACCTGGTCACATCTGCAAGGACCTGCTTCGTTCGTGGACTTGAAGGGTCGCTATCTCTCAGTGCAAAGCTTGCAGCAAGGCTCAGAATGCTGAACAAGAGACCAAGCCACATTGTAGGAGTGCTCTTCGGCTCACGCCAGAATCGCTTGTACTCTTCCTGAAACGTCGGTGCGTGGATAATCGGTTTAAAAGGGTCGGGTGAGTTGAACCTGGGTAAGAGATTGTGTCAGCAAACATTTCAAGGCCTTCGGGAGACATTGGTGTGTTTCCTGCCCATTCAAAACTCACCATAGACTCAGCAATCTATCTGCTATTCGTTTCTCCGGTATAGCAGCGATCAATTGCTCCTTTGTCACCGCGCCGGCAGACTCAAAAATGAACCCCATTCCTAAACTTGGCTGCGTCTGCCCCCGGAAGTCAGGTGGACTCGCCGAATCGGCCGAATAACCGTGAGACCAAGGTCCACGTGAGCCCGGGCGAATCTGAGCTGGACTCACATTACCTTCGTCATCGTCGTCGCCCTCTTCGTCCTCGTTGCTCTCTCTGTCCTCGCCCAGATCGTGCTTCAGCTCGGAAATGGAATTGAGGATGGCGTTCCAGTGATTGCCGCCCACATATGAGATCTCATTTCTGCTAACCTTCATCTGCCCAAAAGGCGTGATTGCAGCGTCGACCAAGTCATCTTGAAAAGGTGGCGAGGTCTCGCCTCTGAATGCCGCTCGGGAACCGATGTCGCTGTCGCTTGGTGGAGTAGGTTCTGAAAACAGAGACTTGTCCCCTTGGCTGATGCTGCCATGATTGTTGCTAGCTTCTACAGGACCAGACGTCGACGAGCCCTGCTTCCTGCCGCCTTCAGCACGATACTGCTGCTGCTGCTGTTGTTGTTGTTGCGTGCCCATGAGACCCACAACCAGCTCCTCTAGCTGCCGAATCCTGCCCTTGACATTTTGCGGCTGCCTGCTTTTGACCGGCGGAGGCACATACACACACTGGTCGGATCTATTTCTTTTGCCGCATTGATCACAGGCTGGCTTTTCTCGATTACATTTGAGCTTGCCATGTCGACAAGGTGTACAGCTGAGCTGCGATCGCGCACGCTTCTGTTTGAGATGAATGGTACTGTTGCCATCTTTGACATGGCCCGTACCAGTAGCAAGGCTGGTGGTCAGTGCGCTATTGCTGGCTGGAGATGAGTTGGAGTCTGTTGTAGTCGACATTGTTAGTCGTGTCAGCTTCTCTTACCGTACGGTCTTTGTCATGTCTTATGTTACTGTTGTCCTTATGAGGCGTCAAAGTGTTGACGTTGACGCTTCTGCAGCTCGATTCCTGCCGCCTCATTTGGTTGAATCACCTGAACTTTCCGCTTACTCAGCAGCTTACAAGATCAACCCCAATGATCAGCATGCCAGGCATTGCAATACAGATAACGAACAAAGGCAAAACAGGAATACCTTTTAAGCTTTCGAGAGTCTGGCAACTTCTTGTGTGCAACGCGTGTCGCGATTGTATAGGAAGCTACGATCACGTATGCGGAGGTGGAGCGCAGTAAGCGCCAAACAAAGCCTCGCAAACCATTGCTGAGAGTCGAAGCTTGCTACCTCCCAACTTGGCAAAGCCTTTGGGTAGATCGTTGGATATTGCCACAATGTCCCTAGCGCCGCCCTTCACAGCGGAAACAGCCCACGCCAAAGTCAAGAAAGCTCAAGACTTGTGGAATACTCAGTAAGGGCTCCCATCGCTCTCTTTCTGCCGCTCATCGCTACAACTCATCGTGTATATGAGGCTGACAAAGGTATCCACGTTGAAATTTAGAGATCCTGTCGCGGTGTCAAAAGCCTACACTGAAGATTGCATCTGGCGCAATCGCGACCACTTCTTCACCGGCCATGCAGCTATCATTGACTTTCTTACTGCCAAATGGCAGCGTGAAAAGAAGTACCGCTTGCGGAAAGAGCTCTTTGCATTCTCGGATGATAAGATAGCGGTGCAGTTCTGGTATGAGTACCAGGATGCCCAGGACCAATTGAAGTGGAAGCGATGCTATGGCCTCGAAGACTGGACGTTTGCGCAGGATGGGCGGATGCGGAAGAGGATGATGAGTGGGAACGATGTCGAGATCTCTGATGCAGAGCGGTGGTTCAAAGATGGTGTAGATGTGAATGAGGTAGGAATCTCAGAGTCACATTGGTAAGACGGCGGCGAGAATGCAGGATCTGCCCAGTCCGGGTATCCTGTCTTGATGTCTCGGAGGAGGAAGCGGTCCTAACCAAGTAGGTCATGGAGAGGCTTCTGAAACGGAAGGCGCAGAGGCTCCCAGATTTCGATGCCGGTGCATACCTTCGCGCTTGTATGATCGCACTCGCAAATTCATTTTACGTGGTGCTCAGACCAGACTTAGGCGGCAGGCGTCTCATGAATCACACATAGCAGAAAGCGTCCTTCAGGGACCACGACCACCTCATTCTTCTTCGTCCTGACCCTGATCAATTTGCCCTCGTCGCCCTCTCCGTTCAACTCCTCAACAAACTCGCCCACGTGTTTCATGAATCTCCATACCAAGCTCGCTACTTCCTCTGCCTGGCGTGTGCCTTTGTTATTCTTTTGCTTCCCATCTGGTACACCACTTTGGGCGGCACCATTGGCCTCGCCGCCGTTGAGGTAGGTGCCATTGGCAGTCGGAGCTGCCTCTTCGACTTCGGCGTCTTCGGCAAGCACAAGACCTGAAGAGCGCACTATAGCTCCCGTGTCTCGGGACAGGATCAGGGTGCTTTGGACTCCTGGACGGTTTGCAAGTCGCGCGAGAAGTGCCTGTGTTGAAGCGGTCGGAGACGGTTGTTGCATCGCCATGATTGAGCACTGCCAAATGACGACCTTCGAACGCAGTTGGCAAGTAAACGAGGAGTCGTGCGCTTTCACGGAGAATGGCAATCGCAAACAGGCAAATCGGGCAATGCATCAACAAACCATGTCGGCATGACCAGGTCTGAGCCCCGATGTGCCAAGACCTCGACAAAAACTTCTGGGACAGACTTCTCTGTGCAAATCCGGACCTTTCGAGATTACTTTGCGTTTCGTCTCACTTATTTGGGTGCTCTCTGCTGCCTATCAGACTCGCTGAAGGATTCAACATGGGCGCGAGCGCGAAACGTAAGAAGGAGAAAAAGCAGGATTTTCAGAAGCCGAAGCTCAAAGTCGGCAAGAAACGCCCTACCAACACCAACGCCACAGACACTTCTTTCTCTGCGAAGAGTATTGTATTCAAACAGCAATCCGTCTCTTCTGGACCGCGCGATACCGGCGCTCTTTTCAACCATAACTTGTCCCTTCTCGCCAGCAAGAACGAGACCCAACGCCGTGACGCTCTTCAGTATCTGACTACAGCATGCATGCTCGCTCAGAGCCCGGAAGGTGAAGGCTTGCCTCAGCCTGCAAGCGCGGTACTTGCCAAGGCGCAGGCGTTGATTTTGGATGGAAATGGTGGCGTGCGGAGTCAGCTGTTGAAGTTGCTGAAATCTCTTCCTGTGGATGAAATAGGGTCTCTGGATCAGCTTCTACTCTATGCTAGGGCCGGAATGACGCATCTATCTACAGACGTCAGGCTGTTTAGTCTGGAGGTGATGGACTGGATCTTGTCGTCTCCAAGCTTAGGCGAGGCAGCCATGAGTGTGCCTGGCGCGTGGGTCAAAACTCTGAGGACTTTCGAGAACTTACTAGGTTGGCGCGCCACGAGCGGGTCACAGAATGCCAATGGTACAAAACAAGATGGCGAGAAGTGGACGAGACAGATTGCTTCCAAAACGTCATCTTCGGGCCTGGAGAAAGGAGGCAACAAGCTGCTCGTACACCAACTCGCTACTATGGCCACTTTTCTCGCAGTAGGTCTTGCGCCGGCTCCTGCTGACCCGGAGGCTTCGGCGAAAAGAGCTGCCCAGATTTTCCCACTATGGCATACCGATGCACACTTGCTTTCCACCAAAAGCAATCCATTCGGTCACTTGAATTTGTTTGGGGCTCCGAGAGATGCAGAGAGTGAGATTTATGACAGCGCTGAAGAAAGGCTGGAAGTCTTTCTTGAGCTTGGGTTTCTTCTCACGTTTCGAAATGGCACACAGGAAGCCAAACGGGAAGGTGGAGAAATTGGTCGAGCGGCCGCTGCAGTGGACAAGGCTTTGAGGCTGGCCGAGACAGGATAGACGCGAACTTGTTCACGTCACATGACTACATCCCCCGAGACCAGAACTGAGAAGTAAGCCTTGGTGATATGGCGGCTGTGAACCAGCTTAAGCCACAGAGTTGATCCAAGGGATCTTGTAACTCTGCTCACCAGTACTCCGAAGGCTTCCGCAGCGTGCATGTCCAACCGCTCATGATGGATCCTCGCATTCGGTGACGACTGACCTGGGTTGCAATTTGAAATTTTGCTGCGCGGGAACGTCTCTCCCTGACTATGCAACCACCAGTCACAAGCCAACACTATCAGGGCTCAGATCACGTGTATCACTGCCGCCTTGCAAGATGACTAGCGAAGGTTTCGATTAGAAAGCGTTGTCGCCTGCTTCGAGCGTCTCAATAACTCTCATTAGGGACACAACTTCCAACTCTGCCAATGCGGGAGACATCACCAGAACTTGTTTTCAAGATGACTCCTCCGATACCGCCGCTCATACTCCCTCGCACGCGCTCTGAGGGGAAACCAGCTCGATCAGTCCCTCCGCTGATTTTTCCATCACCAGCAAAAGCGACGCCGCAAAGGACGACAACAGACCTCACTGCTATCACGCCCAGAGGGCAGAGATGGCAGGCTATAGACAATGATGCTCGATATTTTCTTCAGTCCTACTACAATGACAGTCACACCAACGGCAAAGCCACTCTAAAGAAGAATGACCGAAGTCCCGAGGCAAGGCAAAGCAACAACCGGAAGCGGAGAAGTACGGGACCAGAATCAGTGAGCATACAGCGGAAAAGAATACATCGGCAGTCAAACCCTTTTCTCGGTCGCTCAGAGAGCTTTGCACAGGACAATGGGTTTGAAGATTGCGATGATGAGAACAAGTCCAGCACTCTGCTAAGTCAAGACGCGGCTGTTGAGTCCTTCGAAGTAGAACAGCCGCAGCGATTGCAGCGTCTAGTTGCCAGCGAAGTCGTTGGCTTCTCGGACTGCGTTGCAATCCCGCGACAGCCTTCGGCCGAAACCAAAAACGACCCAAAGCCGCATAGGAGGAATCCGCAGTCGTCTCCGCGCGTAGATCAGACGAAATCGAGACCGCCTTCGAGAATGCGCGGTAAGCGCTCTCGCGGATATTCCGGTGGGACGAGTTCGCAACCCGTCGGAAGTCAGAGGGACAGTGGCGGTTGTTCTCCATCCAGATGTTCTCCATCCAGAGCGACCTTGAATGAAGCCGAGGCTGTGGACTTGGCGGACATGGTAAAGCGCGAGGTGCAGAGGCAAGTGGCACGCGTAGAAGTGAAGATGCTTGCGGAAATTGATCGGAGGGTTGAGGATATTGTGCGACCTAAACGGGACGCACAAACGAAAGAGGGTAGAGAGAGTAGCAAAAGGAAGGCTTCAATCAAAGAGCAGCGGCGTCGGCGGGAATAGGTGCACGAGCAACTCCATACATAGTAGTCATAACCACGTGAGACTGCTTCCGCCTCTCATACTTCAGAGCCAGAGGTATACATTATGTTCAAAAAACTAGGTTTTCTCTCTTTACAAACCGGACTATACAAACGAGCAGGCCAGTAACCGAATCGTGCGTCTCCAAAGACGCTGGTATCTGAAATGCAAGACTGAAAAATGCCTCATGTTCTAGGATGTCATCTCCAAACGCGATTCTCATGCCACCCAAGATTCCTCAAGCCCACTTGCCAGAAGTGGACAACCTATCCGTATATCACAGCCAGCCTTTCTCCGTCATGTCGGATCTCGAGGCTCTCTGCCCTTAACTCAGGTCGCCACGGCCTCTGCCCCGACCGCGAAACCCACCGCCGCCGCGTCCTCGACCTCGAGGTGCATCGCTGCGTCCTCGCGGCTTACCGCCTCCTCGCCGATTAAGCGAAAAGTCGATTTTGATCAGCGGATGCTCAACCCACTCCACGCCCTCCAAACCGAGTCTCTTCTTCTCGGCTTGAGGAAGTCGCCACGCCTGGAAAACCCCCATCAATTCCTCCGTCTCGCTCACACTGCGCTCCTGGAACTTGATCACGTCATCAATCTGGTACGTCTTCTGGCTGCCCTTCCCAACGTCCCGTAATTGAGGTATCCACGCCCGGACGTAGTCGCCGTTGCTGTCGTAATCCAGAGCCTGCTTGACCGGATTGAACACCCGCGCGGAACCGCGCGGATCGTTGCCCACGCCCGCGACGTATTGCCAGTTGCCCCAGTTGCTGGAGACGTCGTAGTCGACCAGGTTCGTCTCGTACCACTCGGCTCCGATCCGCCAGTCGATGCCGAGGTGCTTGGTGAGGTAGGATGCGACGTTCTGGCGGGCGCGGTTGGATGTCCAGCCCGTCAGGAACAGCTCCCGCTGTGAGGCGTCAATCAGGCCTGTGCCCGTCTCGCCGCGCAGGAAGCGCTCGACGGCCGCCTTTGTGCTCTGGTCGTTGACGCCTTTGGTGTTTTTCCGTTCAGTGGTCTTGGAGTATGGACTGCTGATCATCTTGAACTTGGTTTCTTTGTCGCCTTTGTAGCCTCCCAGATAGAAGAGTCTCGTGCCGTACTTGCGCGTGCAGAGACGCATGTAGTCCCTCCATAGTAGCTCAAACCTGACACCTGCGGTACCTTTGTTCTCACCCTTGCCGTAACCTTCTACGCCTTTCCCAACATCGGTTTTGGCGTCTTCAAAGTCCACGAGTTGCCAGTGAATCTGGCGTGCGGTGACGCTGCCGAGAGCCAACCATGCTGAGAGCTTGGTGCTGAAGTCAAGGCCGAGCAAACCATTTCTTGTATCTTTATACGACGTCATAGCCCCGGACTCGATGAGATGCCGGAGGCGGGCATGCCCTGCTTTTGACCCGCCGATGAACGGATGTGCGGAGGAGACGCCGGGTGGCATGCTCGGCATTCCTGATACTTCCAAGTTCTCGTGGAGGGGTTTATGCAACGCCTCTATCGTTCCTTCCAGTGTATCTGGAATCTTGAACGGCGCAAACTGCTCGGGAACATGTTCCGGCATCGGTGGTAGGCTTCGTGGTTTGGGGAGCTGTTTTCGCGGCGCCTCACGCAACGGCTCAACCGTCTTTCGATATTCTGTGAAAACATCGGACAACTTCTTAATGTCTTTGAACGGCAAGTCCCTGTCGTCGACGTAATATTTCTCGTCTGTCCAGAGCTTGAACTCCTTGTTCTCTTTTTGCACAAGGTCTTTGACATGTCGTTCTTCTTCAATCTCTTCCCAACCTTCCTCACTGGTCATCCACAGTCCGTGGACTTCCGCGTCGCTTCGTTCGCGGTACCCGTCCAACAGCGACTTTACAACATCTTTCGTCTCACCTACTCGGATCGCAAGGCCGCTGCCAACACCTTCGAGATCTTTCTTCAAGTCCCATACGCTCTCTGCGATAAACTTGGCGCGCAGCCTGCCGCAGCGCCAGAACCGCCCAGCAATGCTCCTCGCCTCTGGATACGGTGACTTTTCGTTCTCGGAGCGTAAAAAGCCAGAGATCTCGATCTGGTTTGCCGGAAAGACGTAGACGGGGAGTACGTGGGTGAATGGTTTCTGAGACTGGTTATGCAGTCTCTCGATTTCGTGGAAAACGGGGTTGTCAGCGGTCCGAAGGTCGCGGCGGACAAGGTAAATTAAGACGCGTGACATCCGCGACATGTCTCCAACACTGGAATAGGCGTTGCTGTCCTTGTAGGCGTCGTGTATCTGCAACTATGCCCTCAAGTGTATTAAGGGCCAAAAGAAGGCTAAGCTTGTCTGAATAGAAGAACGGAGGAAAGAGGTATTCAAGGGATATGTCGTGTACTTTCCCAAGGAATCATGTATATGTGGTCGGAGAATAACAAAGCTGTCGGAGGGAACGGCTAGGTTTTGTCTAGACACCACTTGACATGCAGGACGCTGATGTAACCGGAGGTGGGCATCACGACGACATGGACCGGACAAACGAAGCGTCCAGACTAGGTTGAGCACCGCGTCACACTACGGAGCTTTTCCTGTGACGGTTCCTAGGGTATTGCAATCGGCTGCATGGGCCACTGATTTGACAGCCTGCGAGTCGTTTCTGCCGTGGTCCTTATAATTGGAGCAGCCCTTCCTGCTCGTGCAGGCGAACAAACATAATGAAACACGTTTGGCCTCGGTTGAGCAAGGAAGGAATGGCGAATAGGGCCGAGAAGAGGCAAATCTTGGGTGCGACCGTAGCACTGGGTCAGGTGCGCCCGATCTGTGTGCCGTGAAGATGATGAGATGCAGATCGATGACCGATGCGATTTGGAGATTCAGATCCCCAGGGTGCACACCACTGTCCAGATCTTCGGCGTCATCCGCGGTCGGGATCCTGAGGGGTTCAGCCTATATCTCCTTGAATATCCCGATAGCACCGGGCTTTTGGATTTGAATTCCTCAGTTTGCGAGGGGTCTGGGTTGCAACCTCGTGTTTCTTGCTGAGTTGTCGACCGACATAGAGTGTCGATTTAGTGACCTTCACGATCGACAGGAAGTCCAAGTCGCGATCGAATGACGACATGTGGCGTGCGGGAACAACGGCAACCGCGCAACCGCGTGAAAGCGTGAATCGGTGGGCTTGGCGTACCGTGTTTCTGCTGCATCGGTTCGCATCGCTAGTAGTAAGGAGGGAGTAGTACTACTAAAAAAGCTACCTACAGCTGTCGAAGACACAACCAGCCCAACAATCAACAAACGGGGCTTATCGAGGCGTTTCATTACTTGCTGCTGTGTTCCACTGTGGATCTTTGGGTCCTCGGGGATCAAGAGAGGCCTGTCGAGGTGCGGGGATTGGAGAAACAGCCAACAACTGACATCCGATTGGGAAGCATGATTCATGGATTGCCTCCTGTTCCAGAGTAGGCCTGCTCCATATTCAGAGCTCGGTCGTAGTCACGATTTACACGCAGTGGCAAGAAACAGAGTCATCTGACGCGTTGAGAAAACGTCATGACCTCTCGAGAAAGACAAGGACCAATGTAGTAATATGGTACTACCTGTCTTGAGCGACAATGCCGATTGCGAAGTGTACCGGAGAGACGATAAGGATTATTATCAGTTTGTGTACCCGTGCTAGGGTACCGGTATGAAGCTTGTGCAACTAGAACGTAGCTGCAGATCAACAGATCTGTGTTCTATTTCCAAGCTTATTATCCCTGCAATATTAGTCTCTTGTATGCAACCTACAATCGCCACATGGCTGAACTGTCGGGAAGAGGAGCACACGACGTTTGCATTAAGAAGATCAATGTCCCGGACCACATAAGGCTATATCGGCTACAGTAGGCTCAAATACCAAATCCTGCTGCCCCGGTCCTTGACCTCATGGTCGGAAAGGCCAGAGCAGGCCAAACGCGGGTTGATTACACTGCGCACATGACCGAATAGGTCACAGCGAGTCACCTGTCAATTGCCTCAAGTGCTTAGCAAGCCTCCATTGACCCAATAAGCACTTCTTTGGCCTCTTGCTTCAATTGGAGTGTACTTAGGTACTTTCGTTGCACTGACGTCTAAAGAGACAGCCTTGAGAGTCGTTTAAACATCCTCATCGCAGAGGACGTGAATGTGTCCACTTTGCAGAACGATTATGGGATCTCATGCAGGGAGCTTTGACAGGAGAGTACAACAGCGTCCATCTCAACAACAAATTGCCTGCACGCTTCGAAGTACGGTAGGTTGGTGAAGCCAGCATAAGGAACTGCATTTGAACGCAATGAAGCCCTAGACGTAGCTGCAATCCTCAGCTCAACATTGCCGTACGAGACAAGCCGGGTCATGTTACCCAGAAGTGAAAGGCTGATACTCCATGCTTGGGTTCAAGAGGGTCCCAGAAGGATGGGTGAGAACGCGCAGATCCAGGCCAAGACTGATACTCCCGACCCATTCATCTTGATGCAAACAGCAATGAAACAATCACTCATAGGAATCGCGAGCCGTTTCCCGTTTCAAACGTTCGGTGGAATGAGGTTTTGATCCAATGCTCGCGGAGGGTCAGCGACATGTATTGATGACTGTCCTGACTCACGTCAGGGCCTGTCTAGGACCATATTAGAAAAGGACGCTCCGCCAGAAAAGACGGCTCTGTGAAATGACCTTCCCGAGTAGGGATTTCTTCACACATATCTGTTCTCTTTCTTTCTTTCTTTCTTCCTCAGCATCGAGGCAGGACAGCCTTGCGGGTTTGCTGATTCAAGCGGGCGTCTCCGCGCTGCGCTTGCGTTTCTTCCGACGTCACACAACATGGTCCAAGCTCCACCCCAGCCCGGAGCATGAACGTCTCTGACTGCAGCTGTAGTCGTCTAGAGACAGAGACAACAAAGCATTACTTGCTATAACTTGCATCCGAAATGCTTCCAACAGCGACGAGAATGTCTTTCTTCAAGAACCTCTTCAAAGAGGTATGTATCGTCCTTCCTATCCTGACACGAGATACCTAGGTGCACCTGCAACAAACCTTACCTACTTTCCAAAATACGCACATCACACTCACCGCGATGCTTGCTAATACTTTGGCTGTTCATAGGCGGGCGTCAAGGATGTCATCACCCTCTTCCATGCCCCAAGCGTGCCAGCTTCGATGCGCGCCCACACCATCTTGAAGCAGGCAGCCGCAACAGCACAGAGCAGCGCAACCGAAGACCAGGCGAGTGACCACGACAACCAGAGCAGGCTCCAAAGGACGGACTTCAACCTTGGTACGTCAGCAAACAAGTTATATCACTTTGCTCGGGAGACAAGTGACAAGAGCGGGAGACAACAGGCAGAAAGGCTGCCGAGTCGCATGGAACGATGAGTAGCAGGGCCTTGGAAAGCTGGAAATGACAGCGCCGGAGTCATATCTTTCGGGCAGTGCTGACATCTTCCTTTTAGACGTCCAAGAGACCCCGCCCACTCCTGACCAGCTGACCAGCATCTTGGACTACCTGGGCCCATCAAAAGCTGGGACTGTTGTGGAAGAGGCAACTGGAACCAGCGATGCCCTGAGGAAGTTCAATGCGAAGCAGCAGGCTTTCCAGAGGCCGGTGACCGTGGACTGGAACAATGGAAGAGCAGGTCAGTATTCCCATCTTCATATTCCAGGGATGCCAATGAGACGAGGGACAAGGTTGAAGAGGGGTGGCACCGAGATTCACGGGCCAGACAGTGAACCTAGACTGACATTCTCATAGTCGTTGGCGATGACGAGAGCGAGCTCATGAGGCTCGTCCGTACACTGCCCAAGGAAACGGACCAAGTATAAGGCGCGTGCCTTTACTTGACCTGCACTCTATTGACCGCAGCAAGCGCCGTTGGTGCAGCATCTTTCAAGACCAAGATCCCCAAATTGACAGTGTAGAGATACTGATTGTATGTGACAACTCGCATGATACTTGCTTCTTGCTTCTTGCAGAATAGCAAACGGAAACAATGGCAGTCCAAAATTGATCGGCTAGCTGCATTCTGTCGGTAAGTATGAATGCCATTGATTGGGAAATTGTGGACAGTGTCTCGGGAGCGGCTTGCAAACGATCACATCCGCCATCTCTTCCTTTCGTGTCTGGCGTTGTTTTTCCGTCTGCGCGGCTGTAGGTACACCTTCCTTTCTTACACACTTTCCGCCTAAAGGTGAATGGGGCATCGTCACAAGATCACTTACTGGCGGGTTTCTGACCAGCATGTGAATGTGACGATGACGTCGCAAGTTGTTTGAGAGGCCGGTCGTGCTTGCCTTTTGTGCTGGCTTCAACTGACAACTTCCGACTGTCAACTGAAGAATCCGAATTACTTCCCCCTTAATAGACAGCGCGAAGATACACAGCAACCCTTTGCTTGTCCATCGAAAGACTTGCAGTCGACTTCAGCACGTCGTTGCGGCGTCAAACGGTGCCTCAACTTGTGGGTAGAAGCGAGACCCCCTCCAGCATCGCTCCTTCCTCTTGGGCAAACCTCTAGCCAGCTCGCCACCGGCCCCACTTCGACACAAAATCGCACTTGTCGCCAAACTCTAGTCTTCCACCTCTCACGTCCACCTTTCACTCGAGGCGTCCGCTCGCCTGTGACAGCGACACCCCTGAACTTTGGTGCCATTCGCCAACATGGCTGCCTCTGGCGCACCGTTGATAGTCAGCAGCAATCGTTTCAACGACATCGCGCCGTTCACTAAACGCCTCTACGCCTCTGACCCCAAGAAATGGGGCTCTATCCTTCCCTGGGAATTCCCTCAGAACGCCTCAAAGAAAGCGGAAGAAGACTTCCTGATTTTGTCCTTCTCGGCTAAGACTATCCAGGAGGCCGAGCAACTTCTTGGCAGTGCCAGGAAGGAGAAGTTTCGGTTCCTGAAGCAGGCCTGGTATTCACTCGCTTTGTGGAATCTGAACTTCCGGGTCCATGGTGCCGCGCAGCAGTGGCTGCAGGAGAATGAGGGGCTCTGGAAGGACAGCGAGATGGTCGGCAGCATTTGCGGATCTGAGACCACTCTAAACGCCTTCTTCTTTTCCGCTGACCAGAAAGCTGATTATGGCGAGAAGTTGTTGATGTGGGTAATGAGGAGCGTACAGTATGAAGTGAGGCAGTGGCACGGGTTGCCACAGCCTGCTCAGCCGAAGATGGAAGAAAAGCCAGAGACGACGCACCACGTGGCTCAGGAGGCTGTCCAAGTCAACGACAACATCAAGATGCCGCGTCCTGGGAGTGCCGGTATCGTGGAGAGTGAACCAAAGAGCAGGCCGATACCTATGTCCGCTCAGCCAGCCAAGGCTCAACTTGCGAATCCTGCTTCGCTCATCAAAGATTCGAGTCAGACACCTACATTCAGCCTTCCGAGCACGGCGCCGTCGTACATGAGCCGCATGCCAGACTTCACGGTTTCAGCTAATCAGCATTCGGCCACCTCGGTACAACCAAAGCATGAGAATGCCAATCAAGTGCCACCTAGTCGCCAGCGCGGGAATAGCCACTCGAAGCGCAGCTTCAGTCAACGCTGGAACGGCAGAGGCCAACCGCAGCTTCAGCCGCCATTTCACAACCCTTCTTTCCCCTCACAGCCGGGTCCCAGCTTCCAAGCACCAACTTCAGGGGCAAACAATATGGCAATGCAGGTGCACAGCCAGACAGTTCGTCCGCACGCCCCCGAAGGCCCACCTGGTGTCTCATTCAATCCCATGGCCGTTGAGCATGCCGCTCAAAACATGCACGTGCAGCATTACCCTGGACCGCCTATGTCAAACTTCAACAACAACGCATTTCAGCAGCCGAATCCCTACTATCAATCCGGTCAGGCGCAACCTCCTCATGGCGTGTTCGCTCCACATAATGCCCCCCAGCTGAACCCATACTATCACGCGCCCGCCTTACTTGATCGTACCAACATCGACGATCGTTACGATAGGCGAATGTTCAGCGGAGCCAGTGAGAGTGGCGCCAACATGTCTTACCCCTCGGTAGGAGCCCCTGCTATGTATCAAGACCAGCATGGCGGAGGTAACGACGGGCGCGGTGGCCATAGACGGCAGAGCATCTCATCCAGAGGTGGCAATGGCAAAATTCGTGGTGGCTACAAAAATGGTCGCGGTGGGAGTAGCAGGGGAAGCAATAGTCTCAGCGCTGAGAGCGGTCGCGGTGGGAAAGAGATGTTCACTAGACACGGCACTTTCACCCATGAGGACAAGCCAAAGCAACACAGAGAGTTTGAGATGCCGCATCCACCAGCGAGCGCTTTTGCGAAGAACAGGAATAGGAATGGCAGCGTCACTTCTTCCAATTGGAGGCGTGGAGATCAGAAGCAAATGCCCCTGGGCGGCAATGAGGCTGTCAACCCTCAGCAAGCCTTCAATGGTGTCAATCAGCACTTACCTCCACTACCGGCAAGCGCTTTTCAAGGCTCTGCTCCTCCTCCGATGAGGGTCATGAGCTCCGAGCAATACGGTCATGCCCCGCCCAGAAATCAGGAGGACTGGAACAGGAGGCATTATGCCGAGAAGAGGGCTTTGTCCGGGCCTGGACCTCAATACCAACCTCATGGCTATACAAATGTCTTCCCTCCGATCGGTAGTGGCTGGGAAGGCAGAACTCTGCACACCGCCTCCATGAGGAATCATGGTGCTCCAGCTCCTCGCACTGTGCTTACTCAGGAGGACCGAATTGCGCTCCAGCCGGTGAAAGGTGTCATTCATGACGAGCAAATCGCTGAGCGTCTGAAGGACAAGAGCAAAGTGCTGATTCGTAACCACATTGGGGACGAATTCACCTACGTGAACAAGCTCATCCTTTTCGGTGTCGAGACTTCAGTTGAAGACCACGAGATTCAAAACCTCTTCACGTCCGTCACGGGCATCAAGCATAGCGCTGCTTCGGAATTCGACTCGGAGCGGCGCATCAAGACAGAAAACCCACACATTGCGGCGCGCATAACGAGCAAGACCTACAATACCGGTTCGCGTCCCCAGCATCAATGTGTCTATGTCATCTTTGAGACTTCGGCACAAGCAAGAGAGGCTTTGAAATTGAGCGGCAGCATGTCATTTGGCAACTACACTGTGAAGATCGAAGTTCCAAAGGAGTATTGGGATGTTACTCACATGAACTACCCTGGACTTGGTGCGACGGGGCCACGAGGGTGGCATAGAACATTTCCGGGATTCCGTGACGTTTACGCGGCGCCTCAACATGCTCAAAAAGCTTCAATTTCTTCGTCACTGGGAGAGGTGAACGCGGTAAGCCAGAGTGCACTTGCCCACGACAACAAGACTTCGATCGCTGGCGGCCTGGATGCGGGCAAGAACCAATCCGAGGACACGACCCCAACTCCGTCCGGCGCTTCAACACCCAGAGCCGGTAGAAAGAAGAAGAACAAGAACAAGAAAGCAGTGACTGCTGCTGCATCCGGTGGGGACTTGCGTGTCGAGGCGCTGCAGAGTAGTTTCAGCGGGCATGCAGAATCAACGACTAGAATCTCTAACCCTGTGTTCAGGTCAGAGAGTACCAATATGGACTCTGCAGACACCGGCGTTGACGGAAGAGCTTTTGACGAAGCAAGGAGCGATAAATCCAGCGTTACAGTCGTTCGCGATCCAGCGACGACTCCCAGCATAAGTCTCTCTGGAGCTCTGGGGCCGGTTGGCGTTGATGACAAGGTGAGCACCGCCTCCCGTGATGACTCGCAGACGAAGAGCGAGCCTGCTTTTAGTCCGGAGGTGGCCAAGGACGGAGGGTTTCCCAGAGTCGTAATGCCAACCATTCAACAGCCCGCTGACGGGGTGGGAGAGCTCGATGAGCGCGTCAAGACTGTCGCAGAGCAGTCCTTTCGTGGGCCGACGAAGGCAACGCAGAAAGCAGAAGGCCAGACGAACGACGAAGTAAACAGACAAGCGACCACTACTACTACCGATGCCGAGCAGAACGACACCCCAGCCAAGACGGCGGGGGAAGATGATGAGAACGTGGACGATAGCTTTCATACGGCCAGCGGTTCGCCTCATGGAGCTGACAATGAGCAGAAGCAAACTAAGGGAAATGCGTGCGACAGTAAGCCTACAGTTGACATGACCACGCGAGTCGACGCTACAGCATCAGCAACTTCTTCGCCCATTTCTGCTCGCGTCCAATCGCCAAAAGACGTTCAGTCGCCAAAGGATTCGCAGACTGATATGACGGCCAAGACGCCTAAGAAAGCCCCTGTTCCACAACTGCCGAGGGTGAGGGTCAGTGAACCAGCTACCTTGCAGCTCAAGTCAAATGACGACAAGAAAGAGACAAGTGATCAACGCACAGCCTCTGTTAGTACAATTCCGCCGCTCACCCCGGCGTTTCAGACAGCACCTACAACTCCAGCTATGGTTTCTGACGCTTTGGGTGCCGAACAGCAAGACGAGCCTTCGATTGTTGAATTTACCGACCAAGGCGCTGATGTTGCGTCCTCGATCGATCATCTTGATGATCGTGCGAAATCAGAGCAGAAGCTGAAGAAGCCTGAAAAGCCAAAGGGCCCGTCGCAGACGCCTTCACTGTCTGTATTTGCAAAGCCGCAACGCACCCAGGGAAAGTCAAAGAAGCCTCACAAAAAGGTGAGAAAGGGCACTGGTGCAGACCTGCGTTCGTTCTCCGACACGACTAGTCAAACCCCGAGTAGAGTTGTCAGTGCTGCAGTCGCATCGGACTCTGAGGCGCCAGAGACGTCTGTGGTCCCAAAGACATGCGACTCCTCAACGGAAATGAATAACAAGGAGGCTGGAGCGTTTACCCAGGACATTCCGGCCCACGAAGTCGGGCTGCTGAGAGGTGTCGAGGAATCTGGCAAAGAGGGCGAAGAACAGGCTGACAACGAAGTCGACAAGCCAGCTGAGGAAGCAGATATTTCAGAAGCCATGGAGACGGTGGCCTCATCAACTTCCCCGTCTCGGTCTTTGAATGAGCGCCGCGGCATCGTGGAGATCCTCAATCGCTTCATTCCGGGCTCCAAGCAAGCGGTGCACGAATCCGTATCAGTGCCACCTGCAGACCAGGACATTGACAAGACTCAGGATGTTAACAGCCTTGCTGCTCCGGAAGGATTCTCACCTACTACATCCAGCAAATTCTCAGTTCCTATTGCTCAGATGCAGACCAATGATAAGGGGACATCCAAGACCGACACTCTCGGCCAGCCCTTTTCACAGGCTTTGGGCACTCATGGCGCTGACGGGCCTCGTGATAGCGGCCACAGCGGGGGTTCTGTGGATCAGCAGTCTAATGGCGCTGTTGGTGCTCCCGCTGGATTAAGCATCAGCACTGATGCGCACACTGTCGTTGATCAAGATGTCATCGGCAATAGTGGCAAAGCCAAGAAAAAGAAGAAGAAGGCCGGCGGCAAGAGAAAGAGAGCAGCACGTGAGGCTCTAGCCGAGAGCGAAGCTGGCTTGTTGAACGAGTCGAAAGAAGGGTCACCGGAGTTCGTGGACGATTCAACGTCAAGCACGAAGGGGGAAGCTGGCGACAAGGAGCCCTTCCGATTCCTCTTCCAGGCTAACATCCACCCTTATCCTTCACAGTCACTTGCCGAAAAGCATTCGCAGAGTCCTAGTCAAGCCAGCAACCTATCGGGAAGCGGTTCGGACATGTCTTCGCACACTCTTAGAAGGAGCTCACAAGACGAAACGCTCAGTCCATCTGGCAGTCTTTCCAACGACTCACCAACTCGAACGAAGAAGATTATGGAGGCACAAAAGGCTCAAGGTAAGAACACTCTGATCACAGCCCCTCCGTTGCGCCACAAGCACAAGCGCATCTCCAGTCGCTCCAGTCGCAAGAAGTCGGCCTCAGGGACATCCCCAACGACTTCGGACAAGAGCAGAACCATCTATCTGCACCGAAGCTTCGATCAGGAAAGCGATTCGGACGATGAGGATTCTGGGCCGAAGCAGTTCGACAAGCTGATCGATGCGCAGAAGAGACATAGTAGGCGACCTTCGATGCTGTATTGGTATCTTGGCCCGGGAAAGCGTTCTGAGGATCGTGGACAGGGGGAAGAGGTCGAGAATAGTCGTAAGCCAGAGGCTCCCCCGAAAGTTCTGGAGGCTATAACGAAGAGGATTACTGGTGAAGAGCATGAGGAGGATATGCCCGAATGATTGACCGCGGGTGGATGAGATTTCCGTGACGATAAGTGCGAAGAAAGACTGTGAAAGGGGGTCCAAGACAAAGTAATGCATTGCGTGTAGTAGCTCAGGAATCAAAACTTAGCTCAACTCTCTCTCTTCTTTCGTGTGCCAATATCCGGCAACACCACGTACGACAGAGGAGGAAAATCAAGCCTGTTCTCGTATGCGCTGTAGAAGTGGCTGCGACTCGCCATGCTCGCCATCGGGCTTGGGATAAGGCATATACTTATACTCGCCCTTCCGAACTTTCCCCACAACCCAAGTCCCCTCATCCTTCGCCGCGTTGAAGAAATCTTGATTCTCCTCAAACGTCCGTCCTCCAGTTTCCGGGATGTAGAAGTATGTCCATACCCCTGCGACGGTATTTGTCGCGGCGAAGACTAGGAAGATCCAGTAATCTAGGTTGTTGAATAGGATCGGCGTCAGCAGCGTGACGGCGAAGTTGGCCAAACCCCAGATGATCACGCTGATAGCCGTCCCCTGGGCTCTGGCCGTAGTAGGGTAGATTTCAGTCGGGATGAGCCAGATTGTAGCTAGCCAGCCGATTCCGAAGGCGCCGGTGGCGACGAACAGGCTGATGATGCCGGGTATTGCTACGCCCTCGCTCGTGAGGCCCGGGATGCGGTACGTGTTTCGTGATAGACCTCCGAACAGCGCGAGCAGGAAGAAGCAGATTGTGAGTGCGCCGGAGCCGAAGAGGAGCAGGGTTCGGCGTCCGAGGGCGTCGATCAGGAGCCAGGCTAGTGTCATCAGGATGAAGTAGGAGATGTAGTTGCCTTGGGTCAGGTACTCGGCTTTTCGGACGCCGTAGCCGAGAAGTTCGAAGATCTGGGTTGGGAATCTGTTAGTACGGCAATCGAAAGGATGTGGAAGAGGGTTCTGGCTCACCTGAGGGCCATACACAGATACTGCGCCGTAGCCTGTAAGCGCCTGGTTGATCTGTCCCATGATGGTGATGACAGAGGGGTGGAATTGCGAGCCGCCGGGTATCAGCATGTCTTTGTAACCGATTTTCTGACCACTTTCCTGCTTCGCACTCTCACTGAGCTCCTTGAATTTCTTCTCCGCTTCTTCCTCGCCGAGAATGAGATCCAGACTCTTCTTCGCGTCTTCTTCCCGCTCGTGGAACATGAACCATCTCGGGCTCTCGGGCAGGCTTTCAAAGATCGCAAGGAGAGAGAAAGGGTATACCTGCATCACGACAATGGGGATGCGCCAGGCCCATTGGTTCCATTTGCCTAGGGTGACCGTCACGGCGAGATTGATCGCGAAAGCCATGTTGAGACCGAAGATGTTGCTTTGGAATTCTTGCGCGAGCGCTTTACCCCTGGCGCCATCAGACGACAGCTCGGAACTGTAGACGGGCACGACGCTGTCCACGCCGCCTACGCCTAGACCCATAATCACTCTCCCCAGGTACATGACGGCCAAGGCACCTTTGCTGTATCCCAGCCCGGAAACGAACATGACAAAATTTCCCACACTTGCAGTGGCGAGACACGCAAACAGCGCCGGCTTTCGACCGTACTGGTCAGCCAGCCAGCTGAAGATGACGGCGCCGACGGCACAGCCGAGATAGTAGACCGAGACGATCACGCCGACCTGCGGATCGTTCTCGCGGATCCCCATGGTCGTCAGGTAGTCGTAGTTAGTGTTGATCAACGACATCATGCCCTGGTCGTAGCCATACAGGGCAATGGCGGTCGAGGAGAAGAGCACAACCTATCATGGTGAGCATCGGGGCGGACTGGGAGATGCCTATAACAATGGGCTGTGAGGGCGACGGTAAGGCTTACTTGTGCCTTCTTGTCATAGTAGAAGCTCTTGAGCCAATCCATGTTGGCTGTATGTCAATGGCAGGGTTCAATGGGTGAGTTCTCTACGAAATAGATGTCGAGACACTATTTATCGATACTCAGCGAAAGGTAAAGTTGCCCAAGAGCAACGGAGAGACAACCAGAGGCTACAAGGCCACTGGTATACGATACTAAAGAGGAGAAAGGATCAGGAAGAAGAAGTCCCGCATCGCCTTTTTCCCAGCTTCAGCCGGCACGAATTCTTGCCCAGATGACGCGTGATGCCAGAGCGCAGCGCAGCAGTAGGAGATCTTGAGATGCTGCAGATGCCGGGCCCGTGCTCAGATCGCGCTATGACGTCCGCGGGTGGAGCCATATCAGCATCTCTGCGGCATCTTTTTCCACGGGCGGTTCGCATGCGAAACATCACGGCACTTGGGATCTATCCAAGACATAGATGGAGCTTGAATTGGTTGAGAAATCTGTGCGTCCGGGCATTGTTGACTCGGATGCTGTGCTCACCGCTATGATATCTCCGGAACCGCAGATTGCGGGGCAATTGGGGAGACAATGGCAAATCAACCACAGATACATTGAAATCTCTTTCACAACCGTTGTAGTAATATACAAAGGCGAAGCATCTTCAAGTACTTCATTGCCTAGATCTATCCTGAATTCCATCAGGTTGTCAGGTTTTCCAAACAGTCCATCCCCTGACGGTATGTGTAGACAAGCATGCAACTTGATGAGGCAAGTCTTTTCTGCACAAAGCTCCTCCATTGTGTCTTGACCGTATTTTCCACAGATGTTCAAACAGGTAAGCAAGCGGGAGCCTTGATTGACCTGTCACATTGCTGCCAGGAGCTCTAGTGTGCTTCTGCTGAGCTTGCTGTTGGTCGTGCTTCAGGGGCTGCGGCACAGCACAACCTCCTGCGATGATAACAGAACTGAAGCTCCAGTTCACAGGCCCTGACCACGGCTCATAGCGTGGCGGAGCCCGTAGCATCGGAGGGAAAGCGTCTGAAGCAGAACGCTTTGTCGCGATGCTTCCTCAATTGATCTGCGAGTTCCGCTGCCTCGAAGGCCACATCCACTCTCTAAACTCCGAATAGGTAGATTTTGCCGCTTCCTGCACTTGCTCACTCGTCCTCTGAAGCACATTGCTAGCCTCAAACCTTGCCTTGGCCTTGACACATATCCTCGCATCGAGCGTCTCCAGCGTTGCCTCATACTCATGTCCGCCTGGGGGCTCGTTAGGGACGATCTTCGCCGGATCCTGCTCCAGATCCATCGAAGGCTGCACGCGAATAACGTAGAAGTCGTTGGCCAGCGTAGGTTTCACGTAGCTTAAGCTGAGCTGGGCCGGTTCGTCTGGTTTGTCGGATGGGGCGAACATCTTCGCATGGTTGCCAGTCCCTGGCATCCTTTGTGGGATGGCAGCCGCACTCGTGGTCTGGCTGTTCCTGTTTTCTGCTAGGGAAGCAGCAAGCGCCAACTTGTCAGACAGAGCGGTGGCGATAGCACCCCCGTGCGTGACACCCGGCCATCCGCACAGCGATCCGCCGAACCAGATGACTGCAACTAGCTTGTGTTCTCCCCGATCCCAGAATAACCTCTCCACCCCCAAACCCTTCGCGCCTTGCATCTTTTCCACCAAGCCATCTGCCCTCAACCTTGTATCCTCCGGCGGAGGAGGCACAATCTCTACCCAGCCGCCTTCCGCACCTTTCAGCTGCTTCGCGACACCCAGACACTTTCCTCTCAGGACTTTGACCTTGAAATCCTCATCGATCTGCCTGTTTAGATCGGCCATCAGGACGCCATCTTCATGCGTGCCAGGCTCAGGCATAGGAGGCGGAGCAAGCGTATGTGAGACTAGACTGCCGCCCGTCAAGCCCAAGGCTAAGGCGAGCGAACTCCATAGTATCGGTGATCGAAAGCGTTTGAGGAAGCTGGGTTGGGGTGATGGAGCAGCTGGTGAAGCGTTTGTCTGTCCGGCAGCTGTCGACTCGCATCGGCGAAGGTATTGGTATCGGCTCGAGAGATGCGGTCGGAGCAGACGAGGGCGAAGAGTGCGTGCGACGTTCATGGTGCCGCCTGTGACTTGTTGGTCAAAAGTTGCATTCATCTTCCTCTGCCTCCCAAGTTCACGCTCGCGGCGCTGCTCTGTCGTTCCGAGCCGCTGAACTTCACCTCGGCGCGAGAGGGCCGCCGCCTCGAGCAACATCAACAACCATGTCCGTTGGTTGCTGCTTATCGCTCATCACCCCACGAACGTCAACTTCATCTTGCATACAGTAGATCGTTGAAAACCTATTCCCGCTGAATTGAACATAACCGTCTTTCATTATCTGTAGTGTTACCAGGTTGTATAATCCTTCAGGACCCATCGAAATGGACAATTCCCCACTTCTGCGACTCTCACCAGAGCTCCGAAACGCCATTTACGAACACCTCTTCGACGACGCCTACGCAATCACACTGCAAGATGGCAAGACTCAACAGGCTCTCACGAAGACCTGTCGTCAATTGCGTAGGGAGACTCTTCGCATGTACTACTCGCTGGTCCGCCTGAATGCGCATCTAGATGACGGTCCCGCCACGCCACTGGCCCGATGGATGGAGACTATCGGCCGGGAAAACTGCCTATTGCTAAACGAAGTGAATATCTGGGACCTGCATATGCTGAACGCGACTCTCCATGGCGAAGAAGCAACGCAACGGTTCCTGGCCAGTCGGCGACGAAACGGTGAAATCTTGGTCTTGAGACCCGCGGGACCGTGGCTGGTCGATCGGGGTTGGTACTTGAAAGATCTCGTGATGGGCTTGCAGACCCTCGGGTTGAGCTTGAGGATGTTCTGTGAGATTAGTGAGGATGAGGCCCTGCCGAAGCTCTCGTCGTACTTTGCTATCGTGCCGTTGGATCGTGTGGCGACGACGCCTCAGGCTCATTTGATGCAGCAGCTTGAAGAATTAGGGTTTGATGACGAGATGAGAGATGACGTTATGCAACAGATTCGAAGGCCTGTCGAAGGCGGCGGCGGTCATCAGGAAGTAAGGTTGAGGAAGGGGCGGAGAGACTTCTTCCTCGTCCTGAAAAGTGCGGAGCTGGTATCCATACGGCAGACTTTCATCCCTCGCGAGGAAGATTGGCTGTTCTGAACTCTTTCACGAGTCTATGCAAGGGGTACAAGAGGAGAATGGAAGCTGGAAAGAAGCCAGCGAGATAGCGACAGCCAAATGCCGGGTGGTAGTGCTAAAAATTTTTGCGCAAGAAACCCGAGGCTGGAGAGCTCTCAAATGTTGATTGGTTCGGTATTGCTTCAAATGGCCACTACAGGTAGAAGCTCCTGACAATCCTGCGTCCTATATCTGCAAAGATATATCGTCTCCAGATGGCGACCTTACACGGTGTAGACGAGACAGAAAAGGGCTCGACGGAACTTCCAAACTAGCCAGATCTGCAAGAATCTGGCTGGACCACGGACCGTTGGAGAAACCGAAAAAGATGGACAGCCAAATACGAATTGGACGATAACAAAATCAAAGACGTCAAGAATGGATTGCTCAAAATGCATAAATAAGTATATTAGATCCGCGACTCCCAAGCCTCGCGGAAGGCGCAGGGGGAGCGCAACACTCCCAAAAACGCCCCATGACCCCCACCTCATCATTTCACCATCCGCGAGAGGGGTGAGAAAGCCATGCACCACTAATCTATCAAATCTTCCTTTCCCCGCCTCATTGCAAAAAACATCCCTGGGTAATACCGCCATGAAGAAAAGTTGCGCAGCCGTGATGCGCGTTGGTATCATTTGTGAGATGTTTCCCCCCATAAGAAAAGGCCGTTGCAAAGTTCCAAACCAAAAAAGAGAGAGAGAGAGACGGGAGGGGGGAAAAAGAGCCCTTGTACTCCACCAAAAGAACGCCGCTGGAAACGCTAGTGCAAGGATAAGGATATCTTGATAAAAATCATCGTAAAAAAAAATTCATAAGGTCACCAGCGCTGCTATGCTGTTCGCCAATTATGCGGGGCGTGAAGCGTGTGTGTGGAACCAACCAGTGCTGTGGTCTACTGGTTCGCATAGTGCTTCGGCGTGAGACCCAGAGCGAACTCCTCCTGTTCTTGGGCCGGTGTAAGCAGAGGCTTATGTTGTCCGAGCACGCTTGGCGGTAATGGGAGGTTGCTCAGGGAGTCAGCACCGTCTGCGGAGCCGTAGGTGGGCGTATTGCTTCGTGGACGATTTGACTTCAGACTGCCGGCGCGAGGGCGCATGGAAGGAGCGGGAACTTTGCCGATGGTATCGCGCGTGCTAACATCACCTCCGACGCTGAGGGAGTCCGTGCTAGTTCTTGGTCTGGCCTGTTCTTCGGGCGCAGTCTTGCCTCGAGAAGGCGCCCTGAAAATACCCTTCTTGTTCGCTGGTGCCGGCGGCGCCTCGACTGGCTCATCTTCCGGCACGTGCCTTGACATGTCGATGGGTGTGAAGTCTTGATCATTTGTCTCCGTCAAGTCTCGAGTGCTCCAGCTAGGTCGATGGGACCTTGCACCGAAAGGCAAGTTGGTTTGGCTCACGCTCTGAACGCTAGCTGCTCGGCTTCTCCTGGCTGGAGTGACGGTCTCGCTCCGGTCAAGCGCATCTGTCTGCTGGTCGAAGCTCAATCTTGATGCACCGGGATGTTGCTGCATCTCAGAAGCAAAAGCAGGATCCTCATCTTCGATCTTCGCCATCCGTCGGGCACCCTTGAACTCAAACCCATACTTAGGCTCTTCGGGCTCCACGGGCTCAGGCTTCGGCTTCGGCTCCCTTGGCACGTCGTTGACCACCCGGTCGAGATGATTGAAGTACTTCTCCCTTAGGCCAGCCCATTTCCTGGGCCTGAAGTCTTCCCTGTTGCGTGAGACCGACATCCAGCTGCTGATGGCACCGACAACGATGGCGATCATCGTCAGAATGGTCAGGATGCCTTGGATGACAATGATAACGATACCAATGACAGTCGTGGTAATCCGCTCGAGGTTGTACTGCGTGATGAAAGCGGCCGAAAGCGCAACTGTAGCAACTTTGCTGAATCCCAAGCAATAGACGACGAGTAGGTTCAGCCGACGCCCTTCGAACGGTCGCGCCCAGGTGATGAATGCGAAAGCCAGTACTTCAATGACCACAAGGCCAAAGACCTGGGCGTACGGATTGCCAGAAGCTCCACCGAAGAAGATGGCTCGCAAGAACTCGTAGAAGATCCAAGCAGCGAAGAACCACCAGCGCGTTCGCCTGAAGCGAGAAGCAAGCCAGCCAAATTTGGTGGTGTAATCTTCATTGTCATGAACGTTATCGCGCGATATCTCGTTCTCAATGCTGCCGTCGGACGTTGTGCGCTTCCAGAATGGTGCGCTGCTCTTTTTGGTGTCAGTCGCTTCGATGTCCGCGGCAACCTTCTCCTGTTGATCATTGGTATTGGCGGTCTGTTCTGCTGGAGGTGCCGGCTCAGTCTTCTTCAGAGCGAACCAAGGAATCTTTCCAAGAAGCATTTTACGCTCCACTTGCATCCCTGATCCCTTGACCTGGCCCCTGTCACTAGCCTTCTTATACCAGATGGCGTACGCCGCTGCACCAGGGATGCCGATAAGGAAGATGACGAAGACAATTGCCGCAACTGCCTTGACGCCCCCCGAAGAGTCATAAGTGAATTGGAACATGGTCAGGAACATGATCATGAACCAGCCAATGTAGCAGATGCGGAGCGCAAGCAAACCACTATAGCCAAGCCAATGTTGCCGGAAGTACGCGAAGCGATCCTGCTTGACCAGTTTCAGCTTCACCGTGGCTTCTAAAGTCCATTTGAGCGCCATTAGAGCGGCAACGAGGAGGACGAGGCAGATGAGAAACCACAGGAAGCCGGTCATAAAAGCATTGCTGGCGGGAATCTGCTCTACAGCCAGAGTCCCAGCAAAGCCGGAATAGTTTCCTGGCAGCGGTAACCCAGGGGCGACCGGGTTACCATACCACTCGAAGCCCGAGGATGCGTTGGCGAGTTCACGCTTTGCCAGGGAGTGCTCGAGGCTTCGCTGTACGAAATCACGCTTCATAATGTGACCCTCGGACCTGCGGTAGATCTCTCCAGCGATGTCGCGGACCAGCGGGTGGTTTCCTAGGTATTGTGTGCCCGAAGAGAAAGCCCGCTTGTAGATTTGGCTGATGTCGTAACCACCACCGAGCGACTCCTGCGTAGAGCCAGCTTGGGCGGCTCCGACTTGCGAGGTGTTGCCGACGTTCGTGCCGATGAGGTTGTAGATGCTGTTCTGCATACTGGAGCTGTATATCATACCACCAGCCCAGGCAAAGTTGCTCCACCATGCCACCAGCACCGACGGCCAATTCATCGAAAGGGCGCCTGTGTAGAAGATATGCTGGAAGACTGCAAAGACCACGCCGACTGAAAGTGAGTGCGCGTAGTGCAGCCGCATGGTCGGCACGGCCTCTCCATATGCAGCTGTCACAAAAGATGCGACCATGGCGATAAACGCAAATATGCCTAATATTGAGCCAACGGCTTCTGGATGACTGAATGTGGCACCATTCGTGATGACGGCTGAATAACAACCTATTTCGCTTTCGGTCTCGTTGGCAAAGATGCGTAGAATGGCCTCACCTTCGAAATCGGGGATTGTCAGTGCGATGGGAGGGACGCCAGCAACATCTTCTTGGTTTACGGGGATAATGCCGCTGGCTTCGATCGGTACGCTGCTATTGATGGGACACAGACTACTTTGCGTTAGCAGATCCGTATTCTCACCGTTGTATGCCTCCGACTCACCTATCAATATTGGCCGCGCAAGGGTTAAATGTAAGGTCGAAACGGCTTTCTCCATATGCGTATACGCCGATGTACATCATTAGACTTTGGTTCATGAGGCCGCTGTTTCCTGCCAAGTGAAACAGCACCGTCATGTTGTCCTTGTAATAGGCGGCATCGAATCGAGTCACGTTGATGGAGCTGCCGCCCAGACAGTCACCGAAGTTGCCGGTGTATAGCGCTGGCCGGCGGTCATCCCGGAGGTAGATGGTTTCGGTGTTCGTTTGGTAGGTAACCCATCGGGTATCGTCGTCGGCCGCGATTGCCGGCTGGAGACAGCAAAAGAAGGCAATTGTGGCCAGGATGGCCGTCCAAATTCGAGGAATCATGCTGGGTGTGTCGTCAGGGTATCAAGTCGCAGTGTTGAGAGGTGTGTTCGCTCGAGAGGCCCGCCTGGCGAGCGTGTGGTGCTCTGGAATGCAGTCCAGCCTTCACTAATGAAAGCGGTAGCTTCCGCCTGTTCTGGTATCTGTCGTCGTCGTCCGTCGAAGGGTCTGAATGAGGAACTATTTGTGCCCGTTGCAACCTTTCCTCCAATAACCGTATTGATCCGTATCGGGAACGAGTGGCTGGCCTAAAGGTCGCCTTTGCCGTCACTACTCGCTATCGCAGCCACAATCAACACCTCATGAAACACCCTTCATCCTTCCAGGCTCTTATGAGGAAAAGTCCAGTGTCGACGGAAGGAAGACAATTGCCGGCACAGTCCGGGCACAGCGAATGTATAGAGTGAGCGTGGCAGCCAGCAAGCGGTAAGTAGCAATGATGCTTTCGATAGAAGGTTTCCGCCTAAGCCGGATGGAAAGCAAGGATGCGATGGACGCAGGGAAGCCAGCGGACCAATGGGGTCTAGCGCTAAACCCTCGCTCCGCGCAGCGGTTGGCAGCAATGATGTCTTCGCTGCTGATCCTGAAACATGTGTCGACGAAGAACGAAAGAATACCAAGCGAGACAATCCTATGTACCTACATGCTGCAGTCTTGCGAGTCTTGCCACCGCCGCGCTGTGTCTCTGCTGCCCGAAGGTCCGACAGCGCCTATCATTCACCGTGTCTTCGCGCTGTCTGACCTGTCTCTCCACATACCAAAATAGCCGCTCGGTCACCAGAAGCAGGGCGCCAAGTCCTTCAAGAGATCGCTCGCCTGACTTCGATCTTGGGATTATTACGAACCCAAACTCTTGCGCGTGCGCGCGCGGACACTTTCACGGATCTCTGATGACATCGGTCGACATCCACCGGCGGACAGCCTCTACGCCAAGCGCTGATGCGCAATGTCGTAGTATGCCGAACGGGCGTGATTTCTTGACGACCGTTTGACACGAGGCCGACACGTAGTAGTAGATGAGTGATTATTTACACCTTGCCTACTCTGTACGTGCGCCAGCCAAAATGCGCAGCGGATAGCACGGAGTACGCTCGAAGCGCCTCTCCGCCTCCCTACTGAGCCAATATTAATATTGAGACCCACATTCGCATCGCCTTCATGACGAGCGTAGACCACCGAATGAGCCATCATCACAGTCCAGCGTTCGTGCCGCCAACCGGTTCACTGCACAAAGCGCGTGCATAAAAGCAAGCAAAGCGGATGCTGTGCAACGCCTTCTCCTGCTGACGCCTCCTACGAGGCTATGCAGGCATCCCTCCGCGGGAAGAAGCCTTTGGGTGTTCCTGCATCTGGGAGTGCGAGGTACACTCGGTACAGTACCGTATTATTGCGCCCACCCTGCCACCCCCCAGACCCCACCGTATTAACAGTACACCTTACTCCGCACTTGGGACGTTTGGCACCTGGCTTGGCTCTCCGCGGATGCACTCGCTACGACATTCATCTTCGTATTTCGCATTTAGATTCACAAACTGTACAAGTACTGCTGCCGTCGCTGATGGGATGCTGATGACCACGCGATCATGCATCGGCGGGACTGCTGAGCACGCTTTGGACATACCGTATCTCCTAGAGCGGATCTAGCTTAGGGCTGACCATTGGTATAGCGCCACGAAATTTCCCACGCGCTCCACTGTACGTCATTACATCGCAGCGATCGGATTAGGTATGCTTCTAGAACGTAGAGACGACAGACAGCTGCAAACTACAAGCACAGGAGTTACCGAAATATCATGTTTCATACCTAACCCTGTTTCGCACATCCGGTCCTATCTAAGTCTTTATATGTAGCCATGAGGCCAGCCCTCTCCCAGCGCCGAAAACGCTCCAAACGCCTCTGAGAACGTTTCCCACCCCCTTCCGTAGGTATCCGCCCATCCCATTCGTTACTCATCATTCAGATTGTGCAGCGCGATATCCTGACTCCTCTCAGCACGCGCGTCGCCCTCGCTGTCTGCATGTTGGGATTGGTCTCCATTCGTCAAGTTTCCTGAGTTGTCGACCTTTTGTCTCTTGGGCATGCGCACTTCGCCCTCCACATCGTTGTCCTTCGCGACCACCTCGCCGTGCACATCGACGGCCACTCCGTTCGCGGCCATCTTGACCTGGTTCTCGTTCGCCACGCCCTGCATGACTGCCTCTCGCGCCTTCTCCATCACCTTCATCTTCCGCGCTTGGCCGCGCGCACGCTCAAGGTGCTCAAAGTATTCGTTGGAGACAGGCGTGATGTATTTTCCGCAGAATACACCGACTTCGAACTTCTGCGATGCTGGGTCGCGCGGGCTGTCCTGTGCACATGCCGAAGTGAGGTCGGGTAGGCTTTGGTAGATAACGCCGTCTGCACCAATGTGCTTCGCAATTTCCTCCTGGTTCCGGTGGTGTGCGATGAGTTCTGATGGCGAGGCGAGGTCAATGCCGTAGATGTGAGCGTTCGTGATAGGTGGTGCGCAGCTGCTAAAGTAGACATTCTTTGCGCCTGCCTCCTTGGCCATCATGACAATTTCGCGAGACGTTGTACCGCGTACGATGCTGTCGTCCACGAGCAAGACATTTTTGTCCTTGAACTCGACCGGAATCGCGTTCAGCTTTGCGCGCACACCCCGCTGGCGCGCACTCTGGTTTGGCATGATGAATGTCCGGAAAATGTACCTATTCTTGACGAAGCCTTGGCAGTAGGGCTTCTTGAGGTGCTTGCTAACGGCGTATGCGGACACCAAAGATGTCTCGGGAATAGGAATGACAGCATCAATCTGCTTCAACTCCTCCGGACCAAGTTGCTTCTTGATTGTCTCGGCGAGTCGGTAACCCATCAACTGGCGCGTCCTATAGACAGAAATGCCGTCGATGATACTCTCGGGACGTGCAAAGTACACGTACTCGAAGATGTCGGGAGCGTAGGCCCTCTGGGGAGCAACTTGCTGGAATACCGGAGGCTTACCCTTCTCAATGATGACAGCTTGGCCTGGGAGGATATCCTTGATGTTGCCGTACCCGCATTGGCTCAGGGCGACTGACTCTGATGCCATCATGTAGTCCCGGCCTTTGCCATCCGATGAGGTACGCTCACCGATGACCATTGGACGGATGCCATAGCTGTCTCTGAAACCGATCAAGCCAAAGCCAGCAAGCATGGCTGTGCAAGCCCAACCTCCCTGGCACTTCTCATACATACGTTCCAGGGCGGAGAACAGGTCGGAGGCGTTTACTCTGGCCTTGCCGGTCTCATTCAATTGATCAGCGAATACGTTAAGCATCAACTCGCTGTCAGATTCAGTGTTGATGTGGCGATGAGCTTCCTTGTCCAGGTATGACCTGAGCTCCGGCGCGTTGATTAAGTTACCGTTGTGGGTGAAGCAGATGCCGTACGGCGAGTTGACATAGAATGGCTGGGCCTCAGCGTTCGCTGAAGAGCCGGCGGTCGGGTATCTCAAGTGGCCCAGTCCCATGTGTCCTGGAAGATCCGCTACGCGCTGGCCATCGTGAAAAACCTTGGAGGCTAACCCGTTACCTTTACATTGGAAGATCCTACCGCCACGGCTGCAAGTCGTGATACCGCAGGCATCTTGGCCACGGTGTTGCAGGTAGTACAACGCCTGATGCAATTCAGGTGCCGCCTCTTCCTGCGGATTGGCAAGGATTGAAGCAATAATTCCACACATGATTAGATATGATCACTGCTCGAGGCAGTAAACACCTGCGCAATTGTATCGTCAGCAACTCTGATGCGAGCGTCTCTGTTGCGAATCGATATGCAAAGGGAAAACGTCAATCAGGGAGTGAAGTTGATGCCATGAGTGGCAAAGTCTGTTTTCCCGTTAGCAAAGAACGTCGCTTTGTTAAGAGTAGACAAGGAATACATACCTAACATCTATTTTTTGTAACTCAATCTCATCATGTAGTTGACGGTAGAAATCCTGCACAGGGTGGTACTCACAAAGGCTACTAGGGTGGCTGCAGAGTGTCCAGGATCCGAGATCGCGCTGAGCGTCTGGTAGCGCCTTTCTGACAATCAACGGGATTGGGAGGCGGAACACAATAGCAGCATAGCGAGTCGACGGACTCCTGTATCTGTACGGAGGTGATACTAATCTGGGTATACATTTCGTGGCTCGAAAATTTGTGGAAGACAGAGAAAGACGGAAGTTTTCGGCCTGCGGGCAAAAGCCGGCGTTGGTCCCTGCACCCGCTTGCAAACGCGGAGCGCCGAACGCGGGCAACGACGCGAACTACACTTCTTCCAAAGACTACATACCTAGGTAGTACTCACGCTGGTTGACCTCACTTCACCCGCTTTGGAGCCTGGTTCGCTCCGTGTATTGAGATGCAGATGCAGACAGTCCCAAATTCCTGCGGCTGAAATCCGTCAATGGAATCTGGCTCGGCCTTTCGCTTTGAACAGTCTATCGACCTCGCTATATTTGTCTGCGGACCATGATAGTGTCATGTCCTTCGTGTGGCTTGAGACCTCCAACGAGCTATGGAGTCCCAACAAGGCCCTAGGGAGCGAGTTGCCATCGCCCTCCCAAAGGCAATCTCCAGAGGCATCAGCTGCGACATGTAAGAGTATAAGCTTCCGCGTCATGTGGCCGTTCAGCCTTCAGGAGTCGAATGTCCCGTTTTCTGGCTCGCTGAAGAAAATCAATTAGTACCATGTTGGTCCATGCGGCTTTTGTATCAAAGTCATTTGAAGCATTCATGCGATACATCACACGGCTACCTGCAGACGACGTACTTTCATTTCCGACACGACGGAACAGTGTGTGACTTCTTGCTTCCTGCAAGCCCGTCTTGCATTTCTGCCTGTGTCTGAGACTGGGATGATGAACTGATACTGCGCCTTTTGGAGATGGACCGTGCGCCTTTGATGCCACTCTTTCACATGCTAAAAGACGTGGTCCGGTCCTCCACTCGCCACAGTCCGTGCTACCTTCCGTTTGAAATGCTTGTTGCTGCCTAAAAACAACCTCCGCGTTCACCTTTCAATTGTGCGTTCTTACTGTTGTCGCTCGCAGTGCACGATTTCTCTACGCTGCAACAACGGCCTTTGCACTCTTTCACTTAGTCGACTTGACTACAGACCATTCACTCCCGGCACCATGGTTCTTCGCAGAGCTGCTCCAACCTTCTCGGAGGTCATAGACCTCGACGATGACCAGGACCTGTCTTTGAGCGACACAGATACTGGAGCGCGCGCAAGAGAGACTATTGAGCTCGAAGAGGAAGACGACTTTGTGAGGGCATTCAATTTGATCGACCTCACAGACGACGATGGTCTTGATGGCCCGGACTACATTCGCGATGCCACACCCCACTTTCTTTGCGACAGCAGCCCGAACGTACCTTACGGCTACCGACAAATCAATAGCGTTCAGTCTTTTGCTGGGACACTCAAAACTGGAGAGTGCTACGAACTGACCGATGGCGACTTCCTCTTAGTGAAGCAGATCGTTGAGCGTCCCACTAAACGTCAAACGTCATTGAGGGGTATACTTCTGCGTCGTAGCCGTCGTGTTAACGACATGTTGCCGAAGAAAGCGAATGAAGTTTGCATGATTATGAAGGCAGAACTCAACACGAAGAGCCAGCTATCGACCGAAGACTGTCTTGTGTCACGGCCACTTACCGCTGTCTTGACCAAGCGCGTGCTCATTTGCACGAATCGCCCTTTTCCGGACCACAGTTTCCGTGGTGTTGAGTTTTATCCCAATCTTGAGACTGCTGCAGAGCTTGGCGTTCTCGTCTGCCGCTGGAAACATGTCGAGTTCTATGATGCGAAAGAGAACAAAGTCAAAGAGCAGATGCTCTGCCGCCTGAAAGAAGCCGAGTGCGACCGCTCAAAGGTTGTAGCGGACGTCATGCTTAGCAGGGTGTGGCGAAAGGAAGAGCCGAAGGATGGGGCAAAGAAGAATGAGAAGAAGAGCAAGCCAGACGCAGACACAATCGATCTTGTCTCCGACGACGAAGATCAAGACGTGATCGAGGTGCGTCACGTCCGGCAGAATGTCTACACATATGGCGACATATGCGCCGGTGCAGGAGGTGTGTCAACTGGCGCGGTACAAGCTGGTCTCAAATTGAACTTTCTCCTGGACCACTGGCGCGATGCATGCGAAACCCTGAGACTCAGCTTTGTCAGGACTGGTCATTGTCGCCATCATCAGATTTTACATGCGAGTATCCACGAGTTTTGCACCGGTCAAATAGCTCGCCGACTGGCTCACCGACTCTTTCAAGTAGAGATTCTACACATCTCCTTCCCATGCCAGCCGCACAGCGCTGTGCACACAGTTGAGGGAAAGGACGACGACGCAAACATCGCTGCGGGTTACTCTGTCATCCCCATCCTACAGAAATGCAAGCCACGGATCGTCACGTTCGAACAGACGAGCGGAATTGTCACGCACAGAGGGGGCTATCATTTCAGAGCTCTCATCCACCAGCTTACATCGATGGGATATAGTGCGCGTTGGAGGATCGTGAACATGGCCCAGTATGGCAATGTACAGGCTCGAAAGCGGCTGATTATCATTGCGGCTGGTCCGGGCGAAGTCCTCCCACATTTCCCATCGCCAACGCATGGGCCGCCAGGCTCCGGTCTTATGCCATTCACCACGGTCGAAGATGTTTTGGCGAAGGTACCAAGGCACATTCCTCCTCACATGGATGCGCACACTCCTAAGCCACACGGCTTTCCCAACGATCCCCGGCAACCTCTGAAGTTGGCGATCACTTGCGATGGCGGCAAAAGCGACGTGCATCCTAGCGGCACTCGCAGTTTCAACATGCGCGAGCTTTCAATGCTGCAGAGCTTCCCTGCAACACATGACTTCTATGGAACGATGACGAGCATCAGAAAGCAGTGCGGCAATGCCGTGCCTTCCTGCTTCGCAAAATTGATGTTCGAAGAGATCACGGAGAGTTTGAGGGAGAGAGATAGGGAAGTAGCGAACTGGAAGCCGGAGGTCATTGCACTTGATTAGCGAGATGAAAGTGACACAGGAGATGGCGGGTCTAGTAGGGGGGGTTGGAAATGCAACGTCGGAATGGTTTACTGCAGCTCACAGGAGCTGCTGAAAACCTGGCTACATGCTACGCCGCAGTAGTGGAAGAATTACAAGCATTCGTAACTGAGGCAGGAGAAATCTGGCGACCATTGAAAACTGTAGGACTAGAAGGCATGAACGTAGCTGCGCGAATCGAATAGCAAAAATGGGTGCTCTTTCAATTGTTTTCATACATGTGCTTGAGGGCGAATTGCTGTTCTGGGATCGTATTCGCACCGAGATCACACCCGGTGCCTTTCGTTCTCAATGATTGCGGTTGATTGTGTTCTTTGGAGAAGCAAGTTTATGTAAGACGGCCATAAATATAGTTCATGCACACGCCACCCACCCCGTCTTTGAACCCCAGTCTCAGTCCGGGCAGATCTCCGGGCAAGGGATTGGGTGGATTGGATGCAGTAGCGGGCCAAGCACCGTTCAGCGTCAGCGACCTTGTGAGGCGCAGGCGCCTTCAGTGCCAAGGTGCGAACGACATACTCGAACTAGCCTCAAGCCACATCTCGCCTCTCCTTGCCTTTCGCTCACAACATCCACGACTCTTTTCGCCCACGATACCCACGACTCTCGTTGATGTTCCCTGAGGCCGTCTGAATACCGCGGCAGTAATTGCGATCGTGAGCGAGATCTAAGCGTCGCGCCGCCACGCCTTACCAAGACTTACGGCGGCTTGGCCTTGCGCGTACCGTCAGGAGGCTTCGCAGGCGTACACAAGCACTGCCCGCAACTGAACAACCGAGAACATACACTCAGCAGCCATATCCTGAAGACACCGAATCCATTCGAGCGTGTGTGCGATACAAAGATCGACAGCAAGACGACCGCCCCACGCGATCGAACCCTACCTGCGCTAAGGGCGCGCGGAGCGTCATAACATAAGCCCATCAAGACAGCACTACAATCGAAATAATGAGACTACACACAACGGCGGCCGCAGCGCTGCTGGCAACGGCAGGCATAACCAATGCAGTGGAGCTGAATATTGACGATGAAGAGTCGGTCAAACAAGCGGCAAAGACCATCGCCTACGGAATGGTGAAATATTATTCTGGAAACGAGAGCGGCCAGGTCCCCGGATTGCTTCCACAGCCATACTACTGGTGGGAGGCGGGCGCCATGTTCGGCGCGCTCATCGATTATTGGTACTACACTGGCGACGAGACTTGGAACGATATCACCTCTCAAGCGATGCTCTTCCAAACCGGCCCGGAAGCGAACTACATGCCACCCAACCAGACCAAGTCGCTCGGTAATGACGACCAAGCGTTTTGGGGAATGGCAGCGATGTCTGCGGCCGAACAGAAGTTCCCCAACCCACCTGATGACCAACCGCAATGGCTGGCTCTGGCACAGGCTGTCTTCAATTCGCAAGCGCTACGCTGGAACAACGAAACATGTGGCGGAGGCTTGAAGTGGCAGATCTTCACTTTCAACAACGGATACAACTACAAGAACTCAATCTCTAACGGTGCCTTCTTCAACCTGGCTGCACGCCTGGGTTTCTACACAAAGAACGAAACCTACCTCGAGTGGGCGGACACGATGTTCGAGTGGACACGCGCTATCGGGCTCATGGACCAGAACTACCTTGTCTATGACGGTAGTGACGACAACCTCAATTGCTCGAACCTGAACCACATCCAATGGTCGTACAACGCTGGTGTCTACCTGCTCGGCGCAGCCGTTATGTGGAACGTCACCGAGGACAACCCTACCAGACAGGCCGAATGGGAGACGCACGTGCGCGGTATCATCAAAGGTGCCAATGTCTTTTTCAAAGACAGCATCATGTACGAAGTGGCGTGCGAGCCACAGATGAACTGCAACACGGATCAACAGTCGTTCAAGGCCTATCTTTCCCGCTGGATGGCCGCCTCAACTAAGTTCGCGCCCTTTGTCTATGACCTGGTCACACCGAACCTTCAGGCGTCTGCCCAAGCCGCAGCACAATCCTGCTCCGGAGGCGATGACGGTGTCACATGCGGTACACGATGGACTACAGGCGGATGGGACAACACCTGGGGTGTCGGACAGCAGATGAACGCCCTTGAAGTCGTCCAGGGCATGTTGATCCAGAAGGCAAGCGGCCCAGTGTCGAACGAGACGGGGGGTATCTCGCGCGGCAACCCTTCCGCGGGCACAGGTGGCGATTCCGCCCCCGGTACGCCCACGAGTCAGATCACCACCGGTGATAAGGCTGGCGCTGGTATTCTCACCGCTGTCATTCTCATCGGTCTGCTCGGTGGAGCTTGGTGGATGATTGCATAGAGCATGCGAGCTATATGTAGGATAGTAAACACTATGATGGTCACGTTACTATAAGGAACGGGAAAATACGGCGCGAGAGGTTGGTATCAGGGTGTCACAGGCACGTGGGTTTCTTTGGGTCAATGGTACTTTTGGGCTGCACTGCGTAGCCCGTCTGCTTCTGATAACTTGTCACTTTGGGCTTGCGGCCTTTAAATACTTCATCGTGCTTCCTGCGTCTCTCTTTACCATCCAAGTCTCCTTATTGCGTAGGTCCGGCATAGTTTCGGTCGAGAGCGCTCGCTGTAGGCAAGCGGAGGAGCGGGAGATCCGTGCACCTTCACGTAAAACTTCCATCTTCACTTGGGCAATGAGTCCTCCTCATTGTAGTCTATATCCTTCATAGACGAGAATGGCAACAACGAAGCAGAACGTGCTCGACCTTGCAACGCAAGAACTGAGCTCAGCAAAGAGGCCCAGCTCCCGAAACGTCCAGGCTCGGTGATTCGTAGACATGCTCGCCCGACCTCGTAATATTCCTCACCTTGAAGAACAGGTTTTCAATCCGAAGCCACTAGCTGTAAAACAAAGCAAGCATTGAAGAAGAATGAAACACGGAACGAATATTGTCAATGTCCTCCCCGCTTCTCGTAGCGAGTCGGTGGCCCTCTTTTGAGCCGTTCCAAGAGTAAAACGGCGAGTTAATTGACTTCACCTCCGATTGCTTTTGCCGTGGAGGTTGGAGTCTCATTCCTCGCTTACATACCAAATATTCTAGCTAAAACACTGTTGCGTACTGGACCTCGTCGTGGGTGACTGGACTACACAGATATCACTGGTGTCTACTTGTCTCCGAACTTCTGCTTTGTTTGGGCAATGCCACTATCATGGAGAGACAGTAATACTTCGGAATGGCGCTATAGAGCTATGAATACCTCCGCATCTTCCCAAAGACGGACACAAGACACGACGTATCTCATGAATAGCAGTTATCATCCTCACGTCCGCGTTCTGTTCTTCTTCTGTCGAAAAGCCTACAGTGGTCCGTACAGCATATAAGCAAGCCTTTCGCTAAGATAGCGAGTAGTAACAGCGAGCGGAATTCTCCCAGAGAGATTTAATGATGAGTTGAGCCGGCATGATGCACTTATACTGCGCCCCATATCGATGGAACGTTTCTTGCCTTCTTTCGCTTCAACGTGCTGAAACATTCTCGTCACAGAAAGAACACTAACGTTCGACAACCTCAGCCAGCTACCTCATGCGCCGCTGCATCAATGCCATAGTGGTTGAAGCTGTTGGAAGAATACTCGCCTGAAACTCTGCAGTCGATCTCGACAACCGAGTGGGACCAGCAATTGGGACGGAAGATGTACGATGGAAGAAGTCCATACGCTGGCTTGTATGGTTGGATGAGCAAAAGACAGCAGTGGTATGGATCCAGACCAATTTCAGGCCAACCGCCGGCGCAGGTATCCGCGCGACAAGACTGTTGCATTCTCGCAACCTTGCGCGGGGATAGCTGCAGGAGTTGAGTGCGGGATTCGATCACCATCGGACTCTCGCACTCTGTCACGTCCCATTTCTCTGGTATATATCAGGCAAGAGCCATTCAGGTAATTGCAGGTCATGTATTACCAGCCGAGTGAACGCTCCAGAGGGCTGAGTTCGGGACAGCTGCAAGTAGAAACACGAACATCTTAAGAGGCAATGCAGCGGAGGTCCTGCAGGGCGATGGACCTGACCTACTCTTCATCACCCTGTCGCCAAACCCAACGTCATTGGAAGAAATTGACATTGAGACCAGAGAAAGATGTTGAGTCCCGCAGGATACAAGCGCAGTAGAAGCTCGTACAGTTACTAGTTAAACTGGTGACCTATGCTATCATTCTTCTTGAACAGAATACTTCCTTTCGGAAGTCGATCCAGCAGTACCGGGATTACTGCATACTCAACGACCACAGGCTGGGCAGTCTATGAACAATATCAGGCATATGGAGCCTGCAAATATGGCTTTGTCGCTCAGATTTTCTTGCGAGCGTGTGGACGCCATGTCATTACTTTTGCGCTTCGTGGGCACTACTAAGGGCCGCGTCAAATCTGGCATAGACAAATCCCGTCGAGGAGGTTGGGTAAGGCCAGTAGCGAAGGTGGAAGGCGGAGGGTCCGATTGAATTGTCCACCTACGGCAGCCAGGAGGACTTTAAGGACTTTATCGGGATGGCGGGTTTGTTGGTCGATTGGTAGTTTGGAAAGTCACAAGTGGGTGCGATCTTGTAAATGTTCGGCGGTCTTCGGAGGAGAGAGGTGCGAAGAGCCATCGTCATTTCTTGTCGAGGTACTCTGATGCCAATGTTGTGGTTTTCGGCTGGTTTTGGGAACAGAGCGACCCAAGGAGCTAGCGTCCCTCTTCGTTGAAGTGCTCTGATGAGTATCCTGGGCGGCTCGAAGGGGAGAGCGGTGCGAAAAGCTATTTTTCGTTCCTTGCTGATGTTTTCTGAGGCGAGGAGTTGGTAGCCGTCCGGTCGCTGGGCAGCTCACTTTGCGATTAGGCCTGCTGTAGATCTGGTATCTGTCCAGTGGTCTGGGAGATAGAATATCGTAAAGAGCTGGCCACTTCATCTGTTAGATGGTGCAGCCGCGGGTCTGGTAGAAGTGAGAGACAGGGCGGCGTAAATAGCTAGCTACTTCATCTGTTAGATGGTGCAGCTGCAGATCCAGTGGAAGGTTGGTCGTCTCACAGACAGGTAGCTTCGAGGCGCTCGTTCCTTTTGTGAACGAATCGTCTAGCCGTGGATTAGCCTCCGGCGCTTCACTTGCAGTAACAAGATCGCCATTCGTCTCATCGGACAGTTGTAAGCTGATCTGCCAAGTTGCTCCCCCAGGTAATTCTACGTCTCTGCAATCCAATTCTCGACGTCTGCGATATCCTGAAGATCCTTCGACTCTTGCTTAATCTAGTCTCTAAGGCTCTCTCTTACCCTTCGATCCTCGCGTGTATATGTCTTGGATATATCGGCTGCATCCTCCCAAAGGCCTTTCCGTAGGTGCAGGACCTCGTTGTACGGTATTGCGACCTACAGATTGTATGATCGCCCCGTGCGTCGACCTATCGCGTCTATGGTTAGCTCTGAACATGTTTTCAAATCTAAACAGTTTTACTTTGTTGCTCGCCGCCTAGTTATCGATACGACACCACTACAAGCATGTTGTGCAAAAGTGGAGGTTCTCATGGCAATCGTATCTTATTAAGGAATTGTCCTCTGTAGAGGTCGACGTGCCGCTGATTTTCTAGCTGATTATAATCATGTTGCACATGCACAGGCGAGACAGGCCACGAGCATTTTGAAATGCTCTATCAGCCTAGCGTTGTATCAAAAGAACACAAGACATTCCGTCTGCAGCTCGCAACTCTTCTGCACTAATCTGTCGGTGTAAAGCACCAAGCATTTAATGAAGGTGAAAAGGGGGTTGAGCTTTTGCCTGCTCACCCTTGCTGATGAGCGTCACGGCGGGCAAAAGCCAGTGCGAGCAGACAATGGTTCCAGTGGCTGGGTCTCCCGGAGGTGATGGACTTCTTCAGGCTCTCCTGTCGGTGGCTGCTAGGGTCGACAATTGGCTTCCGAACTCATGAATAACTGATCTCAGGTCGTGGGCCCACAGACCCTTTTATAATCTATGGAGGTCCAACTCGGTCCTGCACCACAAGAAAGCCTGCCAGCTACCACAGGGAATTTAGTGTATCCTCTTGAACATTTCGGTTCCATCATTTGCTCATGCCTTGGACATCCGTATCATTATCATCAACTACTAGTAGCAGCGCCGAAAGCGTGCTCATCCGCACCAAGCACTCGATCGGGAGGTATCTGTCCACCGTATACGCCTCCGTCTAGAATCCACGCTTCATTATCATCCTCATCCATCTGAACTCTCCGCCACGTATCCCGCTTCTCCCTCTCCGCGCCTTTCCCCTTATCCTCTTTCGCCTTGGGCCGGATCAGACCAGCCGCGAGCGGGTTCTGGGAGAAAGCGCCATTGCTTTCGCCGCCGGTGGCTGATGGGGCCGGAGGCAAGAAGTCGTCTTCGGGCTCTGCGGCCTCAGCAGCGTCGAAGTCGGGTTTCTCGACTTCTGCCATTCGTCGGACGATCTTGCCGCCTTTGAGATCGATGGAGGCGACGACTTGTCTCTTCTCCCACTCCGGCTTCGCGTTCCACTCCATTTCGCGCAAGACCTTCTGCTGTCGTTTCAGCTGCGCTGCACGCTCGGCTGGCGACGCCCACATGTTGGTTCCAGAGACGGGGATGTCGTAGTCGGCAGCCTCATCGTGGATCTGGGTTCGACGGGCATTGTTGGCTTGGAATGTAAGGAGCTTATCTCGGTGCGCTTTGGCCTTGTCCTTTTCGTCGTCGGAACCGGCAGGCGTGGCAGCACTTGACGAGAGGGGCGAGGAGCGGCCAGACGATGAGGCTTGAGCGAGGAAGTCTCGCCCTGTGAACGCTCGCGGTTTGCCTTGCGCGACATCTGCCTTCTTGTGCGTGGCGTTGTTGGCCTTCATCCTTTCCTCACCGCGCTCGTCTTTAAGCACCCGTAGCACTTTGCCGATCTCTTCTGAGCTGAGAAGAGGAGTGCCGCAAGATGTACACGGGCCTAGTCCCTGCTTGATGCAGATAATCTTCCCGCAGTCTAAGCAGTTCGGAGCAACGTCCAACAGTGGATGGCGGGTAGCCATACAATTACATTTGCGCTTCTCGTTCTCGGCGTCAGTTAGTGATAATGATGGGTTTGTCTGGATCTCTAGACTTTTGATGGCCGAATCCAAGTCGTTGAGGGCAGTCGAGGCGCCATGCATGGCCGTGCCACCTGTGATGTTGACCTTTGTCTTCGGCGCCGGCGAAGCATTACGCGAAGATTGAGAAGAGCCTTTCTTGCTGCTCCCAGCCAGCGAATCTGAGATCATGGGACCCGCGGCAGATGGGGGCAGCTTGGAAGTCACCGGCTTTGTGGTCGCGGAAGCATCATCGGTAATGAGTGGCATCTTCGTCGCGTCTGGCTGACGCTCGCGCAATGCTAAGTTGTCTGCGACCTGGTCTTTGTGCGTCTGTCTTGACTTCGCAGACTTCGGGATGTAGTCGTCTTCATCTCGTTTCTGGTACGCACCCGCAACATTGCCAGAACCCTCTAGTTGTCTCGCCGGTAGTGCATGGATATTTGCCTTCTTCTTCCCACCGCGACCACCGCGTCCCGCCTGTCGCGGTACCTCCGCAGGACCTCCTGATGATGACGCTCCTGGAGTCGTAGATCTCTCGTGGTTTGTCGGTCGAGGTTGCGAGGGCGGGGCGTTCTGCCTCCTAAGATTGAAGCTTGAAATGAACTCGAGAGCCTTGGGATCGTCATCTCCGAGTAAGTTCTTCAGATGGTCTGCCGCGGCATCCTTTGGCAGGGATTCGGAATACTGGATGACTTGTCGAAGCGAGTCGTCGTCGATGGGGAGGAGCTGTTGCAGGCGCGGCAAAGCCCACTGCTCCAAGGCCATATCGGAGATGGTATGCGAGAATCTATCTGTCGGGATGGTCGTCAGAGTTTCGTGCTCGGTTGCAACTGTATGAACCGCCAGACACCTACCTGCAGAATCAACAGCCCATCGCAATCCAGTGACGCTGCCGCCCAAGTCGTCACCATCAGTCCCGCCGCTGTCCGGGCGCAGCCTCGTGCCGTCCCTCTCATTCACAGCCAAGAAGATCCCACCACGATGGACAACCACATGGGCAGAAAGGGAAGATGGGAACGGCCCGTAGACGCCTCACGCCGTGCACTTAATGCCAACTTCAACTTCAAACTTGGTTTCCTTTCCTTCGTGAAGTCTGAGCACCGGGGAAACAGTTTCGTCAAGTTAAAGCTGGCTGCCATTGCGCCATCGTACACTCTGATGTTAAAGCAACTAGCATACTATCTACCATGCTCGATCCCTCTCAAAGTCTGTAGCGAGACAGACCGCCCAGTCGCAGGGCGACAGATTAAGCCGCGAAAACAGCCATGCCACCCACCCTCTCTGGAGCTCGAAGAAGAGCTTACTCGCTGTAAAGCTGGTGTATATCGCGCCCAAGGAAAAGTAGCCGACGCCTCAAATCATTCTGTCTCTCCTCTCTTGTGCTGAAATATATTCTCAGAACAACCTCCCAATGCTGTAATGACAGTACGCTGAAATAGCAGGACAGGAACAGTTGAGCCTCCCAACAGCAAGCAACGCCTTGCGAGAGCTACCCGCCCCCGTACTCTTTATGATCAATGTCGTGGAAGCGAAACGCGCCCATTTAATAGCCAGCTAGCCGCGCCGTACTCGGTCGTCGAATGTCGATCATACTGTCGTAATGTCTGGAGACTGCCCGCCTACGAGGGCACGGAGTCCAGCTCCTTGCCCTGCGGCGGGAACGCCAGGTCGGTCTGCACGCCTGCATCCTTCATCTCGCTCCATGGCTTCTTAACCTCCTCTTGATGCTCCATAGCACCTTCGGTAGTCACAGGCACAGCGCCATCAGCAGCGATTGCGGCATCTTTGTTGTCTGCCGGAACACGAAGAAGTCAGCGACACGAACTCTACCAGCAACGAAATCATCTAAAATTACACGGGACCGCGATTGAGCGCCTTCACCATACTACTGTCCGTAGACGTGCGCTGGTGATCCTCCTGCTTCATCGCTGCCTGCGTCGCCGCCCACTGCTGCGCCTCCTGCTGACCGACAGCGTCGTTCGCTTTCGCGCCCTGAGGTGGAGTGCCGGCGTAACCGCTCACGGCATAGGGTGTAGGAGGCTGGACGGCATACGAGGTCGGTGCAGCAGCAGGCGTGACAGGGAAACCACCCATCGAGTGCGGCGACGACGAGGAACGCGACGCGTCAAGCGAATAAGCGCTTGACGGCGACGAGCGATGAGTAGGAGGCGCGTGGTAGTATGGCTGTGCGGGTGCTTGCGCGTGATGGAATGAAGAAGCAGTAGAAGAAGCGGGCGACGCACCAGCAGGGTTTGCAACACCAAATGGGAATTGCTGAGACTGCTCGGCCGGGTTGGGCGGCGGCATGGTTGGCGTGTGTGGCTCTTCGGTCGGACGTTTCTGTCCTGCCTGCACTGGCTGGCCTGGCTGCTGCATGTTTGGTTGATTGGGGTACATGGCGTAGGCTTGCGGCGGCTGAGGGTACTGCCCTGGCTGGCCTGGCTGTTGCGGCTGCTGAGGTGGATAGGGCTCTTGCCTACCACCTGCTGGCAGCGGCTGACCGTATGCGCCATAGAGCTGCGTGTTCGGTGGAGGGTTCTGACCGCGCCAGACGGTGTGTGCGGGAACGAAAGCCTGGGTCTGAGCGCTGACAGGCGTGAAGACGCACTCTTGCGAGAAGCGCTGACAGTTCGTGCAGCGGCCATCCTCAGATTGATCGAAGCCAGAGCAGCGAATCTACACGGACGCGTTAACGTGGCGCGACGCCCCGAAGAAGCTACTTATGTCACATACCTTGCGTCTCCTACAGTAGCGACATGCGATCGCGGTTCTCTGACGCGGTGCGGGTTGGGGTGGGGCGTATTGCATCTGAGGTTGGTATGGCGGTGCATACATTTGCGGCGGTGCAGGCAACGCGCGATACTGGTCGGGATGTTGGGGTTGGAGGGTTTGCATCGCAGGAGGCTGTTGCGGGAGGGCTTGCGAGATGGGAGGAATCTGTTTTGGCGAGTTCGCGTCAGTAACCTCTGCGGCGAGGGCAGGATCGATGGCGGCGCCCATGTTCGCGATTGGTAAAAGATGGGTGTAAGAAGGGTGTGTCGAGACGCGGGTGTGTGTGGTGTGGAGAAGCAAGGTGCAAGTTCAAGTTTAAAAAGCAGTTGCGTAACGGTACATTTGGGCACAGATGTCTTGGCGTCGCGACGCAAATCTCAAGCTGCAGCTGCGACTTACCTGATTCTGCCGCGGGGTGTACTGCCCATTAGGCGGTTGAGGCGACCACTGACTCTGCGGTGGTTGCGACGTCGGTGTTTGGCTCTGATTCCATTGCGGAGTCTGAGCTGCTGGGTTTGGATACATGATGATTTAGTAAGCGCGCGATGTCGCGCGAGCCGGTGGCGTGGTTGTCGTTGTCGTTGTCGTTGTTGTCGTCGGCGTCGACGACGTTGGCAGCAGAGATGGATTTAATGTGCGCCGCTGTAATAATGGAGCATGCGCAGCTGCACGCGATGCCGAGCGTTCAGATGCACGAAGTCGTGAAGTGAAGTCGCACAAGGCGCGGGCCGACACGGTCCTGTATGTGAAGCCGTTTGGTATGTGAGACAGCTTCGACCAGCGCGCGCTGTTCGGGATGATGAGCAGTGCAGGTGGCGGCCAGGCGCGGGGAGAGTCGAGCGTGATGCAACTGGGATGGGCGTTGCACCGCGTGGTGTGTGAATGAGGGCGCGCACGAACAACAACAACAAGAAGAGCGAGCAGGCTGCCTGGTGGTCTGCAGCGCCGGGAGGAAGGGCGGGAGAAGATGCAAAAGGCGTTCGAGCGACCCGGGAGTGAGGATCGAGAGGGCGGACGGCGAGTAGTGGGGGTCTGCCGGAGTTTAAGTGGCCGACCTCGTGTGATGGGACGAGGGCTTGCTGCAAACGGTTCGGTCCCGTCAGGTTCGCGGGTCGTGGCTCCTCGCGGCCTTCCCTCGCCTGGACGGACCTGGTGCTGATGACGGCCTGTGTTTAGTTGGTGCAGGTGGGCACGCCCTGGTTCGCCTTGGGGCAGCTACCCGCTAGCGCAACCTTGATCGTGCAGCCGCACGGAAGGCGCCTCTTTTTCACGGCGCAGACGGTGGAGGCAACCGTGGTCAGCGGTAGGGGGTGGGTTTAATGCACGACGGACGGCCCTCGCGCAGCCGTCTTCTCCGCACGGAGCGACGCGGCAAAGCGACCCTCGCGAGCAGCGCACAGTGGACTCGTTTACGTACAGTGCCGATCCCGCGCGTGCTGCGAAGCCTGGGAAGCCTGGGAGGGCTGGACGCGATGCCGTGACTGGTCGACCGAGAGGGCGGAGCCGCGTGTTCGGCGGGCGGTGGGAAGCTCAAAGTCTGGTACTGCTGGGCGACGGCGGGCGAGCGAGCAAGGTGAAAGCGTCACGTCACGGTGGTCGCGAGCGTGCGGCCTGCCGATACGGCTGCTGATTCGTCAGCGTCCCATCCTCGAATCCTGGCCAGCCTAAGCACAAGAAGGAAGGAAAAGCGAGATGATGATCCTGCACCAACTCCGTCAACCTTCGCCGACCCTGTGAGAAGCGACTTCAGCTGAGGAGCTAACCGGCCAGTGGTTCGGCGGCGGGCCAGTCAGAGCCGTCGCAGCCCATGTGCAGCTTCTCGGCTCGCGCACGCGGTCCGTCCTGTGCCTTGCTGCCCTTGGCGCTCGCGTGGCAACAACAGGGTTACGCCCGTTCCATTATGCATTTCAACCCACCGCGCCCTGCACTCTAAGCAGCACTACGGCGTCGGCTCTCCCTCTTGCTCATGTATACACTCGCATCCACGACTCACCTGCTAGTAGTGACCACGGTAGTGGTGCCCTGCCGTCCAGATCGAGCCTTGCCCCGGATACGCTGTCTGCAGTCCGTCGCTCGACTGTGGACCTGCTCTCTCGTGCTGAACCCGGCCGCTTGACAGGATGTGTCAGTCTAGAAAAGTATGAGAAAAGATGACCAATCAAAGAAATGCGCGCAAATTCAATCCACAGACTTTTGTCTTCGGCTGGGGCAAATTTAGCCAGATAGTGACGCAATCACATGCCAAACATGCCTTGCATATGCGTCCAAGGTCAACACGACCGACTCTCTCGCTCCGAAGCAGCTCTCTTAAATATCAAGATGGTCACGAGTGCAATATGATGAGGCAGGGCTTACCTCTGATTCCGATATAATAGCTTCCCAGTCGTCAACGGTGCGCGCGAACCACTCCGCCGCATTGGGCCAGTAACGCTACCGACGGTTCGCGGCGATGGGTGGAGAACCGCGGCGTCCCAGGAATGGCGTATTTGTCGACTATAACCCTCCAGATGCGCTGGGCAATACTACCGTCCAGTACTGACAGTCTTGGCGGTGCCGCCGTTACGCCGTTGTCGTTGCGCTTGAGGGTAATATAAAATCCGTACCTGAAATGTCGTACCAGTCACCGATTTTAATAATTGCCCAGTCCGCGAGTGTAGACGTCCGATTCGGAAGAGGCTTCAGGTCACATTGGAGTCACGAGCATGCTTTGCAAGTCTTCCAATTGCATCCAACCCACCTTTATATATCATAGTTCCGGATCACTAGCTTCGGCATGCACGCACACATAGTAAACTCGGACCGCAGCGGGTCGTAGCGACTATCAAGCTCACACGACCTCTTCCAACTTGTGAACGCGATTGGCAAGGCATGCATTACGATATATCACTTTCTGCAGATTTCATTCCTTGATGAGCGAAGGGGCCTACACGTTCTGTCTACTGATCCTCGTCTGTTCAACGCGTGCCAAGCTTCCATACTACGCCTCACGTGTACACAATCGGCGCGGCTCGTGTATGCGCGCTCTGCAGGTGAACATACGCCGCATCCATGCACTGGCGAGATTGCGTCTTTCAAAAGGGTATGAAGTGACCAAGAATGTCCGCCACCACGCACGAGTAAATATATAGTGCCACAAGAACGCGACCGCTGCGAATGGAAGCCATTGAAGCTCCGAAGCATGGGAATGGAGGTGGATGTGAACAGGCTTCATTACATCGTGATTTAGTAAAGGCTGCTCTATCACAAAGTGCTGGTTGAATGCATCTGCGATCAGCCATAAAGAGAACAGCGCGGCAACGCACTGCACTCCCTTGCCTGGATATACATGGAGGTCGTCTTCTTTTGTGCACTGTGCTGCGAGCTGGGAGGCTGCATATGCAAGCACGCGATGGTGGCGTCAAGACGTACGGCATTGGCTCGTTGCGGCGCCCGAACACCAAATCCGGATGCGATCGGGCGACTACTTGGATGGGCATCTTGAGCGACCAGCCACCCGATCGATTAGCCCGACATATCGATATACCTACGCAAGACGTGTTTATGTCGTCTCGACTTCATCTTGCAGTGCATTAGAGCCATGGTGAGCTCGGCTCGGCGGACCACGCTCCGAGCCGTCGGGTAAGCGGAGCTGTCGATCGCCGGTCTTGCATCCAGGAGGGGAGGAGGGCAAAAACGCGTGGGTATGAAAGTATCCACTCCTGCCTCTCCGCCTTGTTGTTGTGTTGACGAACGCACGGCTGAGAGATTGTCAAATCCATGTTCCCTGCTCTCGCCTGCGCAGACCCAAGACCCCACCTAAGCGAAGCTCTGCACGATGTCACTACGACTACTCTTGTCGGATAGCTGTCTTCGTCATCATCGCAGATACTATGTAGCCAGCTGCATGCTCCTCCCTAACGATTGCCTGATGATGCAGGGCAAGCGCAACTGATGAGAAGCTGCCAGCACATCCATGGGCACCCCTCCCATCCACATACACACCAACAACAAAAAGACACGACACAACATGACAGGGATGCGGAACCAACTGCATCAGTAGGTAGGGATCTAGGAGGTGTGTCGCATGCTGTTTCTCTGCCCGTCCCTTGGATAATTTCTCCGCTCCGCGTGTGGCGGCAGATCACATGATCATTCTGATATGCGCCCTGCCGTTAGTGCCAGCCTCCGCGTGTTTTAGCCAGCCCCGGCCGTGCGTTAGTGGCCTCAAAGCTGCAACGTCCTGACGAAGGATACCGAGGGCTGTCGTTCTCCAAAGGTGCCACTGAGTCGTGGACATGTCTTGCCTTTGCTATCGAAAAGAAGCCCAATTTCACGTCCTTCTGGCGATCTCTGTAAAGGACTACGCAAGCGTGATGCAGGGGTGCGAGGGGGAAGAGAGCTCACGATGAATGCGTCGGTTGGGGGGCTTGCGTCACGCTCTTTTTCGATGGCGGCACACACACAAGTCGTGTCACACAGCTCCCTGATGCGGTGACACATTCATGGTGTCAGCATCGAAGACGTGGCAGCGTTGGCGGCATGAAACAACCACACCACAGCTGTTCAGCAGTGCGCGCTGCTGCCGCGTATTATTACTTGCTGCCGACAACTGACGTGTGATAGTGGCTTCCTTACTCAGGATGCAATGCTCATGCACCGGACTCCTGCGACGTCGCGCATGTTAGAGGAAAGAATCGCTCTGGAATTTATGCTGTACTCCCTGAAGCCCAATCATGAAGCTACTCCACAGCCGTGCCAGGTACTGGAGCAACCTTGAACGAGCTCACATTTATCAACGTTTCCCTTGTGTAACGCGTTCGAATATAAATCATATATCACATTTGTGTTTTTGGATCTCTACAGTGTACCTCAAATGACTTGCTCGCGTTACACGTCTGTTTCATGCACCATCTCTCCTCTACGCGTCCTCTTCCTCTTCGTCGTCTGAGCCGTCCTCCTCCTCTGAGCTATCGCCTGGATCTGGCATGACGACGGAATTAATGTATGTGATCTGTATTTCCGCCTGGTTAGCCGTGGCCCACAAGGGTGTAGGAAACCCTATCTCCATCGACCCAAAGAATCAAATGGTCATATATAGGCTCAGGCTCCGACAACTTCGCTGCCGGCAAGAACTCAACAGGCCCAAGCAGAGCAGTACCGAAGTCCGTGTCCGCTCACATAGCTGACGACGTCGCATCGTGATTTGCTTGTGTGCTTGCGGGAATTTTTTTAAACTTTCCCGCGAGCCGTAAAATCGTCCAACGGCGTACCAAACAGCAAACGCGACTAGGCGGGAACACTTACGAAGGGCTTCAAATGCGTAAAGAGGTTGGCCACATTTTCGAGACCATCCTCGCCGGTCAATTCTTCCTCGCTCATCGACTTGCCCATCGTGTAGTTCCGAAGCCGGAGGAGATCGATGTCGACGTGATCAGCGTCGTAGCCCTATTTGCAGCATGTCAGTCCCGTAACCGATCACACGAAGGCTTTTGTTCGCTTCGCAGCCGATGGCTGGAAGTCTTGCAAGCATCACGGGCTTTGCAGGAAGCGCTGTCGCGATCCTGCTGAGCAAGCATCCCCCGGTCATGAGGATTTCCAAAAGGAGTCTTTGCTGAAGGGGGTAGGTGGTAAAATCTGACTTCCGGGCCAGCCTCTAGGGTACCAAACTTTTAATCCAGTGACCAGTTTTGCCTATGTCGAACAAGTCCCGACGGCGCGAGCAATTCCAAGTCCAGAACGTGGTGACATACTTGCCGGTGCCATCCATCTCATCAGTCTAGATGTCAAAATCAACGAGGGGGAATCAGATCCATCGCCAGCGCGAGTGATACCGCGTTCGTCGAGCGTAGAATGTGGTACCATCCCTGTTGGCTGTTTGAGCCGTGTGATCGCTTGGTAGGGTCCGCTCCGGAAGGCAATCGTTCCCGTTTTCATTGCCGTCCGCAATAAGCCACCGATCAAGTAATTCCACTCGTTCTCCTCGACAGACTTCCAGAGGGGACAGTCAATCTCATGCAGCGCCGCTTCCGTAGCAAGTCGGCCCAAAGAGTCATCTGTCGACTCCTGGGAAGAGGAGATTGAGTTCAGCTTACCTTGGGTTTAGTCTTCAGTGCATTCTCCGAGTTCGAAGCGACAAACTCCGTGACCACCTTCGACTCATTCTTCGGCGCGCCATTCAGGAACGACTTGCGAATTCCATCGTCGAGCAACACCTTCTTTATGTGCTCTGGATGGCGATCGATGTCAGTGCGCATGGTAGCCGTCGGCGCAGCATCAGGGTGCCAAAGGCCTCCTCCTGTACAGCACATGTCAGCCTCGTTTTCCAAGAGCTGGCGCGCCATCTTCGACCGGATCGAAGATTCGCTATGCCTCAGCTGGCGCGAGCAAAAATGAAAGAGTCTAGTCTCTATATAAGCTGCGATGCCACACAGAAGATGGGCCGGATACCATCGAGAGCTGAGTGGAAGATGTGGTGTAGCGACACGTTTCCACATGATGAATCTCTCTTCGTCTTCATGTCTCCGGTACCAAAGAACCCCCCCATCCTCTCGAGTCAATGATGATCGATCAGGTCAAAGACCATCACGTAGACATGGACACATTGACTTTGTCATTGTCCCATCATCGCAAGACGAATCCAATCTTGCCTGCGCGCGTGACGGCTATGCAGCGCGCTGTCTTCAACAATAGGTGAACGTGTCACACCTGAGCAGACAACAAATTGCTTTGCTGCCAGGCAGCCGCTCTTTTGCACAGAGACGCGTGCGCGATTTGAAGACCGGCTGACCTCCCAGGCCCCTCAAACCATTCGATCCGCCCGATATCCATCACTTTGAAGCCTTCACGATGCCTCTAACCGCCTCGATCTCCATCTCCCTGCCTTGAAAGCCTCTACCAAAAGACATCATCCGAGCCAGTCCATGGTACACATGCCCTTTGGAGAGCACCTTTGCAGGAAGACTCTGCGTCCGATGCATCTGGCAGCCTGTGTTGTAAGAGCTTGGTAAACGGGAAGCCGGTTTCGATGCGGCAGGAGCAGACGCGCAACGTTATTCAGAATCATCGCACTGGCCGCAATGCTTGCTTCAAAGACAGCGGGAATGAGGGAAACAGCGGCGCATCATCAGCAGTGCATCATCAGCACTCCCAAGAGCAAGGACAATGCCTATTCTCTCGTAGTACGACTTCAGACGGTCGGGCCACTCCACAAAAGCTTGCCGTGTCCCTTGATTTGATTGCGGGCCGCACCAGAGCGCACGTTTGCCTTTGCCTTTCGATCGTTAAGGGATGCGTGAGAGTCCTCATCGCATCGTGCTGCTCTCACAATGAGCGCCGTTGGAGCGATCAGATGAGGTCTTCGTTTAGTGAACAGCCAACGCAATGCAAGCAGCCATGTCGTTCGCGCTGCTCTTGCATCGAAAGCGACATCAAACTCCTGCAAAGCCTCGCGATTACATCGCGTCTTCTCCATCCGAGCCATCGAAACAGCATCAGGCAATTTAAGAGCATGATAAAAAGGCCGATCGGGGCCATGGTGAGGACATCAGCACCGCCCAAGAGCCAATGCTCCAGCGGCATACTACATAAGACACTTGAATGGCAACTGGTTGTGCAGAGCATGCGAGCGCCTCAGTTATCGGACGCAAATACGCTTGCAGCCACATCTTAGTTGTGCAAATGCTGTGCACGCATCTATACCAGAACCAGCATTGAAGCCGTCGCAATGGTATGCCGCACCGCATTGGTTAGAAGCCCACAGCGACTGTTGCTAGCAAGCGCAGTCACGTGCACGCGAGACATGTACCATAGGAGATAGTAGATAAGTCACTTACCGACGAAGCTCTCGTTCGGAGCGATCTGCACATAGTAGTGGGCATACGGGCCCTTCCTGCCGGTGCGGGACTGCGAGCCGTCTCAGCGCACCGTGCTCACACGCAGGAGCTCGTTTGGAAAATCACTGGATAGTACGTACCCATGCTGCAGAGAAATGTGGCTGTCACAATGCATTAGCGGTATGGATGGCAAGCGAGGGAGCATATATTAGCAGGGTGGGTATGGATCAGACGGGCCGGGTGGCATCTTCCTAGGCTGCTGCAGGCTGGCTTACCTTGTACGGCGTAGGGTCGGGAGAGAATCTGACGTCTCTATAAATCCGGAATATCTGGAGCGGTGAGTAGGTGTGTCACACTTGCACAACCGCAGGTGTTTTTCGTAGTCTTACAAGGTCCTTATAAGGCAATTCCGGTATCGTATCGTCGACTTCAATGAGCCTCTCCGTCAGTTTCTCGACAAAGCTGTGCCAGTCTTTCTCCGCCTGGCGGAACACTGCATCGTGCACTGCGGGCCCTTGTCAGCTTAGCCCTTTTCAGATAAGCTCCACAAAACCATGCATGCCATCGGCAAACTGTGTGTTGTCGGCGGCAACCTGCAAAAATATTACATGCAATATAGACTGCGCATCCGCGACCATTAAAACGATGGCTGCGTTCTAATGAGTCGTGTAAGTTATGAAGTGGGCCATTATGTCTGTCGTCGAGAAATCTCGGCGTAGACTACCGGAGTAGTCTAAGCCCTCGGAGCGGGGCTGGCTTCGTATGCAAGGTGAAGGTCCAGTCGAAGCACGTAATCAACTATGCAAGACTAGGGCTCCCACCAAAAGAATATTGGCATGCGAGAGCAATATGGAGCCCTTGAGAAGGATCTGCCTGTCTCATCGGCCCTGTGGTGTGCGTTGAAAGAGTGGCAAATCTAGAGCAGGACTTACTTTTCAGCCATTCGCGATTGTTGTTCTCCTTTAGCTCCTTTAAGAATAGGAACGTGTTTGGATGGATAGACTCGTCGCTGTAAGGAATGCGACCAGCTGGTCGAGCCTTTGGTTTCTTAATCACGACTTCGTTCCCAGGACCTAGACCTGCTTTCACGCCGGTTTTCCAGACATTGGTGCCTTTCGTCTTGACAGCGGTCGAAGACTGGCCGCGTTTGGCTTGCGTGCTGCCTTTTCGGCTCTTTGATTCTTTCTCACTGTCCTGATCATAGTCGTCGGCATCATCGGATTCTAAGCTTTCTTCCTCGCTTTCAAGCTGGTCAAATTCTGAATCACCTCCGTCCTGTGATTGAGACTCATCCGAGATTTCGTTGTCCTCTTCGTCCTTGGAGGTGAAGTAGTGACTCTTGATGGGCGCCGCCTTTGTTTTGGATCGCTTCGCATCCGCGCCCGTATTTGCTGAAGCGGATACTGTGCGCTTGTGTGTCGATTCGGCCTTGGATGCGCCAGTCGATAGTCGCTCAGATTTGCGCGCCATCTTGCCACACAATTAGGCGTGAGGCGGTAGATCGGCTTTCGCGGCTCTCTCGCTGGATGAGTAGTTTCCACAGCCGCACTTCAAGAACGCTGCAACCTATCGAGGCCAGGGTGGTACTGCGAGAACGGCTGTCACGCCCAGGGAAGTCTCGAAAGTCGGTGCAATACCCAAATCCGACATTACATGTCAGAGTAGAAGAACTGGTTCGTGGTGACCTCATACCTCTCGTATCCACAATCGTAGACGCGCGACTCGGCTGGGGGATTGGCGCCGGCGGCTATCGCGTCTATCGCTTATCTGACATTCCCGGTGACCTGGATTGCCTCTCCCTCTCACTTTTCCTCCCGGCGGCAGCGTCGGAGTCCACTGGCCAGGGCATACCTTACCTCTGGCTTCCTCGGCGTAAATCCATTGTCAGACGACAATCTGTCGACATGCCGGCCACATTCCGGGACCGGAAGGCGAAAATTCTCCAGGACCTCAGTATACCAGACGACCAGTACGAAGATCTGTCCCCGAAAGGCTCTGTGGACGAAGGCATCAAGGATCTGATAGCCGAGATAAATGGTCTACCGGACTACGTAACTACTAGCAGCTGCGCCGGTCGTGTAGCTGTATATCTGGAGGGCGCAAAGGGTGCCAAAGGTGGTGGGAAATGGCTCTTCACCTCTCATGATCTACTCGAACCACCTGTCAAAGACGGCGAATCGGGTTTGATGGCCATGTTTGGGCTGTCTGATGAAGCTCCATCGGCGCCTTTGGACACAGAGGGCGTTCGCTTCGTGCATTTCAAGTCTGAGCCGATGGTAGGTGGCGAAAATTTTCTTCATGCCCATATTGCGCCCCTTCTCTCTGCCATCGCTTATACCCAGCGTTCTTCCAGATCCTGCACATCCTCACATCTTCCCTTACATCAGCTCATCACGCAGCATCGGCTGCATTGCAAGCTGGCTTCCGAGAGTCTGGCATCAATAGTACGCAGGAAGCTAAAGACGGCAGTCCCGCCTGCCCCATGGTAGCAGTCCGTAGCTCTGGCCTTGCTTTTGACTGTATCATCGGATATTACGCAGAAGGCGAATCTCCCGAAGATCAAGGTATAATCAAGCCTATGGTTTCTGAGGGCTACCTGCGGACACTCGTGAGTGTGGCGAACCAGCGCTTCAGGACGAACATTGAAAGACGTGAACGGTTCCGGGCGACTTTGCTGAAGAGCGTAGGATCAAGCGCTGACAAATAGGAGGACTTCTCGCTATGGACTCTGGCCAGGAAGATAATTGTTTCGCTGAAAACGTGCATATAGTCAAGTTACCAGGCATCCGACGGGCGAGCATATAGACCTCCGGCACGTTGTCACATAAGGTCGACTGAACTGCCACTAATCTGTTCGGGCGACGGCGGTCATGGTAACTTTCAAATACGACCTGATACGCATGAGGATCTGGTAGCGGGGCAGCCGCCCAGATCCAGAAAATTCTTCGCATGGAAAGGAAACGTGAGCACAACTGCGTGTCTGAATGCACATGTGAAGGACATCGTGGTCTCAGAAAGTCCAACCTTCAGGAAAAGGACGAGAGACTCGGTACCTTCACCTGAGAGACAATCGAGACAATGGCCAATTGTTCAAGTTTTGAAGAAGGAGCAACGGAAAATAGTCATAAGCCATGGAATACATATGATACGTATGCTACATTCTTTGGAACTCGTAACTGCCTATCGTCATTTCACAGCGATAGACCAATGCCATAAACTCAAGCCTGTCTTTACAAGTCAGTCTTAACGACGAAAGGCTCAAGCCTCTCCTTGAACTCCTCGACCGTCATCTCCTCGCCCTGCCAGAGGTCTACCTCGGTGCTGCCAGGACGGCCGATGTTCTTCGGTGGGACGATCACGTTGCTCACGACGTGGACCACACCATCTTGAGCGATGCCGTCTTGCACGCTGACGCGAGAGAAGCCGTTGATCTTGATCTCGATGAAGCGGGCGAAGCGCGCGACGTCGACGCTCAGGCTGCGGTCCTTGAGCATCGTCGGCATGTCGAGGTGGAAGACGCCCTTTGGCGGGAGCTTGTCGTCCTCGCTGTGCATCAAGGAGTTCTTGGATGGGTCGACCTTGTAGTAAGCGTCGGAGTAGAGCGTGCCGGCAGCGAAGTGGTACTCCAGCAATGCACGGAGGTACTTGAGGCCGTACTGGGAGAAGAGGAAGGCGTTGATCTTCGGGCCCAGCTTCTGGAAGGCGAAGTTGGATGGCGCGAAGAGAGTGCCGCCGGCGTGGTCAGTGCTGTTGACCTCTTCGAGCAGACCGGTCTTGGTCAGACCGAGCTCAAGGGTGCTGAACTCGCCAGGGAAGAGGTCCACGATCTTGACAACCTTCGGCGGCGGGACAATGATGCTGTCAACACCGTGGATGACACCGTTGGTACCGAAGATGTTGATGGCGACAATGCGGCTGTAGAAGTTGACAGTTAGGCCGTTCAGGCCAATCTTGAACGCCACACGCTGCGGCTTCGGCTCGCCAGCGAGGTGATGGCCCTTCAACAGCGTTGGGGCAGTGTGGGAGGCCAGAACACGTCCTGCAGGATAAAAGCCGTCGACGACGTGGTACTTCAGCACCGCCTCCAGCTCTTCCTTGCTCGGCTCTGGGGCATGCTCCGGAATCTTTGCGAATGCCTTGTCGGTGGGAGCGAAGACGGTGTAATTTGCTGCAGTGTTGTTGAGAGTTTCAACCAGATCGTCATACTTGTTGATCAGCTTCGCAAGCTTAGTAGTGTACTTGCTCTCAGCAATGAGCTGGTAGACTGTCTGGTTAGGCGGCCCGTGGTGAGGGGGATGGTGAGGACCACCGTGGTGAGGGGGCCCGTGGTGTGGAGGGCCATCGTGATGGTCGTCAAAGGAGTCGTAGAGCTCATCGCCCTCAGTACGAAGCCAGGATTCGACTTGAGAGCTGGTATCGTACGCCTTGTCCTTCAGGCCGTCTGCGGTCTCAGAGGCATAGTCGAAGGCGTCGTCGATAACAGACTTGGAGCTCTTGTAGAAATCGCTCCAAGCGCTCTTGGTGGTGTCCTCGACGTCTTCGTAGTGCTGCTTGAAGCTGTCAAGCAGCTCATCCTTCTCTTTGAGAGCATCGTCGTACCATTCCTGGCCGCGGTGATTGGCCTCAACGGCAACGTCTTGCAACTGCTCTTGAGACGGCAGCACGAAGGCAGAGCTGACCGCCGCTAAAGGTAGGATTTGGGTGAACTTCATCGTGATATGGCAGATCAGAGGATGGAGGTGGGAAGAAGGAGAGGAGATAGAGGGAGAGGGAGCAATGTTGTTATTTGGCAGCCTACGGAGTCTACGGATACAGTAAATGTAAACGCAATTGGATGTCAGCCTATGCGGGAGACGGACCTGGCCACAGTTGATGACGAGATCGTGTTGCTCCGCGCGTCATTGCATCTCGGTGGTTCGCGAATCCGAGCACCGGTTGTTGCTTTTGTGCCGTTTCTGTACATGGATTATGAAAGACGACATTGTCTGCCGAACTGAGAATAGAATGATACGTCCACGCATCTGGAGCAGTCAAATGTATTTTTGTCTATCCAGATCAAAAGCCGTTGCTGTAGGGAAGATCTCATGTTGTGCAACTAGACTTCTGGCTTTCCTCGCGAACTTCGGGAAGCACAGGCCGAAGCGGAAACGAGGGAAGACGATTGCGGAGAAGGCCATCCCGATCACTTCTCACGTCACTTCTGTCACTATATCATTGGTACTCGCTTGTAGCATTGATCTCGATATCATTTGTTTACGGGTGCCATCGCGGTAGAGACAGAGAAGACTGTCAATTCTCATATACGTGTTCACAGGATTGCAATAACACCTGAAAGCATCATGGCTGACTTGGCAGAGCTCGACTCTCTTGAGATCAAAGTCATCATTGACAACGAGTTGGATCCGGTCTCGCCATGTCCCAACGAAGCGGTCCAACAATATGGCTCACTTAAAGATATGGGCGTCAATGGAGCATCAATCCATGGCACGCGCGGGGCAGCTAAAAGGGAGTTAAGAATGGACGGCATTTGCTGTTCTGCTCATGGCCTGTCTCTGATGATCACAGCTGTCAAAGGCGACCAGCGTCGCACCATGCTCTTCGACACTGGTCCTGAGGAATCGGCATGGGAGCGGAATGCCAAGCGCCTGCAAGCTGATATCGGGAGGATAGAAACTATTCATCTCTCCCACTGGCACAGAGACCACTCTGGTGGGATGCTGAAGGCCGTCAAGATGATCAATGAAGCCAAGCAGCAAGGAGATCCAGTCAATGTTGACCTGCACCCAGATCGACCTGACTATCGAGGCATCATGGCTTCGGAACCCGTTTCCTTGGAAGCCGATCCTACCTTTGATGAAATTGCAGGCGTGGGCGGCAAGGTACAGAAGAACAATAAAGCCCACACAATCCTTGACGGCTCGTTTTTGATCTCGGGCGAGATTCCTCGTGTGACGCCGTACGAAGTAGGTCTACGGAGGGGTATCAGGTATATCGCTAGCCGAGATGCGTGGGAGGAAGATACGCTCATCCGAGACGAGCGCTTGGTGATGTGCAAGCTCAAAGGTGGGTCATGCAAATACCTGTTTTCCGATTTCATGCACCCTGCTGAACGTCCCAGGCAAGGGAATCGTTATGTTTACGGGCTGCAGCCACGCCGGTGTTGTGAACGCTGCAAAGCACGCTGTCGAGCTTAATGATGGTACCCCTCTGTATGCAGTCATGGGTGGTTTCCATCTGGGCGACGCCGAACCCGATGTCATCAAAAACACGACAGCTGATCTCAGGGCTTTGGATGCAAAACTCTTCCTTGCCGGTCATTGCACAGGATGGCGTGCTAAATTTGAAATCCAGGCCCAAATGCCTGGGAGGCTTGTGCCATCCTTTGTCGGTTCAAGTTTTACGCTATAAGAGCGGCAGGAGAGGTCTTGTATCGTTCCGTCCACTTCATAGGACGTAGCTTGTAGATGTTTCTGTCAGATTGAGTAAACGCAATAGACCGAAGACATACCATCAATGCCCCCATCAACACGTATACATCGTTGCAATTTTGCGTCATTGTGCATACGGACCCACGTGCTTATGTTTGGCTATCTGCTGCGGACATCTGTCTGAGAGTACTCAGCAGTATATACAAGAACATTCATTGGCGTCGTTTTCACTTCGTCGTTGCAATCTAGCGATGGAACAAAACCCAGAGCCCAGCGTCCTCATCATTGGTGCCGGGATATTCGGCACCTCAACCGCCTATCACCTGTCACTCGAATACAAGGATGCATCAAGAATAACAGTCCTGGACCGCACGCCCTCACCACCTGAACCAGCCGCAAGCAATGATATCAACAAGATCATCCGGGCAGACTACTCCAGCCCCTTCTACTGTGACTTAGCCTACGAAGCCCTAGATGCTTGGGCGACCTGGCCGGAGCTCAAGGACTTTTACTACCGCACCGGCTGGGTCATGCTCGATGAGGAAGGGAGCGACCTTGCTGAGCGTATAAGGAAAATTTTTAGAGATAGGAGCCATGATCCTACGGAGGATGTGAAGTTAAGTGAGCTGAGTCAACGATGGAAGGGCATTTTAGAGGGGACCGAGACGAAGGGATTCAAAGACGCTTATTGGAATCCAGAAGCTGGTTGGTGTGATGCTGCCGCGGCGACGTCTGCTTTGATGCGAGCCGCGATAGGTCGAGGGGTTAACTACGCTGTCGGAGAAGTCGCTCAATTTCATTTGAACGAGACTGGAGTAGACAGTGTTGAGTTGTCAAATAAACGCCACCTCTCTGCTGACAAAATCCTCGTCTCTACTGGAGCTTGGACAAGCCCCCTCTTATTACCTCTAGAGGACAGGCTTAACATCGCGGACACGGATCGAATAGAACAGCAAGCATCTGCCGCCGGTGTCGCCGTTGCACACTACCGGATGTCGGACACCGAGATGGCCCATCTCTCTGAAATGCCCGTTGTCGTTTACGGCGGGAATGGCGAGGTGATCCCACCACCGGAGCAAAACCGACTCCTCAAATTCACTAATTCTAATACGTTCACCAACACCATTACGACGAAGTCTGGTCACCGGATCTCAGTCCCGTTGGAGCAAGATCAGCACATTGTTTCCTCACGCCTCAAGCGAGAGACCGAGCAGACAATGGTGGCCCGCGTCATGCCCACCTTCGCCCGCGGCAAGGAAGCAGCGTACTGGCGTCTTTGCTGGGACGCGCGGACTCCGACACAAGACTGGCTGCTCGACCGACATCCAGATCCCAGACTCAGCAATTTGTTCCTGGCAGTAGGAGGGAGCTTCCATTCGTATAAGTTCCTCCCTACCGCCGGAAAATACATGGCTAATGTTCTCCTCGGTCGAAGTAATGGGCCAGAGAAGGATAAGGCCTGGGGTTGGAAGAGTACCAGATCAGAGGGCGGGGGCGCGCATCCTAAAACGGCGCCCAAGCGGGAACTCAAGGATGTGTGGGATGATGACCTGGGGTCGAGATTGTAAGGTTATATAGGCAGCCATGTAATGCTTTTTCTATTGATTGGGGTATCCAGGATGTACATGACATTTTATGTCACTCTATGAAGCGGCGCTTTTCTTAAAAATCCCTACAACGCCATCGCTAAGGTAACTGCACAATGTCCGCGCCATTCGCATATCTGCTGTGCCCCTCTTTGGACACATTGTTAACATTGCCGGCGCATACGGTTAGTCTCCAACCTCATCGGTGTCGCACATCGCCATGCTCTGGATCGTGGTCGTTTTCTGTCTCTTCACCATCCTCTTCATCCCCGCTCTGCTCATGGTAATCCTCAGACTCCAACTCGACGCCCTTAATGCTTAAAGTCATCAGAAAGCCAAGGAAAGCCACGCCGCCGAAGACACCAAATGCCAATGCCTCGCCTTTCGGCTTGACGTGCGTTGCGAAAGAGAACAGCGCGCCGCTGATGAAGGGGCCGACTGCTCTCCCAGCGGCCGACAGAGTCTGCGCCAGACCATTCAGCGTCCCCAGCACATGGTGCGAAGGCGCCGAATTTGTGATGAGCAAGAGCGCGGAGGTGAGCCCGCCAACTGCGGCTACCGTCTTCACAATCAAGACCAGACCAAGTTCGAGCCACAGCCATACCTTTCCGTGAGTAGTTTGAGGTCCATTGCCGGCGTGACTTCCATCTTTGTATCCGACCCATGGCATGAGGAGGAAAGCTACAACGAAGGCAGCCAGACTGGCTCGGTAGGTGATCCGGTTCCCTATCTTTTCTCTAAGACGGCCAAAGACACCGACTTGAAAAAGGATGGTGACGACTCCGGCGAAAGACAGAGAGATGCCGATTTCTTCGGGTTTGAGGTCGCGCCCGGTGGGTGGTGGAGCCTGGGCAAAGATGGGGTAAAGAGAGTTATAGCTAATGTTGGAAAGCTGGAAAATGAGGAACGTGAGGAGCAGGAGCACGGTGTCGCGATTCAGTACCTCACGAGTTGAGAGATGCTCGCCTGGGTGGGCATCAGGGAAGAGTTGCGGGCTGTCGGATTCACCATCATCGGAGACATCGGAGACGTCGGAATGCGATAGCAAGGAGGACTCCTCGGTTGGATGGCCATTGGAATGACGGTAGTGCGGGCTCTCGCGGGCGAACTTCCTGGCGCGTCGAAGGTAGGTGGGACGGTGTGAGGAGGTGAACTGCCAGATCCAGGCGAAGAGATTACCCATCCGCTTGCCGAGTGGTGGCAACGTCTCAGCACCTTCCAATGATTCTCGCAGGAATATACTGGTGACGGTCAAATCGATCAACAATACACCAGCTGAAAATAAATTCGGCAAAAGGTAAGGGTACGGATTCGGCCTGTCTGGATGTAAGGGATCGTGGCGCATGACCAGCAGGCCTCCCACAATGGGCCCAGTGATACCTCCCAGCCCGTAGATCACTGGCAGATAAGTGAAAGCCTTGCTCTGGTTGCTGCGGTCTGTGATCTCGCCCAGACACGTACTGATCACGCCCTGATTCCCATTCACCAGTCCCATCAGCGCCTGCACCAACATCGCCTGCCACAAAGTCCTGGAGAAGCCGAACGCTACGAAACAGCAGGCCGTGAGGAAGGTACCGGTCAACACCACCGGCTTCCGTCCTATGCGGTCTGAGAGCCATCCCCAGGCGAAATTGGTTGTGAACTGTGCCAGCGCGAACGCGGAAGCAATGAGGCCCACGTAGAGACCTACAGAGCCCTCGTCGACCTCGGGGAAGGACGCGGCCATTTCCGGAAGGTACGGGGATATGCTGTTCAAGGCGGTCTGTTCGGCGAGGGCGATGACCGCCAAGATGGCTAGTTGCCGTTTTGGTAAGGGCGTCTCATGGTGGTGTCCGTCCGACCCTCGCGATCCGCTTCTACTGTGCCCCGAGTGAGGTCGTGTTGCTTCTTCAGTCTGCCGTGGCGTTGGCGTAGTCCCATTCTGCTTCATGCCGTTCCCAGGGATGCTCCTGCTGGTCTCCGTCCGCTGCGGGCCTGGGTTGCGCGGCGGTGCGGTCGGAAAGGTGTGGTAGTGGAGGGTGGAAGACTGGCGCTGGTAGATGCTGGGCCGCTGCCGTGCCCGCTCTACGCTGGACGATTTGGGTGGCATGAGCGTTGGTGGAAAGTCTTGGTAAATGTGTATATACTTTTGCGCTTCGTGCAGGCGGTGTTCGGGATTAAGGCCGGCGATTCGCAGGACGGATGCGGCAGGTACTTTGTCGGTGGCTATCGCCTGGTTACAGCACAAGGTCCATGGCCACGACCGACTTGAAATGCTGTACAACAACTACGCCCATTTATGTTTGGACGCGATACGGTGGCAACTTAAGTTGACACCCGTTGACGCATCGTCAACATGACCGCGCGTTCGCAACTTTGAAACTTCGACTCGGGATGCACACTGCGTGACGTACGAGGCATTTCCAGCAACCGCGCTGCCCTGTACTGCCCGTCTAATCAGCGGATCTACCCCGCTGCCGGGCGGACTGGAATCAATTTTTGATGGGTCCCAATCAATTCACGGCACCTCAGCCGCCTGCAACGCTACTTCTGTCACTGGCCTGAACTCGTGACCGCGATTCCGAATTTCGCAGTCCGCTTCGAACTTTTCCTCTGCTATAACTCCAGACTTCGCGGCACCTGTCCTACTCTTCCACACGTCGTGCAGCGTGCCGCGACGACTCACTCACTCAGGTACGTACAGAGAGTCTCTATCAACCCTATCTAAAGATGACATAATTTGCGACTGATGGTGCAGACCGGAGATTCACGCCTGTTTCTCATAACGGCTGCGCCAGTCTGATCTTTACTTCTTACATATTCTGACTCCTTCAACCGCCCTTCCTCTCCCATCGACTACCCTATCTCCTTGCGGAGCGGCAGCTAACAAGCATATAGGATATTTACCTTTCCCCACAGAGCTGCGGTCGCCATGTCTTGAGTCGTCCTGAATCTTTCTACTGCCAAGGTACGCACATTTCCCTCCATCTCCCCTTGACTCTACATATGATGCACAACAAACGCACTAGATAGTAATTGACCCTTTCGGGTGTGAGAGTATACCTACCAAGATCTCTGACATGGACACTGGAATCTGCTTGAGCTTGAAAACCAATGTCGTGGACTCTTTGCTAACTCTGCCAAAGCAGGATCGATTCACGACGTGGGGATGAACACAATGGCGTAGCTTGACTTCGCTCTGAGGCCTGTCATGCCATCACTGACTCCCATCCGCGTCCGTGGTAAGCGAACAGCTGCAAAGGATGAGAAGTGGAACGCAGGCAAGAAGCGTAAAGCTTCGCGCCTGAACATATCATCTCACTGGGCTGCAGCCGATGATGCGAGCTACCCTCCAACGCGAAAGCGTAAGCGGCGTACTCGCACCTTGGCCTTCGTCGAAGAGATGCCCACCGAGATTCTACAAACCATCTTCTACTTTTCTGGCAACCTCAACCTAGCCCTTGCTTCCACTAGCTTGCAGTCTCAGCTGTCGAGCAAGCACGTATATCTTGCGCATACAACAAGATTGCTTCAGCCTTTGCTTGGAAACAAGGACGCTGAATTGGAAGAGGACACGGACATCGCCACGGCCTGTCGCCTGCTTAGCTGTAGGTTCTTTACGTGGGACTTTTTCAAGTCTTGGCTGGCGCCAAGATCTTTCGACACACATGCATCAGAGCAAGTCCGATCAGCGGAAGACTATCTTGCATTGTGGCAGGCGCAACACCCCTCCTCAAAACTACTACCACCACTCAAGATACTTCACGGTCCATGGACGCGAGACAAGGTTGACTTTCTCACCTTGATGGCAGTCACAGAACCAGATCTTCCTTCGCTTAGTCCGATCCATAGCGAAGCAGTCTACCTTGGTCTGACGCAAGCTGTTGCTGAACGTTCTTTCGACGCCGTAGCACAGCTGCTTCGCTTTAAGCCAAATCTCGATACTGAGATCCTGCGTAAAGCCGTCATTGACAATGTCTTCGATCGAGACATTGTCCTCAAACTCGCTGATCATGCTGTGCAGCGCCAGCAAGAGTCCATGAGCTCGCAGGCGGACATTTCCATAAACGAGCTGCCTGCAGTCGACTTTCTAGACCCCGCTCTATGGGCATGGGCGGAGAGGACCCGTAAGAATGGTGATGATAATGGCGAATGGTTGAGCGAGTTGCTCAAGGACAAGAGCCGCCAGGTCCAGCCGCATACTAGATCCGTTCAACAGCCAGCTGACGACGATGCCAATGTGTGATGCCGGAGCTTCACGCAATTGACCAAGGGCTGTTTTGAAATCCACGTGATCGCCATCGCTTGGCGCCGTAATTTCCGAGCAAAGTTCATCCGCAGATTGCCCGCGGTTTCAGATTGGCGAGCATCCGGAACTCGACTCCCTTCATTTCGCGTGGCTCTCTGGTTTCAATCGAATCATGACCTAGGCTGCCATTAGTTGCCGTTCCATGTCGCCGGCTACACTGTCAATCTGACTAGGGTAGCCACATCAGCCGACTGAATGTGACGAAAGGGTCAAGTACTGCAAATCTCTTCTCTTTGTCGGTTTCCAGCGGAAGTATGTAGGTAAGACATGATCCATTTGATCTCACCATCTTCTTCCTTTTCAAGTGATGCTGTGTAGCATTCAACTACCCCCCTCCATTCTTCTTGCTTCATGAATCCTCTAGTCTGAGCAAGCCAAAGTCTTGTCGCCATGCCCTTCAAAGTCGGCAACCTACGAAGAAAGCCGTCTCGAGCTCTTGTCGGAGACGATGAACCAGAGACCGGACGAAGCAATCAGCAGCCTTCCACATTACCCAATCGCTCTCAAACTGCACCCTGGCCAGACACAAGTCAGAGAAACTCCACCAGTCGCAAACAAGCCATATCAGATTTCTTCCGCAAGACCAGCCACCACCTCAGAACACAGACAGCGAATTTCACTGCATCGACACAAGGCGCAGCAGCAAGGCTACCACGCGCCCAACGGAGAACTAAAACACCGCCCAAACCCAGCGAGCAACACGCTGCATCTAAGCGACAGAGCAGGCAGATACAAGCTTTGGATATCGACGATGAAGTGCTAGATAAGCTCATGGGTCCGCGGAACGAGAATGAGAGCAGAAGCGGGATACAAAGCAGTGCTTTCCTTCTGAAGCAACGCATGCGGGCTTGCTCTCGAGAGAATCTGCGTAATGTCGGCACAGTCAGCTCAGGAGCCACGGAAAGCCTTGTCGAGGGCAATGGACAGTTGCTCACCGAAAACGAAGTTATTGATATGTTCGTCGGGGCACCTTTATTCAGGGTAGAAGAGCAAGGTCATGGTTTGAACAGACCACAGGTCGTGTTTCGGGGCGGTAATGTGGGACATGGTAAGAAATACGCTTCTGATCATCAGGACTTGGGTCATGAAGCTTTTGAAGCTTGCACAATGGGTGTGAGAAGAGCAAGAGACAGTGATGAGGAGCTTGTTGGTGATGGAAAGACGAATACGGCATGTAACGGCAGCAATGGGGCTTTATTCCCCATGGAAGTACCCACCATGCTGAGTGCACAAGGCCTCTTGCCTGGAACAACAGGTTTCGAGCATTTCCTTGAGCTTCCGATTGCAGACAGCAAAGTTCATGGCGAACAGTCGGCCGATTTCTCAACAAAGCGTGCAATGCTGGAAGAAGATCCGGAGCAACTCGGCTTGCGTGAGATAGATCTCGAGCATATAATTGATCGCCTCTCGGAGCTGGACGCCATCTACGCTAACCGACGACCCGAGGCTGATACATGGAATAGAGCAAAGGTTGAAGAAATGGGAGAGGACCTCTTCGCTCATTTCCTGGATTCTGAGCTCGGCACTACAGATGCAGGCACTGGCAGCGTCACTTTGAGGACTCAGATCGAGGCTCTCACAAAGGTCCTGGTGCAAGAAGGGCTGTGGTGGGACTTCAGCTTGGTGGAGTGGCGGATCAAGCTTGGCCTGCTTCTCTGGGCAGATGCTCCACAGGATTCACCTGAGTTGCCCCGGGAGCGAGACGTGCTCTTATTACAAGTCATGCTGGCAGCGGAGCTCCTCATTCGGCTGAGCGACCTGGAACTAGCATCAGACAACACGGAAGATGATAAAGATGCGCTCTTGACTTCTCGTCAAGGGTTGCCACGGAAGTTACAGTATGACCTACTGCTTGCACGCATCTTCATGGAGAACGTCAGCATCTCCCTCAAGCCAATGAGAAGCATTAAGGCCAACAGGATGAGCTCGTTCTCAGCAATCACCTTCCTCACGGCCAGGGAGTCGCAGGGTGACACAGAACCAGAATTCGAGCCGTTTATCCAGCCTAAGCACCCGGAGCAGCAATTGAGAGGTCTACTAGACTTTGCAGAGAAGTTGGAGTGGCCACACACTGGGCATGTTCGAGGCCAGCTTAGTGCCAAGCTTTCACCAGCGCGGCAGAATGGTATGAGCGACGCAAAGCAGACTTATTTAACCCCTAGCGAACCCAATGCGTCAAGACCCATCAGCGGCTTTAGCGCTTACGCTACGCCTTTAAGCAGTCCTCTCCGTACTGGCTTTACATCACGTACTCATTTAGACGTTGAGGGAACCAGTTACTTGGGGGGTCTTCCGTCCCCTCAGCAGACGCCAGAGAAACGCCCACAGGTAGAGAGGAGAGGGACTTCTGCCAGTCTGCAACTTTTCGTAGCTCGTGACACAGCAGAGACAGACCCTCCACTTGACGCCTTCGAAGTTGGCGGCTGGCTGAGTCGCTCATGGCTCTCTGGACTTGTATTCCCGGGTGAAGCAGCAAGTCATTTCTTGATATCGACTCTTCTTGAGAATAGCCGACCAGCTATCGAAGCCTTGGGAGATGAAGCAGATCTCTACGGCGGTTTTGCTTACCAGGCAAGGAGTTATTGGAGTACCAGCTCGGTGGTTGGACGGGTGCTTGGAGCAGTGAAGGACAGCAAAGAGGTCATGGGTTGGATCAGCATTTCTATCGTGCCACAAAATCAGGAGCAGGGTTGGATGGCGGTGCATGTTGCGAAGCCTCACAACCAGTCTTCCACAGGCCAGGCCAGGATTAAAGATCCTGCTGCAATTGCTGCAGATTCGGATCCTCTACACGGCGTAGGCGCAAGGAATGCACGAGCAGATGACTTTAAGACCCCCATGGATGGACCGCTCGTCCTGGGGAACGAAGTGCGCTTTCTCGGCATGTCCCTACGGAAACGTAGTACCTCCCATTCAGAGGTCGCAGAGAACTGCCATCAAGTCGCCGTTTTATCTTTCAACTCACCCCTGAACAAATCTTTACCAAAGCTGGAAGTCGAGCTCAGATACGACGTGCACTTCGTTACTGCCTACCCTTGCCACCCTGAGTCGAAGCCACAGCGGCAATCCACTACGGCACTGAAAACAACCTTCTCCGGAACGTCGGACCAAACAATGCTGTCACCCGCTTCGGGACAAACGCCGTGGAGAAACTCAGATCAGACCATGCTCTCACCCACCTCGGGACGAACGCCCCTCCTATCCAAAAGAACCAGCTCGATCCCTTCCATCCCCCGGACGCGAACGCTTTCCGCGCCCTCAGTCCCCGCCGCAGACTCCGCTCGAGCTTCAACTCAGACCTCTTCGCCCGTCACTCTGAGTCCGAAAGACATGCAAAAAGAACTCCCTCCGCCTCCTGCACATCCCTTGCACGTGGACTACCGATATACCGTCATCCCAGCCGCTAGCCTCCTCACCGCCTCCCCGTCGCAACCTCGCCTGTCCTCCGTCGTAGCCAAAGCCAAAGCCCACCGTCCAAGGGCGATGACTTCGCCATCTCAGAAACCCGATAGGCGGGATTCAGCGGCGGCAGCAGATGCTGCTTCGACGCAGGGGGAGGATGAAATTGTCGTGCTCGACTGCCGCGGGACGGAAGATCTGGACCTGCTGGCTCGGACTTGGTGTGCGAAGGTCGGGGAGAATGCGGTCGTGGGGAGGACGGAGCTGACTTGTTTGTCGTGCTGTGTAAGAGAAGCAAAGGCGCTGGGGGTTGGGGTTGTGATTAGGATTTAAGGGCGGTTCTTGGTTCTTTCCTCATCGAGATTGAATTCCTGCTTTGATGCGTCCATATATATGTGTGTGACTCGCACGGCTAGTGGATGGCTCGTACTGCAGATTGTCAAACACTGATTTTAACCGCCACGTAAAGAATACCCTTGCTGTACTTTCTTTCTTTCTTTTTTTCCAAAAAAAAAAAAAAAAGTTTCCTTTTTATTCTCTTTCCCCTTTTGCGCCCCTTTCTCTTCTTTCGGCCCTGAATCATGGAGAAACGCTATTGCTCTAGCATTCTGCTCATCTTGATCACGAAATCCTTTACCAAAATTCCTACTCCACAGAAACTCCTTACATCGTCAACCACTCCCCCCAATTCCTCGCCACGTTCGTAGACTGCCTCCGTCGACTACACATAGCCGCATCCGCCAGCTCCCCGCCCCTCTTGCTCCTATCCCCGCCTGCTCTCTTCGGCTTTCCACAACGGCAGGAAGGTTTCAAAGTCCTCGATTAAACGCTTTACCCTTTTGAACTCTAGGCTTGCGTCTACGGGTACGGCTTCGGTTTGCAACCATTGGAGGGCTGAAGGGGGGAGTTTGCTTCGTAAGAGGTCTTTGTTGCTCTGTAGATCGGGGAAGGCGAGATTGGTTTGAGGGTGCATTTGTCGGAGTTTGATTAACAGGAGGAGTAGATTCGTTTCGGGCGATGAGCATGTAGTCAGTTTGTAGTTGCTGCTGCTGCCGCTGCTACTCGGCAGACCTTGACTTCGTGCATGTAGCGCATATAGACGCCGCCGATGTTCTGCAAGAGTGACAAGCATGACGTTTCTCAGCGCAATGCTTTCTACAGATGGAAAGGTTGCGGTTGTGTGCAATAAACTGCACACGTCGGTCTGGGCGGTGAACGCTACGTTCCAGAACTCCAATCTACGCAGGTTCGACGAACTCTCGCGGAGAGCGAGCCAGGTCTCTGGGTTGGATGCATCGGAGGAAGTGTCGAAAGTTAGTCTAGATCTGGTGCCGGCAAGACGGAGGGTTCGGATGTTGCTCAGATCTACGATGTGTGAGTGGGTAACGACCTTGGCTCCGGCATTGGACTGCCGCGTACTTCCTATGATCGTCAAAGCTTCCAGACGTGTATTGTAAGCCTCCAAGATAGCGGCAAACACGTGTAGGGCGAAGAGATGGGCGTCATCTTGTGCGTGTCCGACTTCGAAGACGATGTCGCTCAGTGTGGGTGGCAGACAGAGCATGACGACGGCTAATGCGTCGATCTCTCGCTTGCGCTGACGGTCTGCATTGCTTGGGTGCCATCTCCAAGCTTTGGCCGATTCTTCCAAAGGGCTAACGCGGTCACCGTCTATCGCGGAAGGTCTGAATGGACCCTCGGTCCTCAAGTTGGATAGAGAAGAGTCCCGCGGTGGTGGAGTGTCGTATACTGAACGGTTGGCGCGGTACCTTTGCTCTAGAGCGTCGAAACTCGTGGTCATGATTAGTCTGCGCATGAGCTGCTCGGCACTATGTGGATGCTCATGGCTTTCAAATGCAGTTGAAAGACATTGAGCACGCTCCTGAACTAGGTGATTGAGACGGTTGCGGTGCGACGAATGCAAATCTTGATGCCACTTCTTGTCTCCTTCGCTTTCCTGGTTCAGTGCGGTGAGCTCCGGGGACAGCCAATCATCTATATCGTGGTGTGCAGCAAGCACGGGTGGCGAAGTCGTCTGTCTGGGTCGATAGCCGATGGCAGTGTGGACATGGACATTTCTGATCCATCGACTGAGTTCTGGCTTCTCCCTTCTCAACCGGAGCAGTGGTGGCTCCAGCAGCTCGCCACCCACCCATCGTAGGCAGAGGCTGACGTTGCGAAAGAGAAGGGGTGTGATGGTGTGGCGGAGGTATTTGCATGTCAGCGAAATGTTGAGGATATCGCTGCGTTCTGGGGTAAGATGGACGGACCGGTCCCAGTCCAGAGAGGCGAAGATGCGCTGGAGAAGCTCGGGAGGAAGAGTGAGGATGGTGGAATGGGAAGGGGAAGACATTGTTGTCCTGGTCTGATACTATGTAGTTGTGTTTGATGTGTCCAGATGACTAAGGGCAAAGGATATGTATGTAGTAGCACTGCAATGCTTATACAGGCATACCTCTACTATGTACCTTACTACTACATAGCATGCACATATAGCATGTATCTAGGAGGTACGGAGTAGATGACATTCATACGTCCGGCCATTCAAGCTGCTTTCACGTGAATAGGTACCTTACCTACCTTAGGGATAGGTAGGTACCTAGGTAGGCTGAAGGCTGAAGCGCGTCAGCAGCGCGCGTTTCGGGGGAATGTCGGAATTGGCTTTCGCGGCGCGAGCGTGTCCGCATCATCTTCCTCCATCATCTTTCCTTTCTTGCCGGCCGCCTTCAATGTTCAACTCGATCTCAACTCGACCAACCACCCACCCTTCCTTGCTCCGCCAGGCCAGACCGACTCTCTTGCTTTCTTTCCTCCTGTCTTTCTTTCTTTCTTTCAAAGGGGGTAGTGGAAGTGGAAAAGGCATTGACTTTCAAGTGAAGAGAGCCTCGTGGAGCATTTAATACGAGAAGAGCGCACTCTTCCTTCATCAACCTTCCTCGGCCTCAGTGTTTCCCATATCCGCCGCCTACACCGACATCCTCATCTCTACGTTTTGCATTGACAAGGCTTTGGCTCATTCGGCATCCCTTCTTTCCACATTGGCGCCAACATCAACATCCAACCAGAGCCAGAGTTCGAGACACAGACAGACAGGCGGAGAGGCAGGCGGGCAGGCGGGCAGGCAGGCAGGCAAGCAGGCAAGCATTCGGGCGGCAAAGAAAGAGGTACACTGCCTCAGCGGTGGCCGTTTGTGCTTGCCATTTTTGCATCGTCCGTTAGAGATAGTAGTCACTCGTTCGGCCGAGCCAGAGTGAGCCAACTAAGTGCTCACGGCTCGGTCTCCGTCCATTCAAGACCAACCTTATCTGTGCATCTTCTTCCGCCACCAGACATACGTGCTCGACCACGATGGCGGCCGAGGTGCTCGTTGGTCAGCTAGAGTACGTTCCCCACGTTCTTAGCCCCCTGCTGTCAGCTCCAAACAATGTTTGATCGTGCTGACAATTTGGCAGACAAATCAAACGCCTTGACGACGAAGGATACCATTGGTTCTGTCCGCGAACGTCTCCTAGCGATCCGAACCTGTTCTACGACGAAGACCTCCTCGACCAAATCAAGAATGAGACCCAGGAAGAGAAAGAGCGACGTCACAAAGCAATAGCCGAGGCGGAATCTCGACGTGACACTGCCATTGCGGCCAGCGAGATCCTCGCATACTCCGATGCCACGAGCTATCAAGAAACTTTCAAAGATGGTCTCAAACATCAGCTTCAAAGATGCGATGTCTGCATCCGGGAATTTCATAGGAGCAGGGCCCGGTTACGCAGCACGCTGGAGGAGAGCCATGATTCCGACGAGGTGGCCGTCTTCATGCGAACATTCGACGACATGAACATCTCCCGTATTGCTTCCGGTCTCAAGTCCATGACCGAGAATCTGCTCGACCTCCCTCCCGACCAGAGAAGCATCGCGACCGCTGGAGACGAGGGCATGTACGCTCTGTTCGAAAGTCTGCATTGCATACCCTTCCTCAGAGACGAAACCCTACTGAGAGAGCATCTTGATCAACCCTTTAAGATGGTGCAGAGTAAAAAGAAGCTCAAGATTCCTGCCTATGCACCTGGCATGGCGGCTTTCCTATTCAGCCACGAGGAGCTAAGATCGAGCTGGGCTTACAGGAATATGAACAGCATCAAGCGCCCACTCACCGGTCCCGAGTTCGAGCACGGCGTCAAGCCTTTTCTTGAGAGCAGCATGCATCGTGTCAATGTCTTGTCTCTTGAAATGGACTTTCTTCCGACCTTCTGGAAGGCCGTCCACCAAATTCTCTCTAAGATGACAAAAGATGTGCTATCTGCCCACATCAGAAGCCTCGAGCCCAACTTATATACCCTGGCAATGGAGCATTGGCAGCTTGACGCTTCCCATTTTGCGGATATGACGGCATGCTACACCATTTTGCTTACTCTGTCTCCGGCTGACTTCTGGGATGCCATGGGTGGTATCAATGGTCAGCATGTCGTTGAGAACATTCTGCGAAGCCCGGTACTTCAGCGGCTACTGAGGGAGACAAGGGAAGAAGTACCATTGCACTTGGAAGAGAAGCTCTCATGGGTGCTGCCTTTCATGAAAAGCATGAAGCCAGCCAACCTTGTTCCGCCAACCCGCGCCATGCTTGACCAGCTACTGAAGGAGTTTCAGGATGAGAACAAGGGCTATTCACGATACGCCAAGAGAATTTGTTGGTCTATCGGACTGCAGGCTCTATTGTGCGCTCTCCAGCGCGCTCGCGCGAGTTTGCGTGGAGATACGGTTGTTGTCCACCTTGTGGAAATTGTCTCGAAAGACCATATCCATAACTTGATGCAGGAGCTTGATGGCATTGAGAAGAAGACTGAGTTGCAAGTGGATGAGCAAGAACAGCTCGTTCTCGACATCATCGAAAACACACTGGCGCTCGATATCCAGACCTTGAGCCAGGCCAGACAAGTCATTTTGACTACCAAGGAGCTTGAAACGAATGATGCAGTTGGGCTATCATCTTTGCAGACATGGAAGACCGCTATTCGGAGCTTGAAATCAGGCCATGCCTCGTTGCCGACATCTATCGTGTCGGGTATTGATGGTCTGCTACATCTCGAGAAGTTTACGCCTCGGCAGATGCAGGCTGCACGACAACATACAGAGAAATGGAATCATGGATACGACCGACTACTCACGCTCGTGGGCCAGGAGCTGCTTGACCGTCTCGAAGCATTTTCTGCAGAGCAGCTGGTGGAATTGTATCAGGAGCAGAAAGCTGCTCGTGGGCTGGTAAATTTGCTGTTCAGCGGCGAGGGTCATATTCACCAGTCCACCCTTGCTGTCTTCAAAAACCTGAGCGGTGAGGACAACAGGCGGGACTGTCTGATGCATCTCGTCAAGGCCTTCTTCTCAACTACGCTCACTGCAGTTGCCAACGCGCAGAGTGTGATTGCGAAGCATCACGTCTTTGCGCCTTGCTCCACTTTCATTAAGATCAGCACCGACATCTTGAGCTGTCTCTGCGACTCCAATGATGGCGTTCTACGCTCCAAGACGATTAGCGAGGAGGCTGATATCAAGGCACTGGAGCTTTTCTGGGAGATGACGTGGACTGCCTTGGAAACTATCTTCCGTCAGACTGAGCCTTGGAGTAACCTAGGCTACGATAAGACGATGATGCAGGATTTTTGCCGTGAGACGATGGACTTCGCCGATTTCGTCTTCGATCAGTATTCTATCATTGCGCATACGCTCACCTCTGCTCGCTCTGCTCAGGGTGGAAAAGGTGGCAAGGAAGTCGGCAAGGCCCTTCTCAAGTTCCCTACCGAGGCTTTTACCAATATCATCAGGTGGTTGAGGTTAAGAGATGAGTATCTCATTACTCGTGCCGTTGGCTTAACGGCCAAGATCCTGGTCCGCCTTCAAGAAGTCGGGATCGAAATTGATGCCAAAGCTGCCCAGTACATCGAGGATGTGGTCACGTCTTCGGAAAAGAATGCGAAGATCAAGACGAAGTTGACTATGAACCAGAAGGCTGAGTTGCAGCGGGCTTTGGAAAAGCATCTGGGAGAGTCGATCGAGGTCACCGAGTCGAGACCGGTGGCTAGCGCTCAAGCGAAGAAACAGGGTACGCTTGCCGGATGGGCAAGTAGCAGTTCTGGGCGCAGTACTCCAGTGGAGGGCGCGAAGCCAGCCAAGAGGCCGGGTACAATTGATGTCGATGCTTGGTCTGCAAAGAGCGATGCCGATCGAGAGAAGAGGAGATTGGCGCAGGAGCACGATAAAGCGTATGCGGATCTGATCGGTGGCGCTTCCAAAGGCAGCGAGGCTTTCAAACAGATGCAGGCCGGTAGGAAGCTGCCCCTGTCCAAACCCATGCCGGCAACACAGAAGGCTGCGCAGCGGCAGCAGGATGACCACAAAGGCTTTCTTACCAAGCGGAAGATGGAGAAAGAGGCTGCTGAGAAGCGTAAGGCGGAAGAGCTGGCAAAGCAGAAGTTGGGTGCGGGTTCAGGTGTTGCTGGATTGGGCGACATGGGCAAGGATCACTCCGTCAAAGGTCAAGGTGTCTATGTCGACTCTGATGAGTCGGAGAGCGAAGATGATGACGATGATGACGAGGCGAAGCAGCTCAATGATGAGCTCTTCGGCGACACTTCCAAGACAAAGAAGATTGTCAGACCAAACGTGGATCCGAACGGAGCTGTAGGCTTGAAGCCAGAAGTGAAAAAGGGTCCGACGAAGATTCAAAGGACACAGAGGAATGCAAGAGACATGAGGGCGAGACTGGCACCGGACCTTCAGCCCTTACACAAGGTCATCTTGAAGTGGGACTTCTTCCATGACGGCGACTATCCTCCAGGCGCCCAGCCGCATATCTTCCGTCCTGTCGCAAACGCGTTCACCGATCCCATCTCTTACCAAGACACTTTCGAGCCGCTTCTCACACTCGAAGCATGGCAGGGGATGGTTAGAGCTCGAGAGGAGAACACGGCGAAGCCCTATGAAATCAAAGTTCTCAACAGGAGTAACGTAGACAATTTCATCGAATTCAGCACTGTGGTCGGACAGGCTGAGAATAGGGAGATGCAACTTGGCGAAGGCGACATCGTGCTCCTGTCCAAGGCACGCAAGCCGGCAGATGATGGCAGCGCTCCCCATGCGCTGGCGAGAATCGCCAAGATGAAGCGGGTGAAGCAGCAGCTGGAGGTCGTCTATCAACTCATGCCGCAGACTTCTCTCGCTCCGGGTCTTACCATGAATGCGGTTGTGTACGGGCTGAAGCTTCAATCTATCGTACCGCTGGAGAGAGAATACGGTGCCCTGCAAGCACTGCAGTATTACGACCTTTGCAACCAGATTGTGAAAGCGGCGCCCAGTAAGAGAATCAACTTCAGCGAGAAGCAGATTGCAGGTGCACAGGATACATGGAATGTGAATCGTGCCCAGGCTGAGGCGATCTGTGCCGCGCAAGAGAATGAAGGCTTTTCGCTGATTCAGGGTCCGCCGGGATCGGGTAAGACTAAGACGATTGTTGCCATTGTTGGTGGTCTTCTCAGTCATTCGCTCGGAAGCGGCAGCGGTGGATCGACACGAATCAATATGCCTGGGAAGGGCGCAGTTGGTGGCGGTGGCGACTCAGCTAGCAGAAAACTGCTGGTTTGTGCGCCTTCCAATGCTGCCGTGGATGAGTTGGTAATGCGATTGAAGGAAGGCGTCAAGACGAAGAGTGGGAGATCATACCCGCTTAACGTTGTGCGCATCGGTCGCAGTGATGCCATCAACCAACAAGTCATGGACGTGACAATCGACGAGCTGGTTGCGAAGAAGCTCGGTGGTAACAGCACCGATGAGGCGACCCGGGCTAAGAACAACGAGCTATTCAAGGAACACGAAAAAGTGTCCGGCGCCCTGCGTGAGCTGTACCAGAAGCGCGACAGCGGTGATGTCAAGGGCAAGGAGCTCGCAGACCTCGAGCAAGAAATCATTACCATCCGCCGGCGGAAGAACGAGCTTGGTGTCCGTATCGACAATGTCAAGGACCAAGAGCGCAACGCCGGTCGTGAAGCCGAACTCAATCGCAAGCGCGCCCAGCAAGCCGTTCTGGACGATGCACATGTCATCTGTGCCACCCTGAGCGGTTCTGGTCACGATATGTTCCAAGCCTTGAACATCGAGTTCGAGACTGTCATCATAGACGAGGCTGCTCAGTGTGTAGAGATGAGCTCCCTCATTCCTCTCAAGTACGGCTGCATCAAGTGCATCATGGTGGGTGATCCGAAACAGTTGCCACCTACTGTGTTTTCGAAGGAAGCGGCGAAGTTCCAGTACGAGCAGTCGCTCTTCGTACGTATGCAGAACAATTTCGCAGATGAGGTGCATTTGCTGGATACGCAGTACCGTATGCATCCTGACATCTCGGTCTTCCCGTCACGGACTTTTTACGACGGCTTATTGAAGGACGGAGAGGGCATGGCTCGGCTGAGAGAACGACCATGGCATGCAAGCGCCTTGCTCGCGCCATATCGATTTTTCGACGTCCAAGGACAGCATCAATCTGCGCCGAGAGGTCACTCGTTGGTCAACGTTGCAGAGATCGATGTCGCCATGGCGATGTACGAAAGGGTCACGAGCGATTTTAAGAACTACGACTTTACTGGCCGGATTGGTGTGATCACACCCTACAAGAGTCAGCTAAGGATGCTCAGGGATCGCTTCTCATCACGTTTCGGTAGCGGCATTTTCGACACGGTCGAGTTCAACACTACAGATGCTTTCCAAGGCCGTGAAAGCGAGATCATCATCTTTTCCTGTGTGCGTGCTTCGCCGGCTGGTGGTATCGGTTTCTTGCAAGATATTCGACGTATGAACGTCGGTCTCACGCGTGCCAAGTCAAGCTTGTGGGTGCTCGGTAACTCGGACAGCTTGGTGAGAGGACAGTTCTGGAAGAAACTTGTCAACGATGCTCAAGCACGAGATGCCTACACCACGGGTGATTTACTGGGAATGCTCAGAAAGCCATCAACTGCGTTCCCTGCGAGCACGATGAAGACGCACTCAATGCTCGATGTTGGCAGTCACGTTCCGCAGATGAATGGTGACGGTGACTCGAGGCGTCCGTCAGGAGGCACGCCTGGTGCTGCAGATCCCCGCAAGTCTGCGACGCCTACCACGGTCGAGCCATGGAAGTCTGCTACACCCGCTCAAGAGTCAGATAAGATGGAAGGCGTGCGTTACCGTTTCGAAGACCGTACGTCCAAGAAGCGGGCTGCTGCTCCGGATGACGGCAGTGACAGGAAAGTACCCGCAGTTGACAGGAGCTCGGTGGACGACGACGTTGAGATGGAAGACGTGAGAGATGAGTCTGTGTCGACCAAAGGAAGTCGCACAGGCACTCCTTACGGTGATGCTGTGCCGTCACTTGATGGTGGCAAGTCTAGGGCTGAAACGCCCCTTTCCGCTATTTCAGATGCGGAAGGGAGAGTAGCAAACCCGGCTAATGGGTCTGTCAAGCCTAGACCGGCAAGCGCGGCGCCCCCTACTACTGCGGCTGCTCCGCCTCAGGCTGGAGCGATGAAGAAGAAGGCAACCGCGTCACCGTTCATACAGAAGAAACCTAAAGCAAGGCGGTGAAGATGATGTGTGAGAGATGAGACGGAGAGGAGCAGCTTTTTAGCCTTTTCTCACAGCATTGAAAAGAGTCCGTCCACGGATCGTGCTCATGCACGTCGGGAGACAGGTCATTATATTCCCGAAAGCTCTGACCGACGTGGTGCACCGACAGGATAAGACATGGGAGGTGAGATTGGCTTTTCCACAAGCTACCTGCCTGTCCCATCGACAGATAGCTTCTAATGTGCGACTATATAGTTTCTGAGAGCACTGCAACGAGGCAGTGTGTTTTCGTGATGGTCAATCGACCCTTTAAGTGTTGGTGTCATGTCTCAACATGCATTTACACAAAGTACATGACATGGGATGGACCGGCGAAATGACAGCGGTTGCCGTGGCAAGGAAGTTCCCGTTACATGACATCGCGTCTGCTAATCGTGGTTGAGTCCCTAGTGCCACGTCCCAATGGCAGCACAAAATGGAGCATCTTGGGGATCACAGATCCGAATTTTCCGATCAAAGAGCGCACCAGTCCACCGTCCGTCCGTCGGCATCCCTGTTTTCGGCGGCGGTCCATGCTGATGTTGTGTCACCTCGCCATGCAGCTGATCCTTTACGGGGTGCGTCTCCCTCCCTTGCTTGTGCGTATTGCCGTCTGCTTTCCCAGTGGTCTTCCAGGGCGCTTGCCTATGTCCTAATCATCGCGACCTCCTATGTTCATCAACCCTTGACATGTTGGTCAAAAGTAAAACGCTGAAAGACGACTGGCGTCGGAAGTTTGTGCCATCGTTGGCCACCGACTCCACGGTTGCAAGCTCAGATGGTGGCTCTCTCACCCGGTCATCCTGCTCCAGTCACTCCGCCCGCTGCATATGCTGTAGCCGCGGATGCCGTGGTACAGTTTCTGCTAGGGCGCTCCCGTTGCCTAAGTTGCGGTTTTCCTTGCGGCTTTGTGATGCTCTGGCAGTGTTGTAGGCTACTATTTACTCCCACAGTTGCACCATGAGGGGGACGCCGCTCTCTATGTCTAGGCTTGTGGCTGTTCTTTCCCTGCTCTTTGATTTTGCCTCCTCAGCAAGTCCTAGCTGACGCTCGACACGTCTCCTATCGAACAGGACACTGTCGCTCGCGCTCAATGGTAAGTCTGCGAGATGCTACCTGGTCCGTGACTGATCTGAAGCAAGACACAGCAGCGTACCCTACAAAGATTCCGTATCCAATGCAGCTTTCCGGCCAGCATCGCCGGCACCCACTTCGAACTCCGGCCTTCGTCGATCATACGCCCAAGGAGTTCGAAGTAATCCCCATCAGCCCCTCTCAGTCACCTGAGATATTCGGCTCTTCAAACATGCCCTTGAAGATCTCCCTGCCTTATTCTAATTCCAATATGGGACAAGGTTCTTCCGTCCTTGAGCGGGACGGTGCTCGGAAGCCAAGCGGTTCTATCTTACGGGAGGACTCGATCAAGATCGAAGAAGAGACCGGTGACGTCTCTCGTCCAGACTCATGGTCTATCCACTGTGCCCGTACCGATCAGGCTCCCTACCTTACAGGCAAACGCCAGAAAGACGACGACGACATGAATACGACTACAAGTCTCCCTCGTGTGCCCAGGGATAATGCATCACATGATCTTGCCTTCTTCTTGCGGACGACTGGGCCTACTGCACCTCACCGACGGCCTAGTAAGGTTGAGCATCCGGGGCGTGCTGCCGCGCCGAAAACTGCTCTGCGCTTTTTCAAAAGACAGAAACGCTCTCCAGTCCCACATACAGCACCGTTTGATAGGTACATTACTTGTGACAGCTCACATGTGGACACGTACTGATGGTAGCAGATTCAATGGTGTGCTCCGTGACGAAGGAGGGCTGCTGCATGATATTCCCGACGGGGTTGAACAGCGGTCAACCTCTGCTGGTAAGTCGTGGTTCTTATAAGGTCGACCTCGTCCGCTGATTCATTCAGGCCAAAGATACTTGGCTCTTCAAGTTCCGTCCCCTCTCATCGAGGGAGACATCGTTCCACCTTTGCCAACAAAAGTGGTTGATCCCGAGCCAATGTGTCAACAAGACTGCAAACCTGCGGCGCTTTCACTTGAGCCTCCAAATCACACCATACTCGACTCGCAAGTGTCAGTGTCTTTCGCAGACGACATGAACTCTAGTGACGTCCTCGACACCTGGTTCATGAGCCTCAGCAAAGAACAACCTCGACGAGAAGATTTGACACCACCGCGGAAATCGTCCACGCATTTACCATGTGTGCAAGATAATACCGTGCGATTTGTCAATCATTCGTCTTCGCCAATCAGGCCTGCCGCATCGGACCCGCCTACGCCCGAGCCAGTATCTGCAGTTTCAATGGCAGAATCAAACTGGACCGAGATACAAGAGGATACTCCCAAGCGACCACTCGAAGAAGGCCAGGCCCTGTCAAGTCACCCAGTACGAGCTTTGTCTTTCAGTACGCCGCCGCCGAAGATCTCGCTTCCGAAAGAAGAATTCCCTGTTAAGCATCCCAGCCCCCAGAAGGATGTAGAGATCAGACATCCTGCGCCTCGTCGATTTGCCAGTCACCCGGTGTTGCTGCAAAGAGCGTCCAGTATTGCCTCAACGCTCTACCCAAGAAGCATGTCAGAAAGCCCGGGCCCTCCACCTCCAAAGAGCCCGCTCCGGCTTCGAAGAGATCCACGGACGATTGAAAATGTCATTGCTTCACACAATAGCGCTCGCAAGGCGACTCCAAAACTTGCCCCTAGCATACTTCCGGCTGGCGAAAACAAACCAGGAACGACACCACCGATCAAGGCAACTGTTGTCACGGAATGCACTGGACCAATAAAGCGCCCAAAGTCTCGTGAAAGCAAGCCCGTCAGGCATCCAGCCTATCCATACTCTCGCAAGGAGCGCGAGGAACGTATTCGGCAACGCAAGCTTCGCGATCGGCCACAGCCCCCACCCCTCCCACAGACTATCGACTCAGTGGTCAATGCCACCCCACCTCTACCTCCTCCAACACGACGCTTGCGGAAGCTGAGACCGCAGATACTGATACCGGAGCTACGCCCGGCACCCTTGGTCACTCGCGCATCATCGCCTGCCTCGAGCACGGCAAGTTGGAAGAAACCCACCGAGACGACTCGTACACCGGTCTCGCCTGTGCCATCAGAAGAGATGTCGCAACTCAATACAGAGCAATCGGGTTACACGCCAGTATCCCCATGCACTTCGAACGGCAGTGCCTCTGGAATGACTATGAGCCCTGTCATGCTCGTGGCTGAAGAAATTCCCGTACCCAAGGCAAAGGGTCCTGCCAAACCAGCCAAATTGATTGTCAAAGAAGGGAAGAGCTACGCCCCCCGGCCTCGATCTGCTTCGATTCCTAAAAGTGCTTTGAAACGGCGAAGTCGTACTGCGCTCAATACCCCAACTAGCCATACTCCTCCTCGCTCTGGAAGCCCGTCGGGTGAAAGACGAGCGCAAGATCAGGACGATACGCCTCCCCTTCCTTCTCCGCCACCGAATAGAGCTCTACCACCTACTCCGCCGGCTTCCGGCTCTGAAAAGCCTGCAAAAGCCAAAAACGGCGCAGAGAGTAAGAAAGAGCTCCCTGTCCCACCAGCCTATGAGATTGCCCCGCCGGACCTCCCCCCGCCCCCTAAACGCCTCGAGGCAGCAACTCCGCACGTCGCCACACAACAAGTCTCACCCCGCAAGAGCGCCATCCACACAGCGCCCTCCAGGGACTCGAAGAAAACGGCGCGGATAGACGCACGGCTCGCAGCGCTAGAGAAACAGAACGCCATGCTCTCGGCCGCATTGATGGCAGTACTCAGGACGAACGGGGAGCTCAACCGCCCTCTCTCGATCGTGGCTGCTGGCGCTGAGCCCGAAACCCCACCGAAGCCTATGGCGTGGGAACATCGCATCGCGCGCCGCAGCGCGGCGAGTCAGGCGGCCAGCCATGCGGCGAGTAGTAGTAATGGGAGTGCGCTGGAAATGTATATCCAGACGAGGCAGGGGAGTAGGAATGTTTGAGGATTTGTCTTGAACGTTCTGGGGCTGTATTTTTAATGGTGATATTAGTAAAGGGAAGATGTGCCATGTGATCTCGCGTTTGGCTTTTTCTCCTTCTACTTTGTCTATTCTAGACATGTTGTTGTTCACATCGTAACGGTTCCACGATTGCTTGTCTTGTCGTCACTAGGCGCTCCGATCATCTCCAGACTGACTACCAAGCCGTCTCTCTGCACTCTCTTTGGTCAGGTGAACGGCGAGAGCGAGCAGTTAGCTGTGAGATGAGATACCGCTCTGGCTCTGACAAGTCGTTCGTTAGTCAACGGAGTTTAGATATCCTGGCCTGCTATATCGAGGCCCAGAGAACATTAGAGCGGTGCACCAAATCGGAACTTTGGTTCCTTTTTCGGAATGCATGCCAACATGGTATCGAGGTATACAAGGACAGTTGCAAGCGCTATTAGAGCGTTCTTAAGTATAGTGGACATGTGAGTGCACCAGACGGCGTGAGAAAAGAGAACCTCCATGGCGCCGACCAATCCGACTAGTCATGAGGAGCTGAATATCTTTTCTATCAATCGTGGAGAAGATACAGACACCGTTCCGATGGTAATGTGTGCGATAAGATGACTTTCCGGTCCATGTCATAGTCCTTCGGCTATGGCGGGTATAGCGGTGGCGGTTTCACCCGAGATGCGAGGTGACCTCCGCACGACCCGCCGATGGCTCCGATGGCCAATGCAGGATTGATGGTCCGGACAGGAGATGGCGGGTATGTCTTATGGAAAGCGATGGCCGCTGTAACTGATTTTCGAGTGCATGAGTTGCCTAGCACAACATCGGCTACTCTGTAGCTGCTCAAGCAATTGCTTCGTACCTACTAAGGTACTGTATGCGTAGAATGAGAGAATGAAGCACAACGGATGAAGTCATGGTTGACCAAGGTACATGCTATGTCGTAGTAGTGGTCCAAGCTCTCTACCCCAGAAGTTCACAAGCCGAGTTGGAGCTCGGCTGAGGGGAGCAACGCAGCGAGCCACAGGCAAGAGGGGAGCTCCTCTATGAGACAGACACCAGCAAGCAATCAACTTCCGCACCGCCCATCCTCGGCTTCTCACCTCCCACTCAACCCTCACCATCTCCCTCTGAGGTCATCATATAAACTCACTCTCCCTTCTCTCCGTAGGTGTGCTTTTATTCCCCTCTTATACTTCCGCTCTTCTCCTCTTTCCCACCAAGTATTTACTGTGTTCCACTTGCTCCTCTATCTGTCCCCATTATATCTCAGAGGAGTATCACAACAGAATCAGTCTCGCATACTCATCCCACCATGTCTCACTCACATACCACCTCCGGCCGCGACATGGGCCGTAAGGTCGGCCCTGCCCATACCGATCAAGTCCTCCGCGATGTCAACATCCTCGGCCCTCTCAACAACGACACCAAGAAGATTCTGAACAAGGACGCCATCATCTTCCTGGCCACGCTCCAGCGTGCCTTCAATGACACCCGCAAAGCCCTGCTCCAGCGCCGCATGATCCGCCAGCAGGAGCTCGACAAGGGTAACCTGCTCGACTTCCTGCCCGAGACGAAGCACATCCGGGAGAACGATGCGTGGAAGGGTGCCCCGCCTGCGCCGGGTCTGGTGGACAGGCGAATTGAGATCACCGGCCCGACGGACAGGAAGATGGTGGTAAACGCCCTGAACTCGGACGTTTGGACATACATGGCCGACTTTGAAGGTAAGTTGACTGCGTAGCCTGTCTTCTCGCTCTCGGTCGCCCGGCATAGCTGACAGCGTAATTCCGCAGACTCAAATGCTCCTACCTGGGATAACATGGTCAATGGCCAGCTGAACCTGCACGACGCCATCCGCAAGCAAGTCGACTTCAAGCAGGGCGAGAAGGCTTACAAGCTCCGTACCGACCGTACCCTCCCTACCCTCATCTGCCGTGCTCGTGGCTGGCACCTTGAGGAGAAGCATATGACCGTTGACGGCGAGCCCATCTCCGCCTCGCTGTTCGACTTTGGTCTCTACTTCTTCAACAACGCCGAGGAGCTCGTCAAGCGTGGAACTGGCCCATACTTCTACCTCCCCAAGATGGAGTCTCACCTCGAGGCACGTCTCTGGAACGACGTCTTCAACCTCGCTCAAGACTACATTGGCATGCGTCGCGGCACCATCCGCGGTACCGTGCTCATCGAGACCATTCCCGCCGCCTTTGAAATGGACGAGATCATCTACGAGCTGCGCGACCACTCGGCGGGTCTCAACTGCGGCCGCTGGGACTACATCTTCAGCGTCATCAAGCGCTTCCGTCAGAACCCTAACTTTGTCCTGCCCGACCGTTCGGCAGTGACCATGACCGTCCCCTTCATGGACGCCTACGTCAAGCTTCTGATCAAGACCTGCCACCGTCGCGGCGTCCACGCTATGGGTGGCATGGCCGCTCAGATCCCCATCAAGGACAACCAGCAAGCCAACGACGCGGCCATGGACAATGTCCGCGCTGACAAGCTTCGCGAGGTGCGCGCCGGCCACGACGGAACATGGGTGGCTCACCCAGCCCTAGCAAGCATCGCGGCCGACGTGTTCAACACGCACATGCCGACGCCGAACCAGCTGCACGTGAGGAGAGAAGACGTGCACATCACAGCCAACGACCTGCTGAACATGAACGTGCCGGGCAAGATCACCGAGGACGGCATCCGCAAGAACCTCAACATCGGCCTCGGATACATGGAGGGCTGGCTGCGCGGCATCGGCTGCGTGCCGATCAACTATCTAATGGAGGACGCCGCGACGGCGGAAGTCAGTCGGTCCCAGCTGTGGCAGTGGTGTCGCCACGGCGTGCCGACCGAGGGCGGCAAGAAGCTCGACCGCGGCTACGCGCTCAAGCTGCTGCACGAGCAGGCCGACGAGCTGGAGAAGAAGGCCGGCAAGGGCAACAAGTACCAGCTCGCGGCCAAGTACTTTGAGACGCAGGTTACCGGCGAGGAGTACGCTGAGTTCCTGACTTCGTAAGTTTGTCCCCGTGATGATATTGACTTTGCTGGTGAGATTGTTTTTACTGACACGTGGTGAACTTACCAGGCTGCTGTACAATGAGATTACGAGCGCGAGTGAGAAGACGCCGGCGGCGAAGTTGTAGAGCTTGGGGTCTTTGAAAAGGGGAAATTGGACGAATGGATGATTCGAGTATAATGATACCTCGGCGTGCTGTGTTTTTTTCCATGTGGATATATGAGATTGTGTATGTTATGTGATTTAACGATCCAAGTGATGATATGATTATTTCAGCATTGGTTGTATGTGATAAGATATTCTACCGTAGATGTATACGGTACATACATACCTACCTAGGTAGGTAGTAGAGGACGGAGGCATCGGCGCGTGTTAGTCAGCAGGGTGAGGTAGCCGACACGTCGCCAGCAGCTTCCCATGGATGTTGACGAAGGTATACCTGGTAGCTCCTTGACAACCTACCTACACTCCCTGCTCCGGTATCTATCAATAATAGTTATTGTCCACATGCAACACACCGCTCCGCCACCTTCTTCTTAACATCTTCACTCCTCCAATGCTCGTCTCTCTCACCGTCGGCAAGGTCGACGCCGGCGTCGCCGTCCTCCTGACCGAAGACAAGCGCCTGATCGAGTTCCCTTCCATCCTCCTCCCCGCCGACATCCACAGCGGCAGCATCGTCGACATCAACGTCGCCCGCAACACCGCCGCCGAGCATCTCGCCGACCAGAAGTTCGCCCAGCTCCAACACTCCATCCTCGACACTTTCGGTTCCCGCTCTCCCTCCCCGCCCGTCCTCCGCTGCCGCAATGCCACCCAGACCAGCGTCGTACTAGAGTGGGACCCCATTGACCTCGCCACCGCCGAGCTGCGGAGTCTCAGCCTCTACCGCAATGGCAGCAAGGCCGGTAACATCCCTCCCGGCAAGCTGAGCACCAAGATCTCCGGTCTCGGCGTCGACAGCGAATACAGCTTCTCACTCGTGCTGCGCACCTCAGCCGGCCAGTATTCCTCCGAGAAGCTCGTGATCCGCACCCACAAGATGACCGACCTGACTGGTATCACCATCACGCCGGGTATCATGCCAGGCCAGCTGCGCGAGTCCCTACAGGAGGCGGTCGACCGCGTTGGCGCCAAGGTGAGCGAGACCGTCCGCATCGATACCACCCATTTCGTCTGCACCGAACCGCGGGGTCAGGGCTGGGAGAAAGCCGTTGAGATGAACGTGCCGGTCGTAGTGCCAGATTGGATCATTGGATGCGAGAGGGAAGGCAAAGTGATTGGCGTACGCGCATACTATCTCGACGCGGACCCGAGTAAGCGGCAGTTAGGCCCCGTAGGGGCAACGCAGCAACAGCATCAACAACAGCAACCGGGAGGAGGTAGTCAGAGGGGAAGCATAAGTACCCAGGGTCAGGCGATGAGGGATAGCCCACGGATCGAGCATACTCCGCCCACGCCTGAACGGCCCACCGCGAGCGAACGGACGCAGTCGAAGGAGCAGATCCCGACTTCTGAGCCTCCGGCTCCTGAAACCCCGACATCTGACCCCTCGACGCCAAAAGCGACCGAGCAAGCCCCTGCTGTGCCGCCTAAGCAATCGAGTGAGGAGACTTCCCCTGCAGCCACCCCAGCCGAGCCTAACGGAGAGGATGCGAACCTGGAAGGCTCTACGCTTGCGTCCTCGAAGCAGGACAAGGACGAGGATAAGGAGGATGACAAGGACGACGAGAACCAGAAGAGCGATAAAGATGAGAAGAGCGATGACGAAGAGGGCACCACCTCCGACGAGCCGGAGAAGGCTACGGAGAACGCTGACGACAAGGAAACGGAAAAAGAGTCCCCCGACCCGAGTGATGATCCAAAGGACAAGAACGAGACGAAGGAGAAGGAGGCCGCCGGCGTGGCGGAGGAAGATGGGAAGTTCGATGAGGTGGATTTATAGCCAGGGCATAGGTGGGTTCGAGGTTGTGAGGATGGATGAGGATAGATGTGGATGTGTGTGAATGAGTGGCAAGAGGGAGGGAGGGAGGATAGAGAGCTTGTATTTGATACCCGATGTCGGTTGAGCAACGATTTACGGTTTTCCCCTGCGCTTTTTTGGTGGAGGTTTGGTGCAGGGTTGGTGAAGAAATTTGTATCTGTATGTTGATTTTTAATGGAGTGCGTCTGCTAGGGACACAGAAAGGGTTTGTCCTGTCCTCTGATTTTCTTACTTTCTTCCCCCTTTCTGTTAGTATTCTTTTTTCACAAGTCAAGTGTGCCTAGAATCCAAGTCGCTCGGTCCTTGTTCTGGTCGTTTTCTCGGAAAAATAGGATGCAGGCTTGCTTACTTTGGGTGGTGGAGCCGGAAGAAGAATGAACGGAGGAAATTGAGATTTATTAGAAGGAGAAAGAGAGGGAGGAAGTGAAGGTTCTTGCCCTGCTATTATTAAGGGTACCAAGAAGATCGAGAACAGAGGAGCCAAGCGCTGGAGGCTTGAACTTTCTCTTATCATGCTGGCTCGCAATGAGGATTTTGACCGGCTGGACGTGTCTGTGCTCGGAAGTCCTACCAGCTGAGAAAGGGGCTAGGTTACGAGATCAAGCTCTTTCCGCTTTCTCGCCTCCCAGAGAGGGAAAGACGCAGGAGAAGGATGATTGTGGGCGTGGGTGGTACCTGAATCGCCCGAATTTTCAGAGGTTTGAGCTCAAAGAGATGACTCCCATTGATGAGCTACCCTCCATGTAACTCCCGCTTCTCACACTTTCCCCCTTTCCTTCCGAATTTCGGTTCCCTCACCTCGTAGCATCACGTCTCGTGACCGTAAGACCTAAGCTTGTGTTCCGTTTCTCGCAGACTCCGATGCCCAAGCCCAAACAGAGGTGCCCACTCCAGCGACCGCTGCTCCAGCCTGCACAATCCCCCCCGACGATTGGCACGCCGTACCCGGCCATCATGTAGCTCTGGAGCGTGCTGAACAGCACGGTCGTGACGAACGTCGCTTGGAACCATGCGGCTGCTGTGCCTGAACTGCTGGTCACCATGCATTACTCACTTGGCAAGGAAAGTGTCTTGCTGCTTACCAGCAGCTGGTCCAAGACTAGTGAAGCCGAGCGCTCCGAGCACTGGCATGGCAACGATGGCAGGGACTGCAAGGATGACGGGCCAGATGATCTGAGCTGCTGTGAGACCCGGGTGCTCGACGATGTAGGTGCGGACCCAGCTGGGGAGGCCTTCCCAGTGGATGTGACTGGGACTGTAGGCGAGGGAAGCGAAGGCTGCTTTCGCTGCTTCGACGACGGTGTTTGCTGCGTGGTTCATGGCGCGTTTTGTTTGTTCGTTTACCACGTAGGATGATATCTGTTGACTTGGTGTTGAGCCACTAGCCGACGAGAGATCTGAGCCACCGCAGATGTGGTTGGGATTTTCGTTAGTCAAGTGAGAGTAGAAGAAAAGATGAATGGCGGTTGAGGTCTGCAGAAGGCTGCTGCCCGCGAGCTTGTATCATGTGAAACTGTTCCAAGCCGAAGCTCCGGAGAGATTCACCACGTGTTCGTCTAGGACAGGACTTTTCCGTGCGCAAAAAATCTAGACTAAATGGTCTTGCAACCGAGGCTGCAGTATACAGAATATTATCAGCAACAGACTGCTCAAAATTTGCGTTCCATACCAAAGAAAGCTGCAAGACTCCCCAAGCGCCCTCGCTAAACCCTTGCACAGCCCTTTTTCCTTCGCAGCCTCTCAGTAAATCTTCTCTCCTCTCTCTCCCTACTCATCAGTCCTCAGCCCACACCAGTCAGTCCCAAGCAGCCAATCCACCCAGTAGAAAAGCCGCCAGTACAAACTAGCCCTGTCGTAATCGAACGTTCCGTCTTCCTTACGCGGCACTGTCGTCCCGATGACTTCGCTTGCGCCTAGCCATGCTGTCCAGCTTTGCTTTGGTTGCTTAGGCATCAATGCCACCTCGGCGGGAAGCGCAGACACGAATTTGGCGCCTTCGATCCGCCCACGAGTGCCGGTGCGGCGATGCGTGACTTGTTGCTGCTGTTGGTTCTGCTGCGGCCGCTGTTCGGCCAGCTCGAAGCCAGAGGATGCGCGGGCAAGCGGTGCAGCAGGCTGTTGCCACGGCGGTGGAGCGTCCCGCTTCTCATCTCTTGCTCTTCTGCGTGGTTGGTGAGGTGGTGTTTGCTGCTCCGTCTGGCTCGAGACTGTGCGCGAAGAGTCTGGGCTGACGGTCTGCGTTGAGGAGCTAGGCGGCAGCGCAACACCTCTGGTCCTTGTGCCAGCATTCGTCGCTGGTACCGCATCGTCTCTCGCTGGCCCTCGACCTATCCAGGGCTCAGCAGAGACTAGGTACCCTCGCACTTGGTGTGGACTGCGCGCACAAGCCAATTCAGCAGCTTCACGCGAGTCGAAAGTGACTTTGATCCAATGATTCCCGCCTGCGTACTTATTCTTCTTCCTCAGCGCCGCCTTGCCAAGACTCTTCTGTGCGGCCGCGCGACTGTAAGATCGCGTTACAGCATCGTATCCCCTCTGCTCCGATGACGTGCGGTCGTAGTCTTCCAAGATCACGCCGCCGCTAGCACGTTCATAGAAGTCGATCGCAGCCCATTGAAGTTCGTCTCCAAACCCCCAAAGCATGACCTCCGTCGCTTCTTGCTCGCCTTCAACCTTCGGTGCTGAAGGCGCAGTGCTCTGCTGTGCTACAGCGTTCGGCTCCACCTCGCCCAGCGCTTCTCTGTCCCTTCCACCAGCCTTCCGACTCAGTGTGCCGAAGACTGCCTCCTCCGCCTGCAGCTGCTCCCGCTTCGCAATATCCTCTTTCCGCTCAGGTTCTGCAGTTTTGCTGCGACTTCTGCTGCTGCCTCTTCCCGGCCTGGTATTCCGACGGCCGAAAGGTCCTTTCTCTATCGGTTCTCTGGAAGTGCGCTCGCCTTCGCCGAAGTTGACGGATGTGATGGTGTCGTAGCCCCAGGGTAGTCTCCTCCCTGATGCATCGTATGCACGCTCATTGTCAGGTACAGCGTGAATTTGCGGGCCTCGTGGTGCCGAGTGATTGTAGCGGTCCATCTCGACCAGTGATGGTTTTGGGTTTTCTTTGGCCTTGTGATTGAATGGTATTCGGAACTAGCTGCAGGTAAAACCAGGTAACGACCTGTCAGACAAAGCGGATGCAAAAAGCGTACAAAAGGGCGACACAAAGGGGGAGAAGTTGTGCGCAAGAAGTCAAAGTGATGAACTTCACTTTCCAACGCGACACTAGCGCGTATTCTCGGGTGTTGCCGTAGCACTTCACATGCGTTTAATAATAAGATGAATATCAAGCAGTTAATTTCAAGACGACGTCACGGACATGGCACTGAAGACCGTACGGGTTTGTTTGAGAGAACGTTTCAGATGACCTTTAACGAATCATACCATCCCAGTTTTCACGCAATCATTCTAGAAGTACAACACCCGAAGACCCCTTCTTTATTGACTTTTCCGCCCTCGTCATGGAATGTGCTCCATCGTCCCTCCCCGACGAGCTCCGTGTTCTTACAGAGTTTCGTCGCTTAAGAAGTCTCGGCAATGTTCGTAACAAGCTCAGGCTTGTACTCCTCAATCTTCTTCTCGAAACGGGCCTCAATCGCCTTCAGCACGGCCTCATCCCTCTCGTTGCTCACAAACGAGACGGCAATACCCTTGGTACCGAAACGACCAGCACGACCAACACGGTGCAGGTAGGTGTCAGCAGCCTGCGCCAGCGACTCCTTGTCCGAGCCGCCTGGGTTGGTTGGCGAGTCGGGCATGTCGTAATTAACCGCGACGTTGATACGTTCAATGTCAATACCACGACCGAAGACATCGGTACTGACACAGATACGGTGCTTGAAGTTCTTGAAGTCTTGGTAGCGTTTGATACTAGAAGAAGTTAGCGTAATGCCCGACTGGAAACATCGGAAAGATTAACGTCTCGACTTACCGCTCCTCCTGGGTGACACCTGAGTGCACTGCAGTCGCCGGGAAGTTACACTCCAGCAGCAGCTTCGATAGCTCGTTAGCACGCACGGTGCTCTTGACGAAAATGATGACTTGGTTGTAGGTCAACTCGTCCAACAAGTCGTTCAGACGTCTGTTCTTCTCAGCCTCGCTGAGCTGGCAGTAGAACTGCTGCAGACCGTGCAGGGTGAGCTTGGTCTCGTCATCGACGTAAATCTCCAATGGGTTACGCATGAACTTCTTGCAGATAGGTCTGGTGTTCTGGGACAGCGTGGCGGAAAACATCATGACCTGCTTGTTGGTAGGTGTGTTGCGGAAAATGTCCTGCACATCACGGCGCATGTCTAAGCGGGGTTAGTGGGATTGCAGTAGTCATAAAGATATAATTGAACACTTACCGATCTGGTCGAGCATCTTGTCGCACTCGTCAAGCACGAAGAACTTCACAGTGCCCAGGCGCACCTTCTTCTCACGCACGAGGGCGTTCAGGCGACCAGGAGTAGCAACGATGATGTTAGGGTGCGTCTCCTTGTTTGCAAGGACCTTCTCGTTCTCCTTGATGTCTGTGCCACCGTAGAAAACAGCAGTCTTCACCTCGGGCATGTACTTGGTGAAGCGGTTGTATTCGTTCTTGATTTGGAAGGCAAGCTCGCGGGTGTGGCACATAACGAGGACTTGAGCCTCGCCAGCCACAGCGTCGATTTGCTGAAGGGTGCTGATAACGAAGACCGCAGTCTTACCGAGACCAGACTTGGCCTGGCAGAGAACGTCGGTGCCGACAATAGCTTGAGGAATGCAAACTTGCTGGACTGTTTGGTGATGATGTTAGAGTATGTTCGTCCAAGCAAAGTAGAAGAGCAGGCGAGCAAGCGAGTAGAGCGTCCGTCCAAGCTATCACTGTCATCTTGCTATCGCAGACAACCATTGCTGGGGTTCACACGCCAAAGGTCGAGCAGCCCAGCATCCTCGCGAAACGGACTTTCCACGCCACACAGCGTGGGCATGAGACTCGAATAGCGTAGTCGCTCTCGGAAACACTGAGATGGAACCTTCCTGGGCGGCCAAAGATGACCTCGCCAACGTGCTGGTGCCACACATTTCTTGCAGTTTGCAGGCTTCCACTTCTCCACAGCCCATGGTATGACCCTGACCAATGTCGACCCTGGTTGGTGTCACAGGCCTCTCGTCACCCTGTCTCTACCTTCTACATCTGCATCTCTATGTTTTGCTCGCAGTAGTTGTCGAGAAGACCTTACGCTTTGGGGCTCTTTGTGCTCGCAAATGGACGGACGCTCTGGCTCGCTTTCGCTAATAGAATCGGCATGCTGGAAAGTGACTAACCCTCTGATGGATGCTCGAAACCGCAGTCCGTGATGGCCTTCATGATCTCCGGCTTCAGGAGAAGGTCCCTGAATGAGGTGCTGTGAATACCGACATAGGAACCCTTGGCGCCAGCTCCAGTTACGGTCAAGTCGCCCTTCTTCGCCTCTCCGTTTGAGGCAGCGGCTCCGGTCGTCGCCGCGGCATCAGTGGGCTGGATCTCCTCGTCGGAGTAATCGATCAGGTCTTCCTCGCCGGCGGACATGGTGATGGTGTTGTTGGAAGGGTGGGTAGAGGGTCGAGTGACTCGCGTCGCGTTAGGCTGCTGCCTTGCTCAAGCTTCGTTCAATTGAAGCCTTGGCGGGAGTGTGTAGATAACGGCAGCCAGTAAAATAGGCTGCACAACTCAATTAAGAGGGTATCTGAGGTGGTTGATGATGTCGGGAAGGGGGGAAGGTGAAGAGTGGTGGAAGGGCTGGCGCGACGTCCAAAGTTTGGTTGTTGCGACGATGCGACGTCGGCCGCACTGGGTCTAGCGTTTCATGCCTGAGGCAACAATTCCGACGTCTCGGGCCGGAGCTCCCGCCTGCTAGCGGCATTGTGGCTGCTGCATTCCCAAGGCCTTTCACATGTAAGTATATCGCAGCATTCGCCATGCACATATTTTAAGGTTATTTGCGACTCTTTTATGCCGGATCGTGCATTTGACACAGCATTGACTCGTCATGGGAAAAGAGAAGTCGAAAGGTGGCGTCGCCAACAAGTATCTCCATGCACGCATCGCGTACTTGCAGCAGGCGGCCTCGTATTTGACTCTCCAAGGGAAAAAAGAGCATCAAATTCCTGAGACCAACGCACCCACGTCGACACTTGCAGGCGCTGATGATCAGGCCTTGGGTCAAAATCAACCACCGATTGTGGATGCTGAAAATGCTATGAACGAGGCCAGAAAAGATGAGCAGGATCCCCAGCAGCACTCACTTCGATCCGAAGTACAACTTCCTGACTCTGGTGGCTTGCCACTCCATCTGGCTACCCACTTACGCCAGGTGGCCTTGAAGTCCCAGATTCGACTGCGAACTGACATCAAGCATTCGATTTGCAAGCGTTGCAGCTCGATTCTAATCGAAGGTACAACTAGCAACAAGCGCATTGAGAACAAGTCCAAAGGCGGCAAGAAACCCCATGCAGATGTACTGGTGATTTCTTGCAAAGTCTGTGGAGCTGACAAGAGGTTTCCCGTGGGAGCGAAGCGCCAAAGGCGTAAAGGTGAACGCAAACAGCCCGACTCTGGGGTTGATCCATCGAGCGTTATCCTTGATATGGGAACTAAAGAAGAGGACGGCTAAATCTCAGCGCTGCCCTTCTTTTGATTCTCATGCGCTTTGGAAAAGCGATCATTTGCGAATCATCTGAAGCAACCCAGGACCTTATGTGACCAGTCTGGGTCATGTGCTTTATCAATTTTGACATTGATTGTTTACCGACGTCGTGCCGCCAATCTGGTACACGGAAGCTGTCAACCAGTGCTTCTAGCATTCATGGCAGCGATAATGTGTTGTCGAGCAGGTGTCGGTTCCGCACCGGAATCCTTCAGGGACCGTTGTTCCTGCAAGCGACTTGGCAAATGAGGCCAAGCGGAAGCTATACCAAAAGCGCTGAACTGACGAGGCTTCCACCCGCGCTTTCGGGTTATAGTGCTCTGATCAGGCGACTTCTAAAGCGCTACTGTCAATACGGGAATGGTTATGCTGCAGTGATACCTTATCGCAGGCGGTGAATTGGGCTGTTTGGAAGCGCAATGGGGTACGATAAAATGCCCTGAATATCCCCGCGGATGGTTCTATCCGGAATGTTACCTTGCCGCTCAGAGATTGGACCGTAAACGGCCAATGTGATACTCAAATATTGGGAACATGATCTCAAAAATGCCTTTCGTCTGGTCGTTCCCACTGGCATTCCTAGCGAGTCTTGCGACTGCACAAAGCTCTTCGTCTGATAACACAACATCCTGTATCTCGGCATGCGTGGGCTGGGAATATCGCTATGACACTTGCAGTTGGGTAGGTGAGCCTAGAGTCCTGGATTTGTAAACGAAGCAGCAGTCTGACACTCTTTGACAGGTTGACTCCACCAATGACCAGTCACTTTCCTCTTGTTCCTGCTACGGTGGCTCCAGTAGCTGGCGATACTACGCCCTCCTACTCGGCTGTACTCAATGCGACGCCGACGGTCTGGGTAACTACCCGTTGAACTTCTACCAGCAGTGGACTGCGATCTGTAACGTTTTCATGAATGAAGGCAATGCGGCTGCGCAGAGCCTGCTATCATATGCAGAGGGCAGCGCAATGACCAGCGCTTTCTCTGAGAGTATACTGCCGGCTTTACAGTCTATGGGAAACGACGATGGTGTCCAGCTTGCGATACCTGTGACGGTAAATGGGACGTCCACTACGATTGGTGGCGCCAGCACGGGAAGCGGTGGTGCAGACGTGGCTACGACCGCCTCACCTGCGCCCATCAGAAGTTCCTCAATGCCTGCCGCGACCACCGTATCCAGCACCATGGCCTCGGATACAGAGGGAGAGGATGGCGCCTCGGCGACTGACGCACCGAATTCTAGCTCAAGCGATGAGGCAGCAGCTAGCGCCACAGAATCTTCCTCGACTTCATCGACAGGTGATGCGGCGTCTACAGGCTCAAGCGATGGAGCGGCAGCTAGCGCCTCAGAATCTTCCTCGACAGGTGATGGGGTGTCTGTAACATCGAAGGGGGCTCAGCTGGCGGCGCTGTCTGCAGTCGGCCTGTCGCTGTTCATCACGAGGATGCTATGACAGTGAAGAGGCGGACAAGTGTCGTTGCTTGCCACGGGATGCAATGACCAACATTCACGACATTGAATTCCTCCTGAGTCGACTGATCTTGGCTTGCGGCGGTGGTTGAATGTCCTATACGAGCTACGTGGGAGATCCTGGACGATGCGGGCGGTGCCACGCGTGAATGCCAGACTCTCGATGGAGCAGCCGGCAGACGTCTCGGAGGAGAGGGATAAAGTGTTGTAATTGGGGAGCTTAAAATTAACGCTCGCAAAAGATTGCTCTCACTGGAACGAGATGACCTTTTCGTGAGGAGTGAAGTTCCATGGACATTATTCACTGTACCAACCACATACTGTAGCATCCATACAACCTCCTCCCTCCTACCTACTCGAGCACATGAAAGTGAGAGGACAATGACGTCGGTCCTGCTAACATGAGTAACGATCGGCGCTTTGCATGAGTAGGGCCGAGCCGGGTCTCGATTGGATCACCCGGCAGCTGCACTGGGTGTTTTGAATCCCGAGTCTGTGCCGGGGGCGAGAAGGTAGAGCTGGCTACAGTACGTTGATATGATGATACGGCTCCGAGGGATGAATCTAGGGATACTGGTACTCTCAGCAGAATGCTTGAATATAGTCATGAAGAGGAGTCTGGCAGCCGAGCTCTCCCATGGCAGTGGAAGCTCGAGGTCGAAGCCGCAAAGAAAAATAGGCCGATGCAGTAGCGGGCCCCGCCTTTCTGGCCTACGCCTACTAGCTCTCGAGTCTCGCTGCACCAGCTTCACCTCCCGAGTCCCGACTCTCCGCCTGCCGCTCTGCGCATCCAGCCCCAAGTTCTGGCCAATCGCGAGCTGGTCATCTGACGTTGGTATATGTAAAACTACCTGTTTTTCACTACCACCTCCTCCTCTTCCACCTCCTCCTCTGGTATAGGTCGTGTTGGTACCTTCAAGCTGGACGCACCGCCACCGCCCCGCCTCCACCGCTCTCACTCCGACCCGGCCCTCCCATCTCATCCTCTCGAGCCATCTTGGAAGCAAACCCAGCTGCAACAGGCTGATCACGAGCTTCCCTTCTTACGCGAACTCCACGGTAGCAGCAGACACAAGCGCCTCTACCGCCAGCTCAGCTCGACATCCCCCGCCACTTTTGTCCCCGCCGTTCTCCTCCTTCTCGTCCTGATCCTCCAGCTTTTCGTCCTCCCCCGCCTTCCTCCGCACCTCCAGCTTTTCCGCCCTCCCCCGCCAGCTCGCCCGACTTCCTGTCCCACAGTCCCGGCCTTCAATCCCTTTGTACAGGAGCTCTACTGTCGCGTCCCGCAACACACTCCCGGCGCCCTCTATCGTCAATCTCCTCACAGCATGGCCTTGGCAGCAGCAGCCGAGCGGGTCGCCGCCGAGTTTGAATACACCAGGCAAGATGTGCAGAAGGGCGTCAAGGAATTCATGCGTCAGATGGACGAGGGTCTGAACGTGCAAGGCGCAACCCTCTCCCAGATCCCGACCTACGTCACTGCTGTACCCAATGGTACTGAGAAGGGTCTCTACATGGCTGTTGACTTGGGCGGCACCAACTTCCGAGTCTGCAGTATCCAACTGCACGGAAACAGCACTTTCAGCTTGACCCAGAGCAAGGTCAAGATCCCCAACGACCTCATGACGGCGAAGACGAGCCACCAGCTGTTCTCCTTCCTCGCCAAGCAGATCGAGACCTTCTTGAAGACCCATCATGGAGAGCATTACCAGAGCCATATTGAGAAGAGACGGCAGTCTTCCATGCTGGGCGGGACCAAGTTCACCGAGGAGGAGATCTTCAGTCTGGGTTTCACCTTCTCCTTCCCAGTTCAGCAGTACGGTATTAACAAGGGTACGCTCATCCGATGGACGAAGGGTTTCGACATTCCGGACGCTGTCGGTAAGGACGTCTGCGCTTTGCTGCAGAAGGAACTCGATGCACTGCACCTGCCCATCCGCGTTGCAGCACTGGTGAACGACACCGTCGGAACTCTGATGGCCCGCTCTTACACCAGCCCAGGTAAGACTGGCACGCTCCTCGGTGCTATCTTCGGCACTGGCACCAACGGCGCGTACGTCGAGAAGCTGGACAAGATCAAGAAGCTTGCGAAGATGGGCAAGGATGCTGGTGAGGTCAACGACTCGACCGGAGAAATGATTGTCAACACCGAATGGGGCAGCTTCGACAACCACCTCTCCGTTCTGCCTGTCACGTCTTACGACAAGTCTCTCGATGCGGACAGCAACAACCCAGGCATCCAGATGTTTGAGAAGCGCGTCTCTGGAATGTTCTTGGGTGAGATTCTTCGTCGGTGCATTGTGGACCTTATCAACGACAAGAGCGTGCCGCTGTTCAAGGATGAGCACTCGAACCAGAATGATGTGCACTCCACGACCAACATCCACGACCAGAGCTCGCTCTACCAGCAGTATGGTCTGGACACTAGCTTCCTCTCTATCACATCTGGCGACAACAGTGCGGGGCTGAAGGTCACCAGGCAGAGCCTAGACAGCGAGTACGGCGTGTCTGCCGCCTCGGCTGAGGACGCCGAGGCCGTTCGTCTCATCGCTGCTGCCATTGGCAAGCGTGCCGCTCGCCTTTCGGCCGTGCCCATCGCGGCCGTCGTCCTCGCGACCGGCAAGCTGAACGCTCCTCGCGACGTTGCCACGACTGAGCCGGGTAAGCAAGCCGGTGCTGACCTTTCGGGTGACGTCAATGAGGAAGACATCATCGACATTGGTGTCGATGGCTCTCTGGTTGAATTCTACCCTAACTTTGAGGAGTACATTCGCGAGGCATTGCGCGAGGTTCCAGGCATTGGCCCGCAGGGCGAGCGGAGAATACGGATTGGTATCGCCAAGGACGGATCCGGTGTAGGTGCAGCTTTGATCGCGCTTGTCGCCGACCGTGCGATGAGAGGTAAGTTTCGAGGCAAGAGTACTTGACCAGGAATTCAACACGCTGACCATGGATATAGCGGACTCGCCGAATGACTCTGCCGCAGGCTCTGTTGGTAGCTTCTTGTCGGGCCTCATCGACAATGTCAACCGCAACCTCAAGATCAGAGTGTAAAACGGGGTCTGCCGTTGTAACTTGGTTCTTTCTTTGATGTGATCCGAGGAATGGTGCGATTGCGATATGGAAAAAGTAGGAAATCCTGCCATCTTGTATAGCATCTGTGCGACTTTTTGTGCGAAGCCTTGGTGTTGGATCTGGATGGATGGACGGACGGATGGATTTTGTATAGCATAGCACTTGGCGTTCGTGCTTGTATGTACAGTTGCTTACTGTTCCCATGTCTTTATCACTTCTTATTAGAGCTACTGTATTTCCCGTCAGGTTGCATTCCAAGTATGAGTTATCATTATTGTTGATAGACTCCTTGGGGATATGCCACACGACTTCGCTTTAAGCTGTCTTGGCAGGGGACTTCTCGGGAGTTTCACATGCTTGTCTCTGCTACCTACCTACATCATTGCACTACCGACCTTCCGATCTCATACGTGCTCACGAACGCTTTTAGGATACATGTCTTAAGCGACGAATATCATTCATTACGTTGTATCACGCGTAGGCCATGCCTGCCTCTTGAAAAGCGGACATCGATACCTTCCATTGCCTGCCGTAGATCTCTCAAACGATGCCTTTCAAGGCTCCCGAATCCTACGCCCTCGATCGTCCGGAGGATGCCGAACCCTTGAACCCTCGTGCGAGCGACGATGAAGATGATGACGACGTAGACGCTCTCGATCCGCTCAAGGGCAGTAGTCGGCGACCCTACCGGGACAGTGACCGTACGGATGTAACGTTCGCCCGGCAGCCTCTGCGATGGCTGGATGGGCAGAGGAGAGGCGGTGGATTCTGGCGACGGCTGTGTATCCCGAGCCGTTTCTGTTGCATCCTCGTCTTCGTCTTCTTCGGCACCCTGTTCTTGCTGCTCAGTGCGGGGGGGCTATGGGTGTATAAGAATGGTACCCCGCGGTATGGGCAGAGCGAGCCATGGTACCCTAGTCCGAGGGGCGGCACGGTCAAGAAATGGGCAGATAGCTATAAGAAGGCGGCGGACTTGGTCAGGCAGATGACACTGGTGGAGAAGGTGAATGTGACTACCGGCACGGGTTGGAGTATGGACCTGTGCGTTGGCAATACCGGGCAGGTTCCACGGCTGGATTTCCCTAGTTTGTGCTTGCAGGATGGGCCGCTAGGGTTGCGGTTTGCAGACAATGCTACTGCATGGCCTGCTGGCATTACTGTAGGCGCAACGTGGAACAAGGAGTTGATGCACCTCCGTGGCAAGGCGCACGGTCTCGAAGCAAGGCTGAAAGGCATCCATGTCCTTCTAGGGCCGGCAATGGGTCCGCTTGGTCGCCTACCGGCCGGTGGACGCAACTGGGAGGGTTTTGGTGCTGACCCTGTTCTTCAGGGAGTTGCCGCCGCCCAGACTATCAAAGGCATACAGGATTCAGGCGTGATTGCCACCGCAAAGCATCTCGTCGGGAATGAGCAAGAGCACTTCCGGCAATCCTGGGAATGGGGCACTCCCAATGCCATCAGCAGTAACATTGACGACCGGACGCTGCATGAGATCTACGCCTGGCCTTTTGCTGAGAGTGTCAGAGCTGGAGTGGGAAGTGTGATGTGCAGCTACAACCAGGTCAATAACTCCTACGCGTGCCAGAACAGCAAGCTTCTCAACAGTATCTTGAAGGATGAGCTGGGCTTCCAAGGCTTCGTTCAGAGCGACTGGCTTGCTCAGAGATCCGGCGTAGCAAGCGCTCTCTCTGGACTGGATATGAGCATGCCGGGCGATGGCTTAATATGGCAAGATGGTAAGCCGCTGTGGGGACATGAGCTAACGAAGGCGGTCTTGAACGGGACACTGCCGATGGAACGAGTAGACGACATGGTCCTTCGCATCGCTGCGGCCTGGTATCAAATGGAACAGAACGACAAGGACAAGTGGCCTAGCTTGGCTGAGGGTGGAAAGCCCAACTTCAGTTCCTGGACTGATGCAGAAGTAGGACAGCTGCATCCTGGTGCTAGTAACAGCCAAGAGAAGGGTGTAGTCAACAAGTTTGTCGAAGTCAGGCAGACAGAAGAGGGAGGTGATCACGATGATTTGGCGAGGACGATCGCAAGAGAAGGTATAGTCTTGCTGAAAAACGATAAGAAAGCTTTGCCGATATCGAGAAACGGGAGTGCGCTTGAGAGCGGAGCACAGGACGGAAAGGTCAGAGTTGGTGTCTTTGGTGAAGATGCTTTTCCAAACCCCGATGGACCAAACGCTTGTCCGGATCGAGGATGTAACGACGGGACTCTTGCTATGGGCTGGGGCTCCGGTGCAGCAGAATTTCCATACCTCGTCTCTCCTGCCGAGGCTCTGCATGCCAATTTCGATATGCAGACCGTCGAAGTCACGGACTGGAAGACTAACAAAGTTGAGCACGTGGATGGTACTGCGGCCGCACAGGACGTCTGCCTAGTCTTCGTCAACTCGGACTCTGGTGAGGGATACATCAGCTGGAACGGTGTTAAGGGTGATCGCAACGACCTCCTTCCTCAGAAAGGCGGTAACGAGCTCGTGACAGCCATAGCTGACAATTGTGGTGGACGTTCGGAGAGCGGTGCGCCGCTTGGTAAGACGATAGTTGTCGTCCACGCTGTCGGTCCGGTGATTCTAGAAGAATGGATTGAACACGTTGGCGTTCATGCGGTACTTGTTGCTCATCTTCCGGGGCAGGAAAGCGGAAATGCACTGGCCGATATCATCTTTGGGGATTTCAGTCCTTCGGGCCATCTGCCTTACACAATCGCCAAACGGGAAGATGATTACGGTCCAGACAGCGGGATTCTGAGAATGCCTAACGGCGTTGTTCCGCAACAGAACTTCACCGAAGGGCTGTACTTCGATTATCGCTATTTCGACAAGCACTCTATTGACCCTCGGTATGAATTTGGCTATGGAATGTCGTACACCACTTTCGAGCTTAGCGAAGTACATCTCATGAGCCATGCGCAGCAAGGCGTGCCCGTGTACCCGGCAGCCCGAGCACCGGCGACTGCCACGCCACCTGAGATGAACAGCTCTGTCCCCGATCCCAAAGAAGCAATGTGGCCAAAGGGCCTGACAAGATTAAAGGGCTACATCTACCCTTACATCACCTCTCTCTCCGATGGGAAGGGGAATAGCAAGGAGCCATACCCGTATCCAGATGGGTACAGTGAGGAGCCACACACACTTTCGCAGGCTGGTGGGGACGAAGGCGGCAACCCAGATCTCTATCACACCATTGCTACGGTCGAGGGAACGTTGACGAACACAGGCGATATGCCGGGTGACGCGGTTGTGCAAATCTACATCAGCTATCCCGCCGACGTCAAGTCCCCCGTTACAGGCCAATCGATGGACATGCCAGTCAAAGTGCTCAGGCAGTTCGAGAAGCTCCATACCGTGACATACAAGACGTTTAAGATTGCCCTGTCAAGGAAGGATCTCAGTTACTGGGACATTGCGGCTCAGAATTGGGTCTTACCCAGTGGCGAATTCACGGTTAGTGTTGGATGGAGCTCGAGGGATCTACCGGTGAAGGAGACTCTGGAGGTGAAAGCAGTATCGTCGTCGATGTAATTGGTTGTACATATAATTTGTGATCTAGCGTAGGCGCTATAGGGTTTTGGGGGAGCAAGGGCTCGGTGTCTGGGAAGTTTTGTTTTTTAAGTAGGCCTGTGTACCCTTCAGTTGAGCTTCGTCCGTCCAAATGCCTTCATTGCTTCGAAAGCCAAAACTTTTCCGCCAGGACTGCAACCTTCGTCGAAACTACGAGCCTTAACACTTTTGTGAAAGCAGAGGCAATAATCGAGCTCGATCAAGCATCGTACTACGAACGCCGGTCCAAGCCTGTCTAACCCTAACCCTGTCCAACCCTGAGTCCACCCAGGCCGCCATAGATGTCTTGTGAACCGTTTGTGATTTTCATGCATATCTAAACAACCTCGATGAAGGGATTGATGGCACATACCTTAGATATGTTGACATCTTGCATGTAGTCTGCTTCGGACGGCGCACATGGTCTTTACACTCGGGTCGAATTTCGAAGCTCGAGCATCTTTAGGCACATAAAATTATCTTCACACCCGCGTAATCAGCGGCTACCATTACACGAGGACAAGAAAAAAACAAGAAAGAAAAACGCGCGAACCAAACGACTCGCAACCTGAGAATGCTCCCTTTGCCGTTGTAGAAACAACACCGGAGGACTGGCGCAATTTTTTTGTAGAGTGTATACACCGTGTTCTCCTCATTGACATGTATACGTTATCTTCGTCTATTCGTATCGATCAGGTCTTTAAAAGACATCACCAGACATGATGTCGGCCCTGCTGCCCAGATGGAAGACAGGAACATGCTCCAGAGGAGCTGGAACCGTCACACTCTGGCCGCCAGCGTAGGTAGCATTAGTCCACCAGTACGTCCACGGCTGCGTGCCATTGCCACCTGCTGTCTGCGGGAGGTACACGCTCCACTCGGTCACATTAGGTAGAGTGACAGGGGTCACAAGCATCCTTGGGCCGTACATGTACTGCTGAGTTGTCACGTTGCTGTTGTTCTTCGTCATCTCCATGATGTTAGGATCCGTCATGCCAAAATCCATGTAGAGCGGGCGCATGATCATTCGGCCTGTCGCAGAGAGCTGGCTGAACAGCGCGCGCGTGTAGTTGACGAGTTGGTAACGAAGATTGATGTATGACACGATGGTGGGTGTGTTACTTTCGCCGTATGTCCATGGTTCGTTGTCGCAGGTGAATGCGTCTTGAGTATTGCAATCGCGAGAGCCATGGTTTCTCATGAAAGGTAAGAAAGTAGCCCATTGTTGCCAACGGACGTAGAGCTCGCGGAATTCGGGAGTGTCAATGTTGGCGCTCCACCAGACTGATTGGTCTTTTTCGAAGCCACCAATGTCTTGAGTCCACCAACCCCAACCGGTGGCTGCGGCGCTCAGACCTGCCGACACTTGCTTTGCGAGGGTCTCCCAGACTGAAGTGGTATCTCCTGACCAGACAATGCTGCAGAATCGCTGGCTACCGATATATCCAGAGCGACTCAGAGAGACTTGGTCGCATGGGGAGCCCATCTGTGTGTTTGTAACATTTCGGAGGCCTTCCTCAAGCGCCTGCTGGTGAGCCCAAGGGTATAGCTTGCCGACCGACATCTGTGTGCCCGCATGGTACAGAGCGTCTGCGAAAGGATAGGGAATACTCTCAATGTATCGAGACTGGCCGTTGTTTTGGTAAGCTTCTCCAAGATTGCCGCCATCGGCCTGATCAATCCAGAAGTTCTTGATACCTGGAAATGCATGTCAGTATTTGCGTTTAGATGATGCATCAGTCGAAACCTACCCTTGTCGTAGTAGTTGTACTTGAGCTTGGACCACAAGAAATCACGAGCCTTTGGATTGGTAGAGTCTACCAGACGGATGTAGCTTCCATTCCAGCTGTCCGTGACCCCAGGTCCAGATCTAAGGGCAGCAAGGTAACCTTCCATCTGCATGGTGGCGTAGTTGTCCGAGGCATCACTAACAGAAGGCCACAAGGAAGCCATGATTTCCGCACCAGTGAGCTCCTTAACCTTTTCAGCCATGTATGAAACGTTGGGCCACAACGCTGGGTCAAGGCCCCAATCACCTTGGTGTACCCAGGACTGATAATCAATGACGAGCATGGAGACTGGGATGTTGCGGTCATGGAATTCTTGTGCGAGCTGAATGAACTCAGTCTGGTTTTCATAGCGAAGCTTGCTGTGAATGTAGCCCAGCGTCCAGTCCGGTGGCTGAGGGGCACGGCCCGTCATGGCAGTCAGACGCCTCTGCAAGGTGTCGTAGTCGCCTTCGTCTGCAGTAGTAATGGCGTAGTCCACAAGAGTTGTCGTGCGAGAAGTAAATCGATTACGAAGCGCACCAAACTCCATCTCACCCTCAGCAGCCGAGTTCCACACGAATCCGTATCCCTTGGAAGACATGAACATGGGTGTAGGAATGTGCGTGTTGAAGTTGATGAGATCGATCGTGTTTCCTTTCTTGTTGACAAGATGGTCCTGCTGCTGGCCAGTACCGTAGACCTGCTCGTCTGGTGTCGTCGAGAAGGAAAATGCAGCCGAGAACTCGTAGCCTGGACCATTCCAGCTGTAGTACCGCGGGTTCAACGCCTTGTAAGGTTGGTATTCGTTGGTGAGTAACGTCTCCGATCCGTCATCCTCGACACGGTAGAAAGCCAAGCGGACATTTGTGACGTTGTTACGGACTGGAGCTGTAAACGTCTGGACGACAATCTTTCCGTTGCGCAGACGAAGAGGCTCAAGACCGTTGGTTGAAATGTCGTAGTTCATGCCATGGGCGGCAGCTCCAGCTTCGGGACCTTCGAGCGGAGGGTCATACAAGAAGCTGATCTCGTCACCCGTTGGAGGTCTGTAAGGCCATGCACGAACTCGAAAGCCGTCATAGCCGTATGGTTGAACCAAGACTGTCTCGAAGCCGTGTTGGAGACGGAAGCCTTTTGAGTCCGTATGGATCTGGCTTGAATTGAGGTGGCGGTACTGGGCTGCTACACTCGACACACAGCCGAGGGCAGCTACCGCCAATTGACTGAGGGAGGGCATGGTTACGAATGAGAGGAAATCCAACCTACCTTTCTCACAGAGCCGCCTTCATATATCAATCTCTCATAGACACCTGCTCGAGTCGTGAAGGCCGGTCATTGTTATTCAGGCTAAACAACAATGAGGGCTCACATCCTACTGACAGCTGCGGTTACCACCGTCGCATCCGCGGTGGAGACTCTGCAAACCAAAAAATCCTGCTGATGAGCGTCAAAGGATGTCTAAAAGATGCCCCAATGACGACGAAATGCAAACGTCTCCGCTCAGGTTGCGGAGAGCGGAGAGGATTCCTCCGACGGAGATTTACGGCGAAGAGCGAGGGCGGTGAGAATGGTCTTAAAGGAGAAGCTCTTCCGGCTGAGTCATCACGGAATTCGAATGCATGTCTGGAAGGGGAAGGTTGCCCGAGTATGCCAAGACCAACGACACCCTCTCACTCAGAGCATGCTGTAGAGTATACAGATGATCAGCACGGCCAGAGATGTGGGAACAAGCTCAGTAGCCGAATTGAAGAATCCTAGATGTATAGTAGCGCAATCGTTGTCAACAAACGTTGTGATTTCCAACCTGAGTATGCCAAAACAGACCCCCTCCTCAATTTTCACTTTCTCAAAGCACTCTATGGCATGTCAAAGTGACCAACACGGCCAGAGCACAGGTCCGAGGGCCTTCGTAGTAGGTTGATACCGGTGGGCAATGGTCACGGTAAAATTCTGAGGGAAAACCCGGATACCCCAAGTCGAATTTCGATACCTCGCACCACTTTGTCTTGTCCAAGTAGCAACACGGCCAGAGGATGCTGAGAAGCCCTCTGGTGATTGAATCAATCCGTATCGTAGTAACGATCATGGCCGAAAACCCCAGATACTCAACTGTGACATGCCAAGACAGAGCTTTTATCGATATTCACTCCCTCAGAGCACTCTGTGTCTTGCCCGAGTAATCAAACGGTCGTAGAACGTTCAAAACTTCTTCGACGATCCAATCCGGATCGTATTGCGATTGTTGCTGGCAAAGCCAAGGTATCCTCGAGACTGAAAGTAGTTGTGCCAAGAAAAGTTCCAAGTCGATTTTCACCCCCTCAAAGCAATCTAGGACACATCCGATTGATCCTAGGGATTGAATCAACCTCTGGATCCCTTTGGCAATCGATATTGTATCGGTCTTTCCAAAGAATACTCCGAATTCAACCCCAATGGCCCCAAATGGCCGTTTTCGGTCGTAGCAACGTGGTACTTCTACGGATTGACCTGCCCTTCTCCCAACAACAGCAGGAGCCTCCAACAAGGCCTCCTGCCAAGCGTTGATGGTTTAGTGGTAAAATTGGCCGTTGCCACCTAGAATAAGAAGGAGCGCAGCTACTTCCTAGAAGGGATAACATCGGCCAGCCCCGGGTTCGATTCCCGGTCGACGCAGTAGGCGCCTGAGCCTTCATTTTTGCCCTCGGGCCTTGCATTCCTTTTGCATTTTGCACCGTAGGACATGCTGTGGACGTTGGCGAAGACAGGGGGCGGCTGGAGGATAGTAGGCGGGCAAGGCGAGGCGAGGACTTGGTTGGCGTAGGCGACGATGATAGGTGGATTGAGAGGACGACAATAGGTTGGATGTGAGATGCCGTGAACGGTGGTAACGGCAGGGGGACGGTTGAGTGGTGTACAGCAGCGTAGGTCGAGGCATGGCGTGGAGTCCAATTGGCGCGGGTGACGACGACAGTTGGATTGAGAGGACGAGGAAGCGTTGCAAGTGGTACAGCCATTTCCTTTTGGCATGTCTGCCCCCCAGCACCACGCATTGCGAATGTGGGCTGTGGTGACGACTAAAGGACGATCGAAAGGACGGACGAGAGGTCGTTGGTGATACAGCAACGTGGGTAGGACGGGGGTGTCGACGACAGAAGGAGTGCGAGGGTGGAAGATTGATTGCAGAAGGGCCAGTTGAATTAGCATTGTCAGACAACGCTAGTAGGTATCAGTAAGTTGATGTTACCTTTTGCCATGCTTTTGCTTTCTGGGCTCGGCATGCTCGAACGACATGCTCTGGATTCATGCGGCGTGAGCAGCGACGATAGAAGGATTGAGAGGATGGAAGATAGGTTGCAGGGAGTATAGTTAGATTGGCATTCCTAGCGAACGCCATGGGCAGTGGTCATCGCTGATATTCTCCTAGCCGTACTTAGGAGGTGGCTTTCTTTCGCCTCGCATGCTGGCACGACATGATGTAGACTTGTTTGGCATAGGTTGCGACGACAGAGAATGCGTAATTGGTCGAGAGAACGGACGATAGATTGCAGCTGGTACAATTGGAGTGACATTGCCAGCTAACGCTAGTAGACAGTTGTGAGAGGTGATGTTACATTTTGCCATAATCAGTAAGCAAGCCTTCACCTCGACTTTGCATAGCAAGTTGAGATTGATATCGAAATGGCGGCAAGCTTGAGTGACAGTGCTCAGCTGGCCGTGTCGCACTCCTCAACAGTATGGTAACAAAACTGTCAGGGTGAATCTGAGAGACCCAGCCTATGCCAGGTTCAACGTTGCACAGTAGATTTGAAGCTATATATAAACCAATCTTATTCACATGGAGACATGGAAATTGGGGCGAGTGCCGAGTAGAATTTCGAGATTCGAAGTTGCGTATATTTTCAATCATATACATGACGACATGGATGTTTGGGTGAATGCCGAGTAAAATTCGAAATTCGATGTTGCGTGAATATCATTCATATTCATATGGCGAGAAGACAGTTCAGGCGAGGTCGAACAGAATTCAAATCGATTGGGTAATCGCGAGAGCGAGGCTGTTAGTGAACACAGGTCGATGTTGTAGCATGGAAGTCTTTTGAGCAGCAGCATCAATCGATCGACATTTTCCACCAGTTTGGTCAACTCGACAGACTCCTTACAGCCTGGCTTTCCCAGCTACGAGAGCCTGCCAGTCTTCTTCATTGAACGGCTCATACGCATCACTTCCTGGTCTGAGCCATCTGAGGGTATCTCCAGGCCCACCTTCACCAGATCTGATTTTCTCATATTCAATTCCTTCCTTCCTCAACGGTACTTTATTTTGCTTGTTATTGTGCATGGCTGTCTGTTTCTCCACAATTCGTAGAAAGACAGGTACCGCGTACCGTGGAAGCCCCTTCCGTGCGTGAGCGAGTAGACCAGCCCAGTCGAACGAACCTCTCTGCTCGTGTGGTATGAAGATCGCTGCGCATCCGGCTCGTCCGTCATGACCCGGAATCTCAACGCCGTACACATTTGCTTCAACAATCCCTGGAAAGCGGCCGAGAACTTCAGCGACTTCAGCTGTTGAGACATTCTCACTCTTCCAACGGAATGTATCCCCTAGTCGATCTAGAAAGAACCATCTACCATCGGCGTCTCGTCGCAAAGCATCACCGGTGCGGTAATACAAATCTCCTTTAGTAAAGACATTATGCTCAAATCGTTTGGCTGTAGCTTCTGGGTTGTTCCAATAGCCGACAAAGTCTTTATCACTTTGACACTTGATTAAGATTTCGCCTCCCGCGTCGTACGAAGCTCGGCGGGCAAATCCAGTCTTTGGATCCCGCCAGATATCGCCTTTCTCATGATCGATCTCGACAGGGACTAATATGCTATTGAACATGCGTCTGCGGATTGCCCCATGATGCCCCACATGAGCTTCATGGAAAGGACCCCGACAGACATTCAGCAATGAGAGCATGCCTTCAGTGGAGTTGAAGAATTCGTTGACGCAAGGTATATCAAAGCGTTCTTGGAAGGCTCTCCAAACATCAGGCCGCATGCCATTACCATACATAGCCTTGAGTTTGTGACCTCGATCAAGCTGACTTGGTGGTGCTGCTAAGAGGTAGCGGGCAGTTTCGCCCACATAGACGAAAGCGTTGGCCCCGCTATCGTGGACATCTGGCCAGAAATTGCGGACACTGAACCTTCTGCCAACGGCAAGAGTCACTCCTGAGACCATACAGCCAACTGCCACAGTCCCGCCAGTGCCATGATAAAGGGGCATACAGTCATACCAGACATCTCCAGGTTTCAAGCCGGTCGTACGCAGGCGGGGATTACCGAATGAGTAACCAGCTGCAACGGGTAGTGGGCATGCCTTCGGGAAGCCGGTGGTGCCAGAAGTGTAGAATATGAACATGGGAGAAGCCGGGGCCACGATCTCGCGCAAGCTATCCTGCGGTCTCGTCGGTGCGCGTGCAGAGATGGCACGTCTAGTTTCAGAGTCGATAATCACAATGCGCATGTCCAATTCGTCTTCAATACGCGACCGCACGCCTTCGATCCGCTCTCTGCAGCCTGCATCCTCGTCTACTAGTAGAACCTTGCTGCCCGCTACCTTGAGACAGTGTACTAAGCCATCACCCGCCAGATTGTAATTGATCATCGCTGGAGCACAGCCGATACTCCACGATCCGACCAGATTGAAGACGAACTCGGGACTGTTCTGCAGATATGTGCCCACCAGTTCGCCAGGCTGGACGCCCTGTTCCAGTAAGAACTGGCCCCAACGGCAACACTGATCGTACGTCTGGCTCCAAGTGTATACTGTGGCCTGCTCGTTTGGATTGGAGCGATACCAGAGACATTGTTGTTCCTGATGTAGCTTGACTTGCTCCTCAAACGGATACCACAGGGCGACTTTCTTCTGCATGTGACGACGCTGGACGGTCTTCCTCGCTTGGCGTTGGTCGTGCAGTGCGGCAATGTCTTTCGAAAGGTGGTATTTGGCATCTAAGTAAGCTGCCGTTGCCGATGCGCCGGCGGTGATTGCTGCCGCCGTCGTGAGAGCCATTGGCAGGTCTGGAGACGGGAGAGAATGAGGGAGATGAGAGGTGGAGAGCGAGTGAGAAGATGGACGACTTACTCTTCGACTGCTACCAAGCGCGCAGACCAGCTGACATTTGTGCTGTTCACGCCTCTGCTATTGAGCACGATGCTCACCGGCTAGGGCATTGATGACCTCGGGGAATAGCGGCTATGTGTTGTGCAGGGGTTGCCGATTCACAAGCCGGCAGATGAGCACTGTGGCTGGGGCAGCACCGCACTTCGCGTGGAGAGAGAAACGCGTGGGATTGTGGGATGAGACGCTAGGACCAAAGCAGACAAACATGTTTCTTACATACCTAATAAGTACAATAAAATACCTACAGTAGTACTGTAACTGCTACATCACAGATGAAATGTCTTTGCAGCGGCTGGCCATAGCAAATGCCTGTGCAACTTCTTTGAGTGAGGTATACTTGGGCGGAGCTTCTCACGGTCTCCCCTCGGCATTTGAAACACAGTCGTCATGTCATATCATCTTATTAGCGACATCATCAGTGATGACCGTGCCTCTTCACCATACGGCGGGATAATTCTTCCCATGGATTTCAACATTGGACACAGTAAAGAAACACTCATGCGAACGGCGGGAAGAGCATGACAACAGAGTTCGTAAGCCAGCGTCTAGCAAGACGCTTTCACATTTCTAGTAGTATGGAATAACTGCATTAGAGGTCCCGCCATGACCCTGCCACAGGCTTCCGCGCAATCGTCGGATCCTGCGGTGGCGGGCTGGTAATGCTAGGGGTACCGGTGTGATAACTCGGCGGCACGCTTGGTGTGCCTCCGCTCCATTGTCGCTGTGGAGCGGCATACATGGACGGTGCTGGGCTCATCGAGGTATGGTACGTGGGCGGATAATTCGAAGTCGGTGAAGTTGTAGTTCCGCGATATTGATCGTAGTCTTGGTAAGGGCTCGCATGCATAGTCCCAAGATCGCCCATTGCATCCGGGTGCGTGCTGTAATATTCGTTCTTCGGCAAAAGACTCTGTTGCGCCGCTGGTGGGTATCCATTCATCTTCTCCAATTCAACGTCATCGTCGTCTACTCGCCTCTCTTGCGCATTGCTCCAACTGGGCATGTGTGGCAGAGCATCCTCATTGATAGCAGCTCCTCCCTTACTTCGGTCATCGAAAATAGCAGTTTGAGGTGTGCCTCTGTATCCAGCTCCTCCACTCGCGTAAATAGGGGGCGGAGCGCTGGCGTATTGCGGATAGTACGGCTGTTGATAGATTGGCATCTGTGGGGGTTGTTGGTAATACCCTGCTCCCTGATCTCTTTTGTTCCGGCGAGGCGATGGACAGCAGGCGTTACAGCATGAGAAGCATCCACAACAGCATTCAACACCACAGCAGAGACATCGGACAAGACACCAGACTATGGAAAGGCAGATGATGACTGCGAGGATGATGCCAATTATAGCAGGCCATTTGCTACTCATCATTAGCCTTCTCACCGCACAACAGCGTGCGATTCATCCTCACCAATAGGTCTCGGTCATGCACTTGTCCCAGCTTGAGTAGGTGTTCTTGACATTGTTCAGATCTGATGCGACATCCCGTCGCTGCCATGCCAGTGTTGCCATCGACACTGCTCTTGATCTCGGGTATCGTTGCAAATCGATGGAGGCTGTAAATCCGACGTGCCCGATGTAGGTTCGATTGATGTTCCGACGTTCACTCTCGATAACGAATGTAGTATAACGATCGTTTGCTACGTTTTTCACGAGTCTTTCACGTTGAATTCGATTGGAACGGCGACAATGATGTCCCTGCTACCAGATCGCAAATAAAGAACGGATGCGAAGAGGCGCATGCTATGTAGATTGCGCGTTTCGCGGCATCGCATTGATCGTCGTGAGTTGCTGCGCCCCACCACAGGGACAAGCCTGAAGCTGCCCAGTGAAACAACGCGTGTCAAGGAAGTGGCGCGGAGAGGACTTGGAGCGACGGTTCGCAGTGAGGCTCTTTCGAGACCACACCTAGACAACCTTCCACTGTCTGCACTCCTGTCGCCATTTGAAGTGAATATTAGCCTGTGCAGTAGAGGCTTATGAAGTTTTGCCTCTCATGTCGGAGGAAGCCCGTTGTGAGTGAACGAACATCCGGAAAACGCTTTGTCACCGGCGCGTGTCAGCGGTGTTTGGCGGACATAATGACATCAGCAACGTGCAGGATGAATCCTGTCATCCACAACTGCGAACTGCGAGGCACTTAATAGTATCTGAGTGCCATACCGATCCTTACAGACATATCGATAGCAAAATGGCACGGATCTTCATTACAGGCTCTAGCGACGGTATTGGACAAGCAGCCGCGAAGCTGCTGTCTGAACAAGGCCACAAGGTCACCTTACACGCTCGAAACCAGGACAGAGCGTCTCAAGCTCAGAAAGCTGTTCCAGGAGCGGAGGGAGTCTTGATTGGTGACATCTCTACCATCGCTGGCTCCAGAGAGCTAGCGGATCGGGCGAACAAAGCCGGGCCATGGGACACAGTCGTGCACAATGCCGGTTTAGGCCCTTCCAACTCCGACAGGAAGACGGCAGACGGATTCCAGAGCACCTTCGCCGTCAACAGCCTTGCACCGTACGTTCTCACGGCATTGATGGAGAAGCCCAGACGTCTTCTATACGTCTCCTCGGGATTACACCAAGGTGGCGATGATAGCCTTGAAGATGTCACCTGGACTCAGCGACCTTTTGCAGCTTTTCAGGCGTACAATGACAGCAAGTTGCACAACGTCATGCTCGCAAACGCTGTATCCCGGAAGTTTCCCACTGTACAATCCTGCTCGTTAGACCCAGGTTGGGTTCAGACGAAGTTAGGAGGTGGAGGAGCACCAGGGACAGTCGATCCGCCTGCCAAAGCCATCGCTGCTTTTGCCAGTGGATCAGAAGATCCAGCAGGCGGAAAGTCTGGCTTGTATCTGGGTGTTGGTGGGCCAAAAGGCCCGCATCAAGGGGCCTTGGACACCAGTAAACAAGACGAATTGGTGAAGATATATGAGAGACTAAGTGGAGTAGGATTGTAGTCGCGGTGGGCGCGCGACATGGGCCTAGATGAGTCAGTGTGTAGTGGAGAACATCAAGAAGTATTCTGTCACTGAGATCGTACGATTTCTTTCACGCCAGTTTCATCAAATTGATTACTGTGCGGATATGTGTTATAAATGCCACAACCTGCACAATGTATGAGGAGAAGCAAATGCTAAAAAGTAGAAATCGTGATAGCTCGGCTCCGTCGCCATCTTATCACGGGCCGCGATAGGGTAACTCTGACGGAGGGGAGGGATCGTCAACGCCAAGAGGTAGCGATTTGGTCGCCGATATGCTTTCCCACAAGAGATGGCTGGGAACAGAATGACTTTTGCACACCAACAGACGTAGTGTCGCGTAAGTTCATCGGCGGTGCTTCCATCGTTGGAGACTGTTGGTTTGCTAGCGTATGATGGTAAGTATAAGTTGTTGCGGTTGTTCTGTTGCGAAGATATCCTCCAACTTCGAACATCGTCTCCTCTATTCTTACCATTCAGACCATGTCTTTCCTAGCAAGATCCTTCGCCGCTTTAGCGGCAGCAAACACCTTAGTATCGACGGTTGCTTCGCCAGTGTCGATGACAAACGGCTCTTCGACCAACGCAACAGCATACAGGCCAAAAGTCATCTTGGATAACGACTGGGAAACGACAGGCTTCATATCGTATCTGCAAGCCCTCAGTGCAGGCTGGGAAGTCTTGGGTCTTGCTTCTGATACAGCCAACTCTTGGGCCTTGCAGACAGGTTTACACGCTCTCGCCACATTGGAAGCGGGCAATCTCAGTTGTATTCCGGTCTATCTCGGTTCCGATTATCCTCTGATCAACACACCCAAACTATTCCGGGCCTGGGAAGACGTACACGGTGCGTGAGAAGTTCGAGGATCACTCAAGGGCTGAAGCTAACGAACGCAGGTGTGCTACCATGGGAAGGCGCTTTCGCTCCTATGAACCTCACAGCTGAAGAGGCAGGGAGTGACCCAACCTCAGGTGACCCCAAGAGGGTCAGCCGAGCAGCATTTTACGAGGGTTTCCCTAATGTTACGGCTCAAGATATAAGCGCGGCAGAGTTCATGGTCCAGAGTGTACGCAAGTACCCAGGAGAAGTCTCGATTTACAGCGCAGGCGCTCTCACCAACATCGCCTTGGCAATCCGCATGGATCCCTCTTTTGCAAGCAATGCTAAAGAGCTTGTCATCATGGGCGGCTACATTGATGTCAACCTGCTGCAGACGACGGGAAGCGTACTGCTTGCCGACTTGCAGTCCGACATCAACCTGATGATCGACCCTGAAGCATCCAAGATTGCCGTCAAAGCCGACTTCCCAAACATCACCTTTGCGGGCAATGTCGCCAACCAGGTGATGGCAACGCGATCTTTCCTGGACGAGCTGTATGAGGTCAAGAATGCCTACACCGAGCTGGCCTACACGCGGTACAACACTGACTTCCCCTTCTGGGACGAAACAGCTGCCGCACTGATGGTCGATCCGAGTCTGGCTCTGAACACTACGAGCTTCTACGTGGATGTAGACACTGCTTACGGCAGCCCAACCTATGGCAACATTCACGCATATCAAGAAGCTCTGGCACCCACCGCTCAGGCACTGAGAAAAGTGAATTACGTCCTGGAAATTGACGGAGAGGGTTTGAAGGAACAGATCAAGAAAGCAGTGCAGCAGCCTCCCACTTGTGCTGACCTTCCGTGGATCTAATGAGATATGATGCAAATACGAAAGACCATGAGATGTCGTACATGTACCTTTCTGTGTATGTGCATATATATCTGATACCAAATGAAGATCATTCGCCGACGTATCTCGACGATTTCGACTCCTGCAACTCATCGGAGCTGTTCAAGCGCTTGCGAATCGTTCAAATTGTGCAACTTGCGTTTGAGACTAATATGTTCTCACATCGGTCTCTACCTTGATTGAGAAAGCTCTCTCTTGTTGTAACGTTGCAGACTGACCCGAATTCCGTCTCTTTTCGAGACGGGCTATAGGCGAACTCCATGGTCCTAGCTCGATGCCTAGCTGAAGTTGCAAATTGAAAATAGTATAGAAATTGAAGTCCAAACTGCGTCTTAAATCACGACCTAAATGACAGCTTCAATCCGGACGAGTTCGAATCATTATAATCTACCCAAAGTCACATTTGACTTTCGTCTTTGGCTTTGAGTGCGGCTTAATATACAGTCAACGTCCAACCAAATCTCAAATGGCAACATAGGTCATGGCCCCGATTCTGACGACCACTTACTTTACAAGTAATACACAAAACGCAGATTCCGCCGAAGCCGTCGGCTTCGACGAACCTTTGTATGGACTTTATATACAAACCGAATTGTAGGTTTGCACTTGAGTTTGCTTCGATAGCAACCCTAGTTGACATTACTATGCGGCTGGGTCTAATCAGATCCGGCCTGCAACCCAAACTCAGTATGCAAGCTTACGAAGTTACGATATGGACTCAATTCCAACTCAATATCTCGCGTGTGTCGCAGTCTGTGTTAATCAGGTTTTCTTGGTGAGGTTTTTATGAATGAGGTTTTTCATCTTCCTTCTCATTCGTTCCATAGATGCTTATACAATGCTGTTAACTTGATTCATGTAGTGCTAGACGCATCTTATTCTATTTGTTTCTCGCTCGCTTTGAAAAAAAAAGGACCCGGTCCGACGTAGCTTGTAACATGCACGAAGAACGTTGCAAATGCCTAAATATAACAGGTTTCGGCAATTAAGCACGCAATTCTGAACATCACTGTCTCTTACAACAAGGACACATTAAGACGACATCGTCGCTGGCGTAGGAGTCGAAGATAATAACTTGGGCTTGGGATTATCTCGAGCGACGTTCGACATCATGGTGGACAGAGCAACGTCTACAGTCTAGTCCCTCGGTAGCTGCGCAGGAGGGCCGGAAGAGCGCTTCATACTGGCGCTAGATCAACTCGGTGAGAACGGAATTCTGTGAGAACGGAAGTTTGCGGGGAATTTGGTGACAGCCCGAATTTCGTAAGAACGCAAATTTGGTGAGAGCTCGAATTGTGTGAGATCCGAATTGTGTGAGAACCAAATTTCGTGAGAACCCATTTCGATGCGCAAATTCGTGAGGATTCATCTCTGTAAGGGCTTCCAACGCATCCAACTCTGTGATGGTCCCACTCTTATGTATCAGCTCTATACGGGCCAATTCTTTAGGCATCTACTCTGAACGGGAAGTCTGTACGGATATCTCCATAAATCTCAATCACAAACTCATCAGCTCGATGATGGAATAATGTCAATGCTAGCGTAGACACAAGTACTGGAGTTACCCTCAGAGAGCCTAGGAATACTGCAAGGGCTCTCCAACTTTGTAAGGACAAAGATGTGCTGGTGTAGTCTATCCTGTCAAAGGGCATTCTGTATCGTCTAGTTTCTCTAAATAACACGCTTTCTGCGCCAAGAACGATTCGCAAGATGGAACAGAGCTTCCAAAGTGACTGAGGTCCAAAACACAAGACACATCATGACCGACAGGACCTCGTGAAAATCACTTTCTCAATGCCTTCTCTGGCTCTTTCTCGAAAGCATGACACCACTCTGCCCATTCCCTCGCACCTTTTGCCATCACGGACTTCAAATTTTCTTTTATTTCGCTCACTCCCCATGCCTCGTTCTCCCAATCCTTCTCCCAGCCGGTTTTTGGGGGCAAACATCCAATGGCTTCGACAATCTCTGTCTCTGTGGGAGCAGCGGCAATATAGGGAAATGGTTTGGGTTCCCGCTCGTGACAACGAGCTGCAAGGTATTTCACCAAAGCAGGGAGCCGCGCAGAAGGCGTGAATTGAACGTTAGTCTGTCTGCGTTGTGATCGCTCGTCTCGGAAATCCAAGCAAGGCGTCTTATGACAGAGTGACTTGTCTCTGCACCGCGAATGCTTGCATATGCCCATACTGCGTCAATCTCTAGCAAACCGCCAAATGGTGAGACGAGAGTGGCGAGAGTGTGGATGGCGAATGAAAGAGGAAGCAACCCAGTCGCAATGGTTGCATCTTTTTCAGCTTTGGACTTGGAAGGCAGCATCGTGTTCATAAACTCCTGCCTAAGTTGAGCCGGCTTCTTTGGCATACTCGAGCAACTCCTCGAGTTTGACCGTAGTTTTGTTACTGTCATTCTCGTGAGATCATGCGATTGAGAAACTCAGCACTACTCCTTTTCGTCTGCGATATATTCCCCAATTGATGCCCCTTTTCGCCTTGCCCTTTCGACCCTTGCAGGACATCGTCTTGACATCGCTTGTCTTTGCCTTTCGAATCTGTTCTTCCCATTTCCGCTCAACTTTGTGAACATGTCCGTCTTTCTAATCTCTCTTGGACCTGTTCAAAGGTGGAGGAGGAGGAGGAGGAGTATAGATCAGAACCACCGGTCAGTTAGTCCACATTCGCGGAAGCAACTGCAAACGTTGGTTGGGGAAAAGGCACGAGGTAAGCGACCAAAAGATGTGGACCGCGAGCGAAATGGATTGGAGAGGCAATGTCTTCTCCGCCAAAGCTTGTTCGTTTTCGTTGTGGTGGCGGTGGAATATGCAGGCTTGGGTTCAGAGAATGAGCTGTAAGTCCTGGCGTTCGAGTGTCCGAGAAACCTCCATTATTGGACCGGGAAGTGAGCTCAGGGCGCTCGATACCTAGAAGCGCAGTGGTTGTTGTCTCAGCTTGGTTGGTGTCCTCAGAGGAGCTCATGGTTGAAGTCCCAGATGTCGGACGGATGTGGATCAAAGAAGGTGCGAGTGAGTTACGAGGCCATATGCAGGAAGAAGAAAAGCGCATTCGATTCCAAGTTCTGATCCATATACCGCGTGCCCATTGGAGCAATGGCAGGCGGAGTGCGCCCCAGGCATGACGTCTGTTCAAGGCACAGTGATTGTGGATGCGTCGCCGTCACGGCTACTGTAGCGAGGTCACGCTGTTCGCGCCTATATTCTGCAGCGGCAGCAGCGTTATGCGGATATCGATCGCCTGTCAAGTCGACGAGAACATTCATCATCAGCGGCTGTGGCAGGTCGATAGACCATACCAAACCACCTGGACATGCATGTACAGCGGGAGGACAAACACCGTCGATAACGCATGTAGCTTGGGGCTTAATTCGCATTGTCAGAGCTTGGCTTGTCAGATTTATGCGGTCTCCTCAAACAACATCGGTATCGACGACACCATATCGTACCTCTGCGATCACAGATCGACTCGCATGTCAGTACACTTGTTCGGAACGTCTTGCGCAGCTTGGGAAATTTCAGAAGCCCACCAGGCTTACCAGAGTTGCCCGATTCTCACACGACCTGACACAAGGCAAAGTAATACAGGTGCTGCGGAGACCTTTACAGGCCAGATAGGTGCGAGTCAACAAGCCTAGCCTCTAATGTGACAATGGCGCTCATCTACGTGTAGTGGTTGACCTGCCGTCAATGCAATGGCCGTTCCATCTTGCTTTATCACAGCTTTCAAAAGAAACATTAGCAGTTCAATGACAGTGTGGGTATCTCAAGCTTATATACAAAAGCCAGACTAACGGCTGACTTCACAGTGCATAGTTCTCCGCATGTAAAAAGATCTCTTCGCAATCCTTCTGTTTCCAGACTCGCGATTGCAACTCGGCAACCGTATTACTCACATCCACCCTCAATCCTGGAGGGCCGCACACGAAGACGCAAGTCCGACGACCGGTCCATTCTTCACTCATCTCCTTCAACATGTACGGGATGTCTGGCCGACCCCATTCCGTACTCCAGCCTGTCTTACGTGACTTGACCGCTGCGGGCATGAATGCGAAGCGCATCAAATTCTTTTGGAACTCTGTTGGTGTTGAAGGGAAGCCAAAATCGAACTCCTGGGGATTCTCAACTTGCGCTGACTGCTGATTTATCGAATCCTGTGCCGCCTGAGCGGAGCTGATGTCTACAGACAGCGGGCGCGATCGTCGCTTCTCGTGTAGCGTAGGGTGCGGTGGCATATGAGGTGTTTCTTCTATCTTGCGATTGTCTGGTGAGTGCGACCGTCCAGTGTCCTGGCTTGTACCGCGCCTGTCAGGGGATGGCGACAGATGACGAGCAGACATTGGCTTCAGGTGAGCCTGAGGCAAAGGCCTCAATCGATCATTGTTCTCTTCTCGCAGCTCCTTTTCTTTTTCTGGATCACCCTCCGCTTCGTCTCTAATCAGCATGGAGTTTCGTTGAGCGGAGCTCATCGAGTATCGATTGCTGGCCACATTTTGGAACAGATCATTGACCTTGTCGTGAAAGATCATGCTGACTGGCCGAGTAGGGGTAGCGGCGCTCACAAGTGTACCGCCTCTACTCATTCGCTTGGCACTCGTGATGTAGAACTGGCAAGTCACAGTTTCGGGCGGTGCAAACTCCTTGCAGATGCGAAGCTCTTCCTTGAACCACTCCAAAGTTTCCGGCCTCTTCATTGCCCAGACAACGTGGACCGTCTTTGTCACGGCTTTACCGTCTCGCATCCTTTTGATCAGGTCGAGCAGTTGCGAAACCAATGCCGTAATACCACTACCGCCGGCGAACATCACGACATGATCGAAGGAGTCAACACGTCTCCGCATGCCTCCATATGGCCCATCAATAAAGGCGCGGTAAGTGTGCCAGGGCCCATGCTCAAGAGCACTCTCCAAGACCCGTTTGGTGAAGCCTCCAAAAGGTCGAAAGACAATGACCATATCTCTATAGTCTTCCCCGTACGCAGATGGAAAGTCGTCACTGCAGAGTGAGGCCACTGTGAACGGGTGGTTTTCGAAAACAGAGACGCCGGGCATCCGGATGTACACATACTGACCAGGCTTCCATCGGACCTGGGTGGGTATCGTAATCTTCATTGCATTCTCCGGTAGAAGCGTGACAGCTGCCTCTTCGCCTATGAGCCATGACATGCGCCACGGATTCGTCCAGTTGAGATAGAAGAGGCGAACGGCGTAGGAGGCGGCCCAGATGCCTACTGTTGCGAAGAGGTAGTTCCAAGAAGTCAAATAGTTGCGACAATGCCAGAACAGCATGCCCAGCAGTACTATGGCGGCTGGTACATGGACCGTCACAAATAATTCGTAAAATCGGCGCCGCAGTGGTGGGAGAGAGTGGACGCAAAGGAAGATCAATGGCACGAGGGCCGCAATTCCTATACGGCGTAAGTTTGCGGCGAACGTATGAAGGGTCGTTGGAAGACTTACCAGAGCCATAGACGTAATAGCCTTGCGTATTCTGGAAGAACGTCTTGAACGTGCGCACCCCTCCTTTCTCCCAGATTGGCGTGATGTAAAATGGCACAGTATGAATCAGGCTCAATAGTAAGCATATGTACGCCAACCAGCGATGCAACACATTGAGTCTCTCATGTCCAATACCCGTAAGCATGGAGATGAAATTTGCCTTCATGCTTAAAGCAACGATCCAAGGCATCATAGCTACTGCTATCATTCCAGCTCTGATTGCCAGCGGAGGCGATCCGAAGCGAATGCTTTGCCAGTAGAGAGGCTGAGGTACAAAGCAGTACAGAATGACGAATGCCAGAGCCGCCGAGACAATTGTGATGACTCCGATCGACGGGAAAACGACTGGTCGCCAACCTTTGCGGAATCGCCAGGCAGGAATAGGTCGATAGAACGCCCAGCGTACGACCGCCATTCCCACATTCAAAAAGCGGCTCGAGGTGATTGTGGAGTCTTTCTTTGCTGCCTCAGCATCTCCAGTGGGCAGAGGTCCCTCTCTCGGAAAGAACTTGCGAGTAGATTTGTCCGTGCTCAGAGCGCTCAACTCGTAGTCCGTGTCAGGCGATCCCGTCTTCCCTCCTTCTTCCATTCTGTCTTTGTGCGTTGCCGTACGGACTTTGTCGTTCCAGAAGCTATACCATCGTATCAACGCCGTCAAGACAAGAAGTATAATGCTGAAGTATATCCATCCTAGGGCGTATTTCCCAGACTTTCGCCACGGGTCAACAGTCGTCGCTTCTATCAGCCCAGGTGGCGAGCTGCTGTTGCAGCATGGTATAGAAACTCTCTTATCCAAATCAGGCACTGCCTCAAGAATCTCATACTCGGTCGGAAGGGTAACTCCTTGTATCTGGGATATTGCTATGCCAGCGCGCCTTGCTAGTATCTCCGAAAGGGCAGGCATCGTGATAGAGGGAAGGTCGGACCTTATTGGCAGGAGGTTGAATTATTGGTAACACCGAGTGGAAATGATTGGAAGATGGTATAGCTGGTGCGATCATCCATGCGCTGGAGGAGCCTTGAAAGTTGTTGCTTCATCCAAAATTGTCGCACCGTCTGTGACCTGTGCGCCAGACTGAGCCAGTTGCGCTGACGATGCCTAAGTGATCAGGAAGAGCATGTACACAAAGGTTACCGTCATCACAAACGATGAGTGCCAGCAGGATCGATGTTCTTGAGAAAGATAGAGAGGACGGAAGATCAGACAAGGGACGGGGGACATCACGACGTGCAAGATAGAGCTTGCATATAGTCTGGCAGTAGAACAAAGTCGTAGCAGGATCACACGCAGTGTGCAAGGGTCGTGCATATGCTACCATCCACTTCGGGACGTCGGGACTCGACAGTGCAACCAATGCCACGGCTGACAGGGAAGGAAATGGACTTGCGAAGCGGCACTATCACATTGTGCCTAATGAGGTCACGGACAACGCTGCCAATATGCTTCAACAAGAGTCCAGGAGCGGTTCAGGTACCTACGAGATTGGTCGAGCTGCGCGGGACGAGGCATGCCGATCAACCTTGATATTCTCCAGCGCCAGGAAGGACCGTCCCGATTGAGCCCTGCAGTGAATGCAGCCAAGGTGGATACATAGCAGTCGGTTAATGATGAAAGCGCCACGATGCGAACAAAATGATTGCTTGGTTGGAGCGGTGGAAAGCATGCCGGAGTTTATCACCTCCCGCTATCGTGTCTGGTAGCTTCAGCAGTCAGACTACGCCTGGTGCCTAACCAGATGTAACCTATTCAGTCTTGTGATATGCCATCCATATTGTCGGCAGCAGCAGCAGCAGCGGGTGTCCTCATGGCAATGGATCGTATGGTAGACATTCTCCCAGCCTGGTCCCGGTTGAGCCACCGCCTAGGCTTCGCGTAGCATGGACGCACGAATAACATGCGACCATCGACCCAAGAGCTGCGTGAAGAGGGGTTCCCCGGGTCCAGCATACACGAGTGTCGCTCATGCGGCCTCGTGGTGCTTGCGGTTGGTCGTCTACGCGCCCGGCGTGGACCGGCCATGTTGCGCTACCCATTGCCGTCGGTGATTGGACGACCCAATCCGAGAAACTTGCCAGCTCTGCGCCGAGGTCTTCCAGACAGACAAGCCGCCAGCCAGAGCAGCATCACTTGAGCCGTCTATTTCGCTTATTACAGTTGATTCAATCGCATGTCTACTAGCATCTTCGCATCCACCGTGCTCTGTCGGTACCAACGGGTGAGGGGATGTTGATTCGGCAACATAGCCAATATCGCTACGTTCAGGCCCCAACATCCCTTCCGCTCAGAGGAACATGCAGGCGATATAAAAGAGTACTATCGCGTAATTCGTGAAAGCGGTACGTTCTATCAATAATCTGGGTATCAATCTAATGAAATTCGTTGCTTGCAGCGCAGCCCTTCATCGGGCAGCTTCCTTATCGTCTCAATAGCCAATCCACCGCTCTGTCCACCCTCAAACCATCTCCCATATCCGTCTTCTTCAATGCCTCCTGCGCTTGTGCAGGTGTGAAGCCCATTTCAATCACCTTGTTTACTGCATGCACGCTGGTACTGTCCGCCAGACCTGCGAAGTTCTGCAATGACATGCGGTTGAATGTGTCCACCCTATCTTCGATGATGGGACTAATTCTTCGATTGGACCACTGGGACCCGACAGAGGATTGTGGACCAGATAGGGCAGATATGGGCGAGTGCAAGATCGGAGACGCATAGCCGTTTCTTGAATCCGAAGACTCAGAAGGCGAGCGAAGCCCATCGAAAGTGCTGTCGCGGCGTGCATGAGGACCACTTGAGTGCCTCGTATTTGACTCGACAGGAGATGGGCCGCAATAGCTGCCACTCTGTCGGCGAAAGCGCATCTCGGCCGCAAGAGATGCGACCCGTCTCTGGCCAGAATGCCTTCTTGCTTGCCGTAGAGATCCTGGAAGGTGTGCAGAAGCGGCTATACGTTCCTCGTACAGGCGAGCGACTGGCTCCTTGAAAAATGAAATGCGGCTGCCCATATACTGTTGTGGAGTCCAATCTGTCCAACATCGATCGTGAGCCAGCTGAAAGCCGGTTGTCACATCATCGTTTGCATGTTTGGCCAAGTCAAGGACGACATCCAAGCCCATAGTAAGTATATGGCATACCCACTCTTCCAGTAGATACTCTTCGCGTCCGCTATCGCCTTCGTTCACATCACAGTCTCCAAATACTCCGATTTTGCGCGCAATACTGGTACGCCCCAGGTAGCCTTCCAACAGCATTGCGAGACACGACCAAAGTTCAGTCATATCATAAAGCTGCTCTGCGTCTAGTCCGCCTTCATTGCCCTCAGCGAAATATTCCGGCGCGTTGAGCAAAACACTGCTCATGTCAAAGTCCAGATTAGTGTTTACCGTGGCGACACATCCTTGGCTATTGGCCAGCGGTCCACCTTTGAGCCAATCAAGCTGCCCAGTTAAGTCGTCTTCGCGACTTTTGCCACATCCAAAGATTCTGCAGAAGCACCAGATACGCCACAGAGCATCATCAACGCGCCGCGAAAATGAGCTTGTGGGCTCAGACAAGGCGGCTGCTGTCTCTGGGCGAATGCAGGTTTGGCAGCGTTCATATATCAAGCTTTTCAAGGATTCGATGACACTAGCTGAAGAAGTCCGCTGCTCCATATATGTGTAAGGTGTCGTATCCGAAGTCTCTGTAGATTTGCTCCATTCAAGACACTCCCACAATGCAGGGGACTGGTTCCATGTGACTGTTCGGGTCAGCTCATTCTTATTCGCCCCGTAAACGTGATACATTCCTTTGTTGACCTGAGCGGTGTTCCAAAGGTCCTCCAAGGAGCCAAGAGAGGAAAGGATCCGAAGTAAGCCGCTGTCACCAGCCATAACATCGTTTTCAACCGCGAGCACGGATACGGTGCTTGGCAGAGTAGCTGCAGTCTCTGAGCTGTCTCGTCCAGATGCTGCATCAAACATTTCAAAGCCGGATGCCATGTAGTCAGGCTCAACGACTATTTTCTCGTCTGTCATTGGGATCAGCTGCGTAAAGTCATGGGTACGAAGACCATTCGCAGGCTTTGAAGCACTCTTTCTCCGTAGTAAACCTGGCTCGTTGATCAGGACCTTTTGTTCGACATCTACCGACTTTGGTCTGAGTTCTGATTCTGATCGTCTTCGACTGGGCTGCTGAAGACAACTTTTTGGCTGTGGGGGTCTCTGCGCTGGATTTCGCCACTCGCGTTTCCGACTACGCCGAGGCAAGGTTGGAGCGTGTTCCAACGGCTGCAGGACGGCCTCAGCACTTTCGTGATGCTCGACAGGGACTGTTGACGTCTCATCATGGTGGACATCACGATTTTCGTAATCCTCCGCAGTTGTTGCGCTTCCTTCGCTGAGGCCGCCTATCTGCTCCTCTGTTGGCTTGAGGTAGGAGCCAGGTGGGGTTGAATAAAGAGCGCTGGGGACTGGGTCGTGCAGGGGAGGAGAGCTTCTGGTCCTTGCCGCAACGGGCTCGAGTGGGAGAGGTTTGCTGACGTTGATGGGACTCAAAAGGCATCGGTCGCCATCTCGTCCCTTGTTAGTGTTGCGTGATAGTACTCTGCCAGAGAGCCGCTTGCTTGATTTCCTATTTATCGGCGGGAACGGCTCAATACTCGTCGCTGAACTTCGTTTGCTGCTGTCAGTGTCCTCGCCATCAAGTGCCGAGCTGTAAGACGACGAGTCTGAGGTTTGCAGAGACCGTAAGCTGTGGCGAGCGTCTTTGGGAGGGACAGCCGGGGCGGTGATGGGCTCTGCGGCATCTACTCCAGAGGAGTCCACGGATCCGACACAAGGTCTTGACTGCAAGAGTGTTGGAGTCTCGAGAGTTCTTTCGCTCTTCGAATTGAGGCTGGGAACAACGTCGGCAAGGTCAGGCCGCTCCATTGAATGAGATACGGAATTCCGATCGGCCTGGCGTAGAAAGCTTTCATCCCATTGAGCAATACCATTTACCCATACGCCAATTCGGGATTTCGCCTCGTTAACATCCTGGCATTCTGCGTCTCGTGTGGTCGAAGGCGAAATTTGACTCGATCGAACATCACCTGCGGCCTGCTCGGGCGGATCCTTGCTTACTGCTGACAGGATCTCATCGTTGGGGCTGGTGGCCATCTCTTCTTCTAAAGCTGCCATAGGTCTCGGTTCTGTCGCCGGCACGGCATTCAGCACAGTCCCATTCCCCGCCTCTCGCCTGCCCGGCATTAGGCTTCTAGAGACGGGAGCGCTTCTTCTTCTCGCTTTCCAGCCCGGGGACCTTGTAGTCGATGGCTGGGCTGCCGCCACGGCTGCTTTCACGAGAGAGGGAAGCGTGGCCGAGGGAGTGTCGGTGCCCCGGCGACTGAAGATGCTCACGCTCCGTCGAGAGACATTGGCGTCGCCCGCTTGAGATTGATCTTCTCGCATACTGATTAGCGTAGCCGGTCAAAGCTCTCCAGGCGCAGGCGTGCCAGATTATGTAGAAGGTGATTCCCCAGTGGAGGTGATGACCGTCGCTGGGAGAGTGATGAACAGGTCTCTTCGGCTAGACGCGAGCGATGTCAGATGTAACCCATGCGATTCATGCTGCCGTCCTCACATGGCCTTTGCTAGCATCTGTGGCGAAATCAAGTCGTGACATGGAAAGGTGGCTACAAATGGGAGAAGTGTTGCGAGAAAGAAACATGTTTCGACCCTGTCTCTAACCCAAACCCACTGCTAAGCCCCGACCGCAAGCAGCGACGACACTTGGCCGTGCTCCGTGGGCGGAATGGAAGGATTGGATGGATTGCATGGTATCAGCCGCCTATCCAGACCGGCCGAAGTGTATCGGGTTGGTGCTATGAGTGTACACGGAGGTAGGTTCTCTTGATTGCTATTTTGGTCGTTCTGGGAGGGGCTGCGGAGCGGATCGCCCATCCCCACCTCGCTCGGCTTCTCGGCAGCGTCAGACGCGCTCAAGTCACAATTGCAGCGTCGGGTCCGTCTGCCCGTCTGGTGTCCCGGCTGTGTTGCGTTGGTCGTGTTGGAATCGGGAAATCTATTGGCCATGGTTATATACTACATTACCCTTCCCGTCGGCGGCGCATCAACTGCAGTTGGTTGTATTCCATTCCATTCCACTCCGTCTGATTGCTGCGGCAGTAGAGGGTCTCCAACGTGGGCTGACAGCTCGCCGTCTAGCCGGGCCTGTCAGCCAATATTAGGAGCTTACCCGGAAACTCTATCTTTCCCACTTATGAGACGGCGGCTGGTCCTGCATGCAGGTGGCTCGCATAGATTACGGTGCATCTTGCAAGCAGAATGCGATTGCAAGTCTCCAACTGGATCGCCGCATTACTGCATGCTCCGGCGAAAGCAGCACGATGGTTGATTGCCAGAGGAGCGGTGTCGAATTGGTTTGCATCGATGCTTTTGAGCCTCGAGATTCACTCGAGATTCACTTCACACTGTCTGACAAAACAGCACACCAACTGCATCGTTGGAATTTGCAGTTTGGCAACATAGGACAGCATCACTGTATGAGACCGTTGCTGACCTTGCCGCTTCAACAACGAAGGATCATGCCCGGGAACGCGCCTGAACACACAAGAACATTGGGTTGCAAGTAAACATTACACAATTACTGAAGCTGAGTCTAGGATCCATCAAGAGTAGCACTCCTCTTTGCTTTCCCTCGGCGGAGAAAGTCCAAAGAGTGATTTTCTCTAACAATTTACGGCAGCACTTCTGTGCCACCTGCCAAATGCCATCCATGGCGAGCGTGATCTAGGTTGAGGAATGGGTTAGAGATGAGCTCTAGTGAATCAGAGCAGGAGAGTTGACGATGCCGGGCGGCGGACGGAGAGCTTTATCTTTCGGAGGAGGTGCGGTGGCGGGTGGGAGCGCTGGCGGTGTTGTAGCGGCAGGTGCTGGCTCAGCAGGCTTCTCGCTGGGCGGTTCTGCCGGAGCTGGGCTGGCTGGGGGCGGAGTGTATGCCATTGCCGGTTGTGCTGGCGGCTCCTCTGCTACAGGTGGCTGAGCAGCCGCGGCGCGCTTCTTGAGCTCCATGTTCATCTGCGCCGATGCACAAGGAGTGCACCAAAAGGTTGCGCAACAGTCCCTGAAGGTCGTTCCCTATGACAAGGTTAGCTCTGGCACATCAAGAAGTGGCCGTAATGACTTACCCCGATGCCGACTCGATCGCGGACCTTCCGACGTTGTCCCATGACGGTCAACCATTTGAATGGTAGTTGAGCGATACAGTGGAACAAGCACGAGTCGTTGACAAGGGTCATGTGTTCTCTGTCCATATCCGGGAACTTCTGCAGGCGCTCAGAGATTCGGCCATGCAAGAAGCATGGGCAGAAGAACGCGGACAGCTTTCAACAGAAGTCAGCCTCGTTTGGAAATCCATATGTTTCGCACGCAATCTTGAGAGTGCTTACACAGGTACCGCAGTCGCCGCCGCACACGTGGCCGCAAAGCCCGTCTTTCCAGTCCTCTGGGCTCTCACCTTGTGGTTCGCCATCTGCCGGGTGTTCTGTGTCCGAAGGAGCCGTCTCTGAAACAGCTGGCGGTTCCTGCTTCACTGGCGATTCTGCAGCGGGAGCAGCAGTAGGAGATGGTGCTGGGGGAGTAGAGGCTGTAGCTGGTGGTGGCGGCGCTTCAGATGCCATTGTGCTGATGCTGTTCGTTACACTGTCAGTATTGGGTGGCTGGACCACCTGTGAAGGTCCTATTACTCACGAGTGCTGATTATATGATATGGGCTGAAGATGGAATCAATGGATTGCAATATGCAAGCCGATCAATGTAAACACAGAATGTTGACGGTAGTCGGAGCAAACGCCCGTTTGAGAATTGACATGCGTGGCTGCAAAAGAAAGGAAGAAAGAGCATGTCGTAAAATTGCAGCTTCTTCAAAGCATTGGCTTCTGCGCTTGAGTAAGAACGTCCAGCTGGGGGTCTCTTGCAGGTTGATTGCAACCATGGCTGGAAGCTCCTGGGCAACCTTGAATCTTTGGTTCTCGAAAATCATCATTCTCTCAAAACAGCAGCTGCACTCCAGTTGAAAATACTTGCTCTATAAAAAGGAGCAGTCGCAAGAGTCTTGGACGACGAGAAGCAAGGTTTACCACCCTTCCCAAGGCAAGGAAGAAGTCCGATCACCCAGAAACCTGCACCTTCCTATATCCACAGTCCACCGCTCTTAACGCGCTTAACCTGTCACCATCGCCAGCTGGCCTCTCACAGGAATATTATGCGGCGTACCAATCTGTGGGAATCCCTCCACTTTCACGCCCTTCCTAAACAAAAGACAGTGTGTACTGCCACCGAAATGGAACATGCCTAGCTGCTCGCCCTTCTTGACATGCTGCCCCTCTTTGACCGTGATATCGCATGTGCTCACCTCGTCCATACCGATCCCCACAAACGCCATGAGTCCAATCTTCGGATTATCCGCTTCGATGAAGATGATGGCGCGGGTGGCGACATGGCTGAGATAGCCTTGGCCGGTCGAAATACCGCTGATGTCGATCTCGTTGACGTGCGGATCCCCAAGACCTTCGAAAAGCGGCTCGGAGAAGTATGTCCCGTCTTGGACATAGGCTTTCTTAATCGTCCCGCTGACGGGCGCGTGCCAGCGATGGTAGGAAAGAGCGGAAAGGAACGCCTGGTAGACGATGCCGCCTGCGAAATTGTCGGCCAGTTTGTCATGAGCCAGTATGTCCAGGACCGAGTAAGGTTGCCCCTTGATCCAGAAATGGTCTCGTAATTTGACGCCGCGGGCGAGGTTGAAGACTTTGCTTTCGCATGCGTTCGCAATCACATCGTCGTTCTCCGGCGACGCCACCGGCCGTACCTCGTCCTTGAACGTTCGCGTGAAGAAGTCATCCCATGACTTATACCCGTAATGCTTCGCCTTCGGATCACAGTTGAAGAAGCTCTCGAAGCTGTGGCTGGTGCCGTACGGTGCGTTGGCGACCTCCATCAGATCCTTCTTCCCCGTCTGTCCAAACCAGCCTTGGCTGTGCTCCCCAAGGACTTCGGCCGACTTAGGCGTCTGCAGGAACTTGCCCCATTCGTTCAGAATCTTCTTGAGGTGGCGGTTGACATCCGGGTCGAGGAAGGCGGCATAGCCGGCCGGCGTGCCCATGGGATAGTCGAGGATCGCACACAGTGGCACACCGACCATACCGACGTTAGCTGCGGCGTCTGTCCAATGCGGCGCGGTAGTGAAAGTGTGATTAAGCACTTCAAGCATGTGATGATAGTCACGGATCTGCTTGTGTCCTGTGGGATCATTGGCGTAAGGCTTCTTGACTGGGATCTCGTCGAACATGGCATTGAACCACATGTAGACGCGAGTGTTGCCCTCGATGAAGTCCTTGAATTCCTGTAGCACAGGAACAAGATGCTTGGGGTTCTGGCGTGCATCTTCGATCTGTCTGCCTAGCCATTCCCTGTGAATACGAGAGTCGGCTGGAAGCCATCCTCCAGGTCTTTTGTGGTTTGTCAGTTTACGCAGTGAGACGGTGGAAGAAGAAGAAGAAGAAGAAGAAGAAGAAGAAGAAGAAGAAGAAGAAGAAGAAGAAGAAGAAGAAGAAGAAGAAGAAGAAGAAGAAGAAGAAGAAGAAGAAGAAGAAGAAGAAGAAGAAGAAGAAGAAGAAGAAGGAGAAGGAGAAGGACATATGTGACTGACCTATGCACGTGATGTTCTTTGGGGACTTCATAGTCCTCGCCATGCTGGGTCACCATACTGGTCAACCTGTTCAAGCTGTTCAGGAAGCAAAAAGCGTCTGGGGCTGTTGTGTTCAAGTCAGAGCGAAGAGCTGTGTACCAACCTCACAGAAAAGAGTCAAGTTATATGCCAACTCTACCGCTTTATATATACCTCAAGACGCACATGCAGGTACACTACCATGTACTAGACCCAGAACCATTATTCGCACACGCTTACGTAGCCCAGCGTAGGTGGTATCGTAGATCCGCACTCCAGCAAGCTTCTTCCAGCAAACTTCCACCCTTTTTTCCCACATCCGCCCGGTGCCGGTGAGCGGGCATTCGGCAGCCAATCGCATTCCTTGGTCGGGAAGAGATGGGACGGATCGAAAATGTCTCGTTCACTGTTGCTGGCTACTACTACGGTATGAAGCTAGTGTCTCTACGAGTCCAGATGTTCAGTGCATGTGTTGATGGGAAAACGACGCCATGGTTGCCGTAGGGCTTGGCTCATGAGAACGGTAGGCGCAACAGCCCTGCCGCGTGAATTTGTGCCTTACCAAAAGCCCGAGCTTCGTCATTCCAAGTGCATTACAGTACCTTGCACTACATACCTACCTAGGTAGGTACCCTACCAATGGATGTGCCTACATAGCTAGGTAGCTTACGAATGCCAACCACACTGGGCTTATGCCTCGACATAATCACTCAAGCTCAAGTAGACGAACAATATGAGATGCGCATTGGCCATGTGCGTGGGTATAAAAAAAGCCTCCTCATAGCAGCTCTATCTACACACCTCAAACCCGCTGCTGCTGTCCGTGCAAGCACGGAATCTATCGCAAAACGCCGCACACATGCCATGTATCACAAGATGAACCCCCGCTCTCTGCCTCTCTCAACCTTCTAGCGCTGTCCTTAGATGCACGTGCTCGCTCCAACAGAACTTGGCCTCCCGGCGCAGAACTACGTGTGGCCACGCGTCTCGATCCCTGCTTTCTCACGTAGTGGCGGTATTGATAAGTTATGGAAACATAAATAGACCTTCAGTACTTTTACTCAAGGGGAATGCCTTCGTACTCAGCATAACCCAGTGCGAGGTTCATGTTCTGCAGGCACTGAGTAGCTGCGCCCTTCAGCAAGTTGTCAATGGTGACGTTGACAACCGCACGCTTCCCACCGCTATGCACAGCAAAGCCACCAATCTCCACACCGTGCTTGCCGGCAATGTTCTTGACGAGAGGGCTCTCGCCGCGTACTGCCACGAGCTTCTCGCCGTGGTACCTGTCTTGGTAGAGCTGGCGGACGTCTCTGCTCACCATCTTCTCCGCCAGTGGCAGAGAGATTGTGTGGTGGATGCCCTGGAACCAGACCGCGACGTGAGGGATGAACGCTACGTCCTGGCCAAGCTGAGACGAAATCTCGCGCTCGTGGATGTGGTCGGTGAGCGAGTAAGGGATGAGGTTGTTGGTAAGGTTCTGGACATCGTTCTTGGGACTTGGCTTAGTGCCAGCGCCAGAGTAGCCCGAAACGCCGAAGACGGTTGGCTGTGCTGGCTGAGGGGCCAAGTGTGGGATCAATGGCGCAATACCGAGCTGTGCTGCAGTGGCGTAGCAACCGGGGTTGGAGATGCGGTTGGCAGAAGCAATCTTCCCTCTCTGCACCAGCTCCGGAAGGCCGTAAGTCCAGTTTGAGTCGAACCTGTAGTCGGCGGATAGATCCACGATGAGGGCCTCCTTGTGTCCGCTTTCATCAATAGCGTCGACAAATGGCTTGCATACTCCGTTCGGGAGGGCCATGACCCAGCAGTCAATTTCCTTGTTCTCGGCCATCTTCCTGACGTCGTCCGGCGAGAGATTTTCGTAGATGATTTCCTTCCGCTCATACCCCTTCAGCTTCTGCCCAGCAAGCTCGCGGGAAGAGACGTGGCAGAGGTCGAAGTTCGGGTGCCTGTTCAATAGATCAATGAGAGCCTGTCCGGTGTAGCCACGAGCGCCAATGAGTGCGACCTTGGACGGATAGTCCTTGTCGCTGTTTTTGATTCCAAGAGGTGGGTTCGGGTTGGTGGTAGCGTAGCCTCGCTTCTGCGTGATAGCCGAAGTGACCGAGGGCCTTGACGGGCGTGCACTGGTGGAGAAGGCTCTAGCTTGCTGCTTGTCTTGCTGCGGGCGGTTGCCCATAAGGTTGGCAGCACCAGCTCGGATTCTCTCAGCAGCAGCGGCAGCACGGTGCAGCTGGCTCTCAAGGTTGATATCACCAAACATCTGCCTTCCGTGCTGCACGAATTCGGACATGAGTTCGCGCACCTCCTCTGGGCTCTCGATACCGTACCAGAACAGGACTTCACCACGCCTAGCGATGGAGCCGTCAGCCTTTTCGGAGAACCAGGTCAGGTTCTCGTCGTCTTGCTTGACGGTCCACGCAAGCTTCGGGAAGTCGCGCTTCAAGTTCTGGAAGACGTTGTCGGCAATGTTAGACAACCAGGCGGAACGAGTCATGGTGAGAGTGGCGAGCTGTGCAAGCTTCGAAGAGTCGGTGGGCGGTAGAACGATGGCCAACGCCTCCATGTTCTCATCGAAGTAAGCACGGAATGATCTGGTGTTAAGCGATTCCAAGTAGCGGTCCACGACTGCCGCGCTATCAAAGCCCTCACGGTCGCGGACAAGCGTCTGCTTCAGCTTCGACACGTCCTCGAACTCAGCCAAGGACGAAGCCTGCTGCAGCTTGGTACCACGACGAATGAGCGTACCGGCACCCGAGTGAGTGAACAGCTCACGCTCCAGCGCCTCAGGGTGGATGATGGCCACGCTGGAGCTGCGCGGCAGGTCGTCGAGCAAAGTCTTGATGTCCCGAATCTTGCTCCTCGTCCCGTGGATGACCCATGGCTTCTTCATGTATTCGTCGTACTCTTCGTCCAAGTTGATGGCCTCGATCAGCTTGCCGGTCTCCTTGTCGTGAATGCCGCCCTTCTCGGAAAGGTACACAATCTTCAGCGGGACAAGTGCCCGGGCGAGCTCAGCGGCAGCCTTGTCGGCGTTCACGTTGAGTACCTGACCGTCTTCGCTCTCGGCCATGCAGGTCAGAACGGGAATGTAGCCATCGGCGATGGCCGCCTTCAAGCTAGTCGGGTTGATCTGGTTGACCTCGCCGACGAATTGGTAGGTATCCTTGTCCTTGTAGTCGGCCATGAGCACGCCGCTGGTGATTGGCCTCGCTCTCACGCCCCATGACTCAAGGGCTTCGGTCAACTTCAGGTTCTCCTCCAGGAAAAGCTTGCGGGCCACACCCAAGGTCTTGCCGTCGGTGATACGAATGCCCTCCTTGTACTGCGGCTCCACGCCGGCCTCCTCGAGCAGTTTGTTCAGCTGCGGGCCGGCGCCGTGGATGATGACTGGGTAGAGACCCATTTGGTTCAGGTTGCGGAGGGAGGCGCATAGCTCATCAATGTAGTCGGTCAGGATGGCGCCGCCCACCTTAATGACGGCGAACTGCTGGCTGCTCACGGAGGTGAACTGGGCCAAGTATTGCTGGACCTCCCTCTTGCTGGCGATGTTGTTGAGGACGTTGATAACGGCGGAGCGGGCGGAACCATCATCGTAGCGGGAGGTCGCGAATTCACGGCGGTGCTGTTGCTTCTGTTTCTGCTGCTGCTTGGCGGCAGTGGTACTGGCGGAGGTAGTGATCGCGGTCGCTCTCACGGCGGCGGTGGAGGCTTGTCGCTTGCTGATCTGCTTGCATGCCTGGCGAGCCAGCTGCCGGGCCAGAGGCCGACTGACGGACTGCATCATGTGAAGGTGGACACACTACACAGCATGCGGCAGCTTCACCAGCAGTTGCGCTGATATATATATATCAGGACCGAGGGGTGCGCCGGGGGTGTATACCTAGGTATGTGTGTGTGTGTTGTGTGTGTATGGGGCGACCGGGCGAGCGAGTATCAATTCTGCCAGTCTCGGCCAATGTCGCAGAGGCAGGCCGTCTATCAGTCACCTTATCGGGCGGGAAGAGATGAAAAGCTCGAGGTGATTAATCAATATCTTACCTAGGTGATTACTGCTCAAGCATTACTTGATCAATCGATCAATCAATGCTCAAGCCGTTATCGCTGCCAAGGCCGGTAGGGCTGACAGGCAATGGTCCGAAAAGCGGAAGAAATCAGAATACTCCAACGCTTGTTAAATATTATTTTCGAGTGATTTTTGCTTCATAGACAGACTTCCCGGCTGCAGAAGTGGTACGTACCTAGGCGGATGAAGCCATAGCGGCGACCAGACATGGTGAATTGACCAAGGAAGCTATTACTACTTGTACATATTATGTATATGTGGTGGATGTGAAGCCTCGGATGCCACCCTGGGCATACAATCACACTTTCATCACTCGTTAGCCGTGTTGATCTCAAGCACGCAAGCTTGTGCTGTTGCTCTACTCCCTGTTGCACATGTGCGGAGACGAAGCAGAACATACGCGTCAGGTACAGTAGAAGCAACATGGCATGGGAGACGGGAAGTAGAGAGTTCTTCGGAGCAAACCGCCTTCCAGCCGGAGCCGAAACCGAAACCGAAACAACCGCAAAGGCTTAAGGTTCCTGGTTTCCGCAGCTGGAAGGAACGTCATCAGCTGCAAGGAAACGCAAACGCACTGAGCTGCACCCTTTGGAGCCGCAACTCCCCGCGGCTCCGTTCCAAGAAAAAAGCTCACGATTAGGCAAGGCGGTGCAAAGGAAAGACATTCCAATCCCACAAATCCCTACCTCCCTAGGCTGAGTCCTTCATTATCAGAATGTAGTCCGATCTCAGCACTCATCCCACTTCATCATCCACACCTCATCCACTTGCTGCATTGTTGATACACCAGGTCATCACATGTCATCAGCCATTATCCACCAGGCTAGGCGCACCTGTATACGCTACTTAGCTTTCAATCATTACACTCATCCAACCAATCCGAGTTGGCTTGATCCCAACTTAGGCCTGGGGGATCAACTCTCCTCACTCCGATAACGTCCCACCACCAGACACAAACGGCGGCTCCAGGCAAACCTCCTCCAGTATTCCAGTTTAGGCACACATCGTAGACCTTCCAGTCTCATCAGCCTCACCCAGACCCGCCAGCCTTCACTTCCCAACCCCTTCACAACATGGGCAACTTCATCTCCTCCACCCGCCGCTCCTCGACATCCAAGTCCAACCACCCGGAAGCCGTCGTCTTCTCCCAGCAAGACATCTCCGACACCCTCCAGCGGGAAGGCTACAACGACCGCGACCACGGCCGCATCACCTGGAAAACCCTCTTCTCCTCCGACCGCACATCCACCTCCGCTCTTACGGCCGGAATCGCCACCTGTCCGCCCCGCCGCGAAGGCCAACCCCGGACATTCGGCGGTCATCTCGCCCCGCATCGGCATGCCCACCCGAAGATCTACTTTGTCGTCCGCGGCACGGGCATCGTCAATGTAGAGATGATCGAGCATCGTGTCGAAGCGGGCAGTGTGGTTTTCATCCCTGGTAACGCCGAGCATAGCGTCCGGAATGAGAGTCTAACTGAGGACCTCGTGTTTCATTATTGTTTTGCTGCCGACTCGTTTAAGGATGTCAAGTATCGGTTTACGAATGACTCTGGGGCTATGGGGAGGATGAGCGCGAGTAATCGGTAGTAATGGCTGGTGTTGGGCTGGAGATGGTGATGGCGACGCGGTCCCAGTTTGAGCACGGCGTTTTGCTTTTACTGGTGCGAGGATGTAGAAGCACTTGGCCTTCGACCATTCTCGTCCTCTCAAGCATCGAACCTCAGAAAGCTATGAAACGTAGGTTTGATTGCCTTAGGCATGATGTTGTTTTATTAATGATGATGCGCTTCAGCGAGCGGCTTTGGCAGAGCCAGTGCGTATAAATATAGAATAGTCATTCAATAGCGAGGGCACTTTTGCTGGCAGTGATTACACGAGATGAAAGGCAGCAAGATGTAAACTTAGTCTGAAAGCACAGAAGGTTTAAATCATAAGATGAACATCTGCGGCAAGTACTCAATCGTTGTGGTATTCAGTCAACATTTGTCCTAACCCATGCCCCAATTCAACCGAATGATGCGAAGCTACATGGAAAGTCTCGTAGCCTGCTCTTATCCCATCGTCGTCGTCGTCTGCGTCGTTGTCTCATGACTCGTATCTTCGGAAACGCCTTTCTACCAATAAGCCGCGGCCAAATAAACCGCTCCAAGCATCACCGCCATCATAACCATCACCACCATTTCCAACTTCTCCACCGCCTGATCTTCCTCATCCTGCCATTCCTTGTCTAAACCCATCTTCCGCTTATCCCACGCTTGCTTGGCATTCTCCGCTTCCTTGATCTCCCTTGAACGTTTCTCAACGAGTTGCTCTTCCAAATCCATTGTTTCCGCATCTGCTTCTCCCTTCTTCTTCACGAAGTGCAAGATCGTCCTCTTTGCAGTGGAAGCTGGGACGTCGAAAAGCTGCTCCCCCTCCGCTCGGTTATGCAGCTGTCCGTCTGCTTGCCGCGGGGTAGCTATTAATCCTTCTGCGCTGCTACTGCTACTATTACTTCTTCCGTCTTCTGCCACAAGCTGTGCCTGCAGCGTATTCTTCCGTGCAACGGCTTGTTGTAGGGAATTGTATGCGAGACGGACACCGTTATGCAATGAATCTTCGTTCAGATTACCGTAGGTGAGTAGGAGGTTGAGCGTTGCTGGAAGGTTGTGGATGATGGCGTGGTCAAGGTCACGAGACGATGCGGGAGTGATATGCTGCTCACCTGTATCAAGCGATTGCGACCTGCTGATAGCGCTGCTGACGGTAGGAGGCTCTGACTTAGTTTCCTTTTCAAACGAACCTGAGGACTGACGGCGGTGCTTCTGGCTGTCCGCATCATCGATGAATCCCTCTTCATTGGAATGTGGATCGCTGAATTTGCGAGCGAGAGCAGAGGTATCGTTCACGATCAGTGAAGAGTCTGGGGCTGTGCTCATAGTTGACTCTACTGGTTCCGATGCGGCTTTCAATGCTGGGTCTTCATGACCGACAGACGTTGGTAGAAGAAGCTGGGGCGACGGAGTTTTGTGCAGAGTCATAGCCTCAGAAATGGAAGCCGGTGCATGCGAAAAGTCTGTCGGATCTTGAGTCGCAGACCCAAATGAGGTAGTACCATCTGCATCTCTGCTCTCTAGCAGATTTACCTTGTCCTTTGGCTCATCCACGCTCGGAGTGGTGCTCTCGCCTGTTGAGAGCGGCTCTGCACGCCGTTCTCCAGTGCTGTTGGGCAATCCATACAAGAAATTGCTGTTTGAGGTAAGAGACGCGGTGTTGTAGCCGATATAGTGAGAAGGCGTTCTAGCAACGGCAGACACCTCCGAACGATCGTCCCAATGCCTTCTTGCGCCCCCAAACAGTTCTTCAGGCATAAAGACATCTTTTCTGAATGCCCATACCAGGGGATCAGGATCTCGGGGAACAGCAGTATTGGATCGGCCGTGGAAGCTGTGTTGCGTATTCATCTTGATCTCGCCTTTTATAGTCTCTGCATCTTCCGAGAAAAGCTCGAGTAGACGCTTAACTTCGCAGGTGAAGACGGTGCGATAATGTGAGCAGTACCCTAGGCGTGTGCTAGTCGGTCCGTTGGAACTCTCGGAAACACCTAGGGATGTCAGAACTCCCTCATCGACAGGGTATATGAGAATGTTCGTTGTGCGTTGTAGCTGATATAGGAGGGCAAACGGCATCAGCTCATCGCATACAAGTGCAATTTGCATGAGAGCCTTGTCAAAGGTCCTTTCACAAACCATCCTGAATCTTGTTTCTCCTGAAGCAGCGAGGAGCTCGGGGTCGTCCTTGTCTTGCACAGGTCCTACTTCATGATGCTTGTGGAATCCGTCATCAACGTATGTAGGCGGTATGGCCCGTCGAGTATGGTCGCGCGAGTCCCATACTTCGTTGACGTACGTGTCCTTACTCGCAATGGCGGCCTTCAGGAGGTCCGCTGGGCCAGTATAAGTAGGATCGGTACCTGTAGAGTAGAAGCTGAAGTTCAATTTGATATTGTTGCGGAAACACTGCATCAACGTCCGGAAATCAGCAGTGACATAGGTGTTGTTACCACGACAATGTGCCAGCATATGAACACCTGACCCGTCCAGGAACTCTGGTTTCGCGATGATTGCTTCATACTGGTCGACATCGGAGAAGACAGTGGCGAAGAGCTTGCCGTCGCTCAATGGACCGACAGAGCCAAAGAAGGCATATGGTGCATCTTGGTTCTTCTCTTTTGCCCAATTTGCCAGTTCATTCCCGCAGGCCTGACCGAAGTCGAAGCAGAATTGAACAGCTTCTTCGTCTTCCTCATCATTCAGGAGCTCGATGAATCCGTGAGGGTCGTCGGTCTCCGGCTCTCTGTTCTGGATTTGAGTTTCGTCACCCGCTGTAGGCTCCTGCATCTCATTGTGTTGGTCGTTCGCACGCTCTGGCCGCTCTCGAGCTTTCTCCCTCAGCCCACTACCTCCGATGCGGCAGAGAAGTTCGAATGGCACGACGATGTGTTTCCCATCTGCGGAGAAGAGCGTTTTTAGAAGGCCAATTAGCCATCTCAGTTCCATGCTCCCCTCAGCATAGTGCCCCAATATGCTTGGGTCGACTTCGAGCGCATTGCCTGTCGCTTCTGTCCAAAGCTGTAGTTCACGCACGTTTCCGTCAGGCACGGCCACCACTCTGCCGGCACGAGGCAAATGAAGCACAATGGCATGTTTGCACGCAAGCTCCGCCTCGCGCAGTTTTTCCGTGATGAGCGTTGTAAGGGTGTTCTCGCACCTCCTCAAAAACACGACATCCTCACGCCCCAAAGTAGACTCTAAAGAGGTCGAATTCGAGAGCGAATCAGCAGCAGAAACGCGCCGATAATCTGCACCTTGGTCTTCGTCTCTGCTTTCCTCGGCAGACATGAGCGATACGCGACGGTCCCTAGGTCCTGGTGGACGCTTGAAAGATGAAGCGCTCGGCTGAGGAGTGGCCAGGGAAACAGAAGATGAGCCGCTGGCGATGACGGGGATTTTGGAGAGGCTCGCGGCGCGGCGTTGACTTGCGGACTGCTTTGTCGACACGGCGGAAGGCTTCTGTGGTTTCGTGTCATTCTCAGTCTCTGGTGTTAGCTGTGTTGGATTCGCGTCGCTGTCGAGCTTTTTCGACGCCTCGGCGGCATCCATGTTCAGCGCTTTATCTCCTTGCAGGATGGATGTCAGTAAAGTTGACTTTCGAGAGTGTCCGTCCTTTGGACAGGTATTTAAGAGGAAGCGCAAGCACTTCGGGTGATCAGCGAAGACGGTCGGTCACATTCACATTCACATGCCTCCAATGTGTTCCAGGTTGTTTGCCACCCGGCTTTGTTTGACCGCCTGGAACGGGAAGGTGCAACCGGACCTGTTGTGCCAACCGCTCAGGAAAGACGGCATGAAAGGTACCAGACCTTAGCAGACGAGGGATTGATGGGGGCTGATCTTTCGTTTCTTCATTGGTCTATCTAAGCAATCTACAACTTGGACAGAACGGCTTCGGCACCAGACACCTAAATAATCCAATTGCGTCAGAGCCTTATCACCTGCTTTTGACCTCAATTCACCACTTACCGTCACCTGCCGCGGGTTGCTCTCGTTCTCGGCGTAGCTCACTGTGCCGTCCTTTTCGATGATCATGGCCCAACGACCGTTCCTGTCGCCCATGCCAGCGTCCCAACCGTGGTTCTTGCTGAAGAACTGTGCGGAGTCTTGTCAGCCCATGTTACATCCTGGTACGCACATGCCTCCCATCCACACTTACCGACTCGCTGTCGCTCATGAACTTGAGCTTGCTGTCCGGCTTCACGCCATTGACCTTGCCCCAAGCGCTCATGACAAAGGCATCGTTGGAGGCGATGACGACCACCATATCCACACCCTTGTCCGCAATCTTGTTCAAGTTTTCAATGTAAGGAGGGACGTGGAAGGCCTGGCAGCCGGGGGTGAAGGCGCCTGGAACAGACACAATCACCACCTTCTTGCCCTTGAACTCTTCGGATGCCTTGAAGGGGGCAGGCATCGAGCAGGCCTTGGCATCGTCGTTCTCGATCGGGGCGTAGGAGAAGACTACGCCGTCGGGGAACTTGTCACCGGCTTTGAGAGGAGGCATTATGATTGATGTGAGAGGGAGCTAGTTCGATTGTATTCAAGTGGAAGATGGTGGATGGAAGGGATGAAAAGTGCGTGTAGAAAGAATGGGAATAGAATTCTTCAGACTTCACCAATCTATCTTGACAGTATGACAAAACTCCTCCATTCTGCCACGCATCTCACGCTTAAGCTCGCCCGTACCTGCTGCTATGACGTGAAGCGAGCGGCCTCGGAAGCCCCTCCATCCCACTTGGCGTGACGGACGATTTGGTTTTGGTCTCGTTTCGGGAAATCATCAGTGGAGAGTTGCGGCCAGAACCCGACGGCCGACTGCCAGTGGAATTCAATTTCAATTTCTCGTCCACGCTTTGTCAGCAGTCCCTGGAGAACACCCATCTCACGTGCCTAGAGCCTCGGCGGCACCACCAATCATGGCCGAGATACAGACATTCCTGCTGGACATCAAGACCATTGCGAGTGTCGCAGCGTTGGTCGTCGCGGCATGGGCGCTATATGTCTTCCTGAGCGAGGATGGCGAAAATGCAGTGGATTTCACGGTGCCGGCCCCTGACCCTTGCAAGCCCGACTGGAACGGCAAGGTCCTGGACGAGCCGAACATCAAGGTAGCTGGATCGACCGCTGTACAATGCTATGCTCCCGCGACTGGACGACTTCTTAGATCCGTCGACCCAGTGACAGCAGATGGCATTGATCGACTGATTGCAAAAGCTGCTCAAGCCCAAGTTACCTGGTCTCAATCGACATGGCCACAACGCCGCAGAGTGTTGAAGACACTCTTGAAATTCGTCCTCGACAACCAAGATACCATTGTTCGGGCAGCATGTCTCGACAGCGGCAAGACACGTGTCGATGCCCTGTTCGGCGAAGTCTTGGTCACGGTTGAGAAGCTCAAGTGGACGATTGACCATGGCGAAAAAGCTCTTGCAGCTGACCGAAGGCCTACCAACTTACTGATGTTCTACAAGAAGAACGAGGTGCGATATGAACCGCTAGGAGTCGTTGCAGCTTGTGTCAGCTGGAAGTAAGTTACCTATAGCGATGAACAGGCAATGCGAGTTCCGCGCTTACTCTTATACGTGCAGCTACCCTTTCCACAACCTATTCGGTCCAATCATTAGTGCGCTTTTCACCGGGAACGCAACGATTGTGAAGAATAGCGAGCAAACCGCATGGTCATCAGCCTACTACGCGAACATCGCCCGAGCAGCTCTGTCTGCATGTGGACACGATCCGGATCTCGTTCATGCCATTACTTGCTGGCCTGACACTGCTTCCTATCTGACAAGTCATCCTGGTATCAGCCATCTCACATTCATCGGCAGTCGCCCGGTGGCTCATGAGGTTGCCAAAGGGGCCGCAAAGGTACTCACGCCTCTCTGCGTCGAGCTGGGAGGCAAAGATGCCGCTATTGTGCTCGATGATCCGGCAGGTAAGCCGGAGAAGGAAGGCGAAATCCAGCGGGTAGCAAGCATAATCATGCGTGGTGTTTTCCAATCTGCCGGGCAGAACTGCATTGGCATTGAGCGCGTAGTCGCTATGCCTCAAGCATACGACAGGCTGGGTAAACTGCTCGAGCCGCGCATTGCGAAGATGAGGCTTGGCAGCGACCTGACGGATGCAGGTGTGGACATGGGCGCTATGATCTCCCCTGCTTCGTTCGCCCGCCTCGAAGGTCTTATTGCTGAGGCTGTCGATCAAGGTGCGAAGCTTCTTGCCGGAGGCCACCATTACGAACATCCAACACATCGAACGGGACACTACTTCAAGCCTACTCTACTTGTCGACGTCACACCCAGCATGCGTATCGCACAAGAGGAGCTCTTTGCACCCGTCTGCGTGCTGATGCGCGCGGGAAGTGTCGACGAAGCGATCAAGATCACGAACAGCACACCCTACGGTCTCGGCTGCAGCGTATTCGGACCTACCTCCAACCGCGCAGCTCAAGCACAGCTCGACAGAGTCTCAAGAGAGGTCAGGACGGGCATGGTAGCCGTGAACGACTTTGCTGTTTTCTACGCTGTGCAACTGCCTTTCGGCGGCGTCGGTGGGTCAGGCTACGGCAGATTCGCAGGTGAAGAAGGGTTGAGGGGCTTGTGCAACGCCAAAAGCGTCTGCGTTGATCGTTGGCCGGGTCTTATCAAGACGGCCATTCCTGCTAAGCTCGATTACCCAATGCAATCCGGAGCGTGGGAGATGGGCAAAGGGGTGGTCGAGGTCGGGTATGGGGAGAACGGGGCAAGGCGAATCCGCGGGCTGCGTAGAATGGTGGGGCTGTAAGGGCTGCAGGCGTACGGCTGCAGTGGCGAAGAAGGACCGGTGTTGAAGAATCCCGAGGATACCTGCTACCGTGCGCCTGCTTCGTGCGAGGCGTCCTACTGGCTGAGATGTTCAAGTCACGTGAGACTTACCATTAGGGTTGCCATCAGGGTGGATTTGCTCTAGTGAGGCCCCACGCATGAACCGATATCGAACACCACGGCAAAGTGTTCGAAAAGCTACTGATGTCTCAAAAGAAGCAGACGTCTCTTTGTTAATAGTCAAAGAGAGATTCAATCCTCAAAGATCGCATTGCTGCTCTGGCAAGCAATCAAACATCCTTCGCTTATTATGACCCGACTGCATCCACAGACTCATTCCAGGCCGCAATGCAGCACCAGCGCAACTCTACACCCCGCCGTCTAAATGCTCTCGGCTTGCTTGAGCAGGAAAGGTCTCGAACCGCCTCCGGCCGAATCCCCGTGCGTCTCCCCTATGGCCGCCAATAGTATACCTCCATCCGCATCCCACTCCAGCCAAGATCCTCCAGCGTGACCGAGCTGAGTGCATCATGCAGGCAGCAGGACGAGCTCAGATTCGTCGCATGAACGCTTCTTGCATCTTGCCCTGCCAATCCCATTGCGATCCAGGCCTCCACGTCGGGACCTCTCTGGTTGTGAGGCGAGCGAGCTGACTGGTCCCATGTCCACACACCTGCATTTCTGTCCAGTAACGAAGCGTAGAGGTCATTACTCCTATGCTGACATTGGTATCCTCCGGCATTCTGCTCCAGGTGGATCACTCACACTCGCGATAGCCGCGACCGCGTCGGAGCTCAAGCTTCAGCTCAAGACCGTGGATAGTAGGTACGGATCGGCATCGCACGTGAACGCATGTCGAGTGAAGTATATCAATGTCGCTCCTTTCCATCACTCATCTTCCTTTTCCCAACCAACCTCAGTCAACGTTCTTCGATCTGCCAGACTCCTTCCATTTACAACAAGACCCAACCTTCTTTCACAACTCATACATCACTCGTCAATATGGGCGGCTGCGGAACCTGCTCCAACCCCCAGTGCAACTGCTCTGGCGGCAGCTGCAACTGCAACGTACGCCATCATCAGATTGCTTTCTCTGATATGACAGTATACTGATGTTTCTGTAGAAGCTCATGAAGGGCGGTTGCTCTACTTGCTCGAACCCCAGCTGCACTTGTTCCGGTGGCAGCTGCAGTTGCTGTATGTTATTGTGGCCTTCTCTATGTTGGCATCCCGCTGATGATTCTTGTTCTAGAAATATGTCCTGCTGGACTAGTACCGGGCATTATGCATTCGCTCGAGGTTCTATCATGAGTTGACCGACAGGTGACTAGCGATGTGCTGCGATCGCGCTGGCTACCTGGGCAAGCAATGTTGAGCCTCTTCTCCGTTTGTTTCTGAGGGGAATGCACATGGAGGCATGCTTTGGTGTATCGAATGCATCGTCTTTCTGTCTGAGCGTATAGCCACTGTCTACTGTCGAAGTCTTACCCTACTGCGGATCTCTGACCTCGTCCCGAATAGGGATCTAAACATCAACTTTGCTGATACGTTATAGTAAGATTTTACTATACTCCTTGATTTCATGCTCATAGGTGGGTAAAACCGTTTGGGAAGACTTCTAGAAAGGTAGACCACTACGCAAGTGGAATATAATCATGTTGAAAGACAAGCTAGATAGTCCAACCATGTTATTGTGGGGCGTCGTTACAGAATGAGAAACGACACGGCCAGATAGGTGGAATGAGCATTGGAAAGAAAATCAGGCGCAGTTCTGCAAGATGGTCCAGGGCCTTTGTGGCTGAGGAGAATGTTTGAAAAAGGGTTGCCGAGTAGTTGATAAACAGAGCCTTCTTCATTTACCTTACGACCGCAAGAAAAGCAAACTCACACGGGCCTCACCAAGCGAAACGGAAGAGACAAGAGACAAGCTGTACTACGGAGAAATCTCAGGCTAGTTGCTGCATATCCCGAGCCGATTGCATTTATCTCCGCTGGGTACCTCAATCCATTGCTGTCTGGACCGACTACACTTTGCGCCGACCCCCCTCCCCCCGGGGCCCGTTCCCTCTACTTCCCTGCTTGTTGCTCTTGTTGGTCTTACACAAACGCAGTGAGACCAAAAGCAGCGAGGACGGAGCCAATAGCCACAGTCCACCCTGTACGCGCGATTTGCTTGTTATTGATGCCGATGGTCATATCCCATGACAAGTAGCGCAGAGCATTGAATGAGTGGAAGGTCAACAACCACGATACCATAAACTTGATCGGATATCGGACAGCAGCGGGAAGGTTTGCAAAGGCCGCCGCAATGGCCGAAGATGATAGGTCAAGGCCAAGGTAAGGCGATGCAAGGTACAAGGCGCCGAAAAGGTAGAGACTGGCGGACAGGGTGACACCGGTGATTCGCATCAGGCTCGACAGAACAGAGGTGATCTCCCACTTGTAAATGGTGAGATGTGGTGACAGTGGCCGCCGTAGTCTTTGCTGAGCAAGGAGGCCTTCAGCTTCTCGCTGCTGCTGGTGCTGCTGCGGCCTCGGCGGCGCCGGAGTGGCATATGGTCTGTCAGTCCGACGTGAGCGATAGAATGCGATGGCACTTGATCTCATCTTCCATACCTGAGATCCGAGCGGTGAAGAGTGCTAGGAGCAAGCAACGTGGCCGGAAATTGAAGCGCAAAGCGACTGGCACCCCGCGCAGCTAACAAACTTGGACGCCCGAAGGCAAATTGAGGCAACAGGCCGGAGCCGAATCTCGTCAGCGAGGACATTCCTGTTTCAACGGGGACGTCAGATGGCGGCGAAGGGTGACGAGTAAGCAAATTGTCAAGGACCTGGCGGTCAAGAACATGAAGAGGGGAGTGCCATACGTGCAGCGCACGTCCCCGCCAGAGTCAACACGGCCTACGGAAATGGGGCATATCTGTGATATGGCGGAGCTCCGTCTCGGGAATTTCGACACCGCAAGGTACGGAGAATTCGGTGTTGTAGCAAGACCTGGATGGCTGTGAAGATGGAGACGGAGATGAGCGGACGAGATCGGGAAATTCGAGCCTTAACCCTAACCCTCCGCAGGAAAGAGGACGACCAGCAGTAAACAACATGGTGGTGATATGTGGCTCATTTCCGGGTGGACTAGTGGACAACGGACTTGTGTTTGTCAGGGACTCGATCCTTCTGGGACAGACTATCAGGTGATATAAAATGTCATCCGTACCTTCGCACTGCAAACTTGCTATTGATCTTTCCCCCTATATCTAGAATGTCAACCGGCGCAATCATGGACGTCAAGGCTCTCGCAGACTCAGCAGAGGCTCTGTCGCAAGACAATGCGAGGCTTAAGACCCTAAATGAAACCGAGCGTAGAAGGTTGCTTGGAGCCTGTAACAAATTGACAAATGCCGTCGAAACTTCTTTGGAGAAGACCCTTCGAATAATGTTCTCGGTAGGACCACTATCCAAGTGATTTCGCCAGAATGCTGAATATTTACATTAGGGTCACCAAACGATAAGTCTTCGTCTAGCGGTGGACGTGGGCATATTCGACGTCGTACAGCGCTTGAAAGATCGCGATGACACGGCAGGTAGATTTGCCTTGGAGAGATTGGCCGCTGAGACTGGAGCTGACGAGTTGCTGCTCCGTAAGTATATTAATCTGTGGCAGTTTTCCGTACGCCGGTACGGTTCATCGCTCTCTGACATGTCGTCCTTGCATAGGAAGGATTATGCGTGTTTTAGTAGGGATGCGGATATTTGAAGAAGTCGAACCGGCCATATACGTACCACTTGCTATCGCTTCTGCGTATCAATCCTGCTCCCCTCTATCCGCTGCAGTCATTCACGTGTAAGATGCCAAGCAGTGTTGGGATTTTCACGATCAATGGCTGACTCAAGCCGAAGCTCCCATTCCTATGTAATGCTCTCGCAGCTACCGGAGTACTTCGCAGAGAAAGGCTGGCGCAATCCAGACGATGTCTATGATGGACCATTCCAGTACGCCGCAAGGACGAAGATGCATTACTTCGACTTCTTGGCCAATAAACCATACTATCGGAGGGCTTTCAACAACGTGATGACGATGTCCCAGCGTCGGAAAGGCCATCCATGGTTTAGCTTCTTTCCGGTTGAGCGAAAACTTTCCGTAGATGATGAATCAGACGTATTGCTCGTCGACGTTGGAGGAGGTCAAGGTGGAGATATCAAGGCTTTCAACGAAGCGTTTCCTGAACTGAAGGGGAGATTGGTGCTGCAGGATCTCCCTGTCGTGGTCAAAGACTGCAAAGATCTGCCGTCCAGGATCGAAGTTATGCCATATGATTTCTTCACGGAACAGCCGATCAAGGGAGCAAGAACATACTACCTACGGACTGTTCTGCACGATTGGCCAAAGAAGCAAGCTCTGCGGGTTCTGGCGGGAGTTGCAGAGGCAATGACAGCAAATTCTATCCTTCTCGTCGATGAAACTATGTTGCCCGAGCAAGACGCAGCGCTCTCATTGGCGCAAGCAGATCTTACTATGATGGTATCACTTGCTTCTCTCGAAAGGACGGGAAAGCAATATGAAGAGTTGCTGAATGAGGCTGGATTCGATCTGATTGGTGTCTGGGTTCCGAAAGGCTTCGATACGGGCTCGGCAGCTCTGTTGGAACAGGCGACTTTACTGGAAGCAAAGTCGAAAATTTGACCCTAGTTTTATTCTTGTCCTCATCTGGATGATAGCACCTTCCACCAACTGATCTCTCAGAGTATTATTTCCGCTCACAGTCGAGCAGTCGAGCAATGGCTGGAATGTTGAGACAAAAGTTTACGCTAGAGCCCTTGTCCGGAAGCAAGTGTGGTGCTAGCCCCAAATATATCTGGCATCTCGGATTCTGCCGCAGCATTCGGCCACTTTAAGAAGTCAGTCTTTGTCGCAGAACTACCATCGATAACGGAAGAGACTAACTTGCAAAAGTTGATCGGGTTCAAAGTCTAGATCAAATGTCGGCCAAGGCTCGTCTGGAACCGGAGCTGCGTCCATTTGTGGGCGGGCCTCGTCGGCAGGAATTGCTGGGTCATGGACAATGACATCTTGGCCGGCTTGGGGCGAAGCATCTCGCATTAGCCCTAGACAGAGTCGCAGACTCTCGCGTGCTGCTTCTGCAACTAATCTGCTGTGGGCTTCGCCATTTTGGAGCGCTCGTATGCGCGCAAGTGCGGTGGAAAATGTGAGGTGGGATTTGAAATCAGTACTGCCTCTGTCGAGGCGTTGGGCGCAAATGTCAATGTTTTGCTGGACGACATCAAAGACTGCTTGAGAGTCGAAAAGCTTGTTTGAAAGGAAAGACTGTTCAATGAAGCTACTGAGCAATTCAAGCAGAATCACTGCAGTCGCATGGAGGTGTACACGCTCGAACATCCCGGATGCGTGTAGGCGAAGCTTTGAGTATAAGCAAGTAGGACCAGGTGATGCATCAGGCTTTCCTTCAAGCATCCATGCGCCTTCGAAAGCGATCTTGCGCGAATAGTAGAGCCTTGGATCTGACCGAGCACGCAGAGCGAACGGACTGTGTAGCGCCAACAGGGACCCGATGGTCAGAGTTTCGAGTAGCTTCACTTGTACTCTGACTGGATCTGCATCAAGATTTTCGAATAAAGATTCAAGGGTCTTTCTGTTGGAGCGACAATGCTCGTTGAGCAAAGTGCTGAGCATTAAGGCTTCGCTGTGGGAAGCACCTTCGCGGAAATCCCCGGAACCATACAGAAAATGTACGATTCTAAGGCGCACAACTGCTGTCCGGGCGAGTAAGATTTGCGCTGTCGAGTCTGTCAGATAGATTAGGGGAGTATCGTGAGCTGAATCATCTGGCAGCACTTCTTCAAGCTGGTCGTCGTTTACATTGATAGGCTGCGTCAGCTGCATATCTGCGGGGAGAACGGCCGGTGGAAGCCCTGAATCCAAACTGGATTGAATGGCCAGCTCAACCACGGTACACCAAATTTTTTTCTTGAGCTGCACAACCGATTTTGAGTTGTGCCCGATGCTGCTTTTGTCTGGTCGATGAACTCCAAGTCGCATTGCGATCCGAATTAGAACGTCCGTTGACATCCAAATGGTGTTAGGCCCTAGAGCGCTCACTTGACGGGCAATGAGCACAAGGCAATAGGTTTGCAGCGTTGCGAGACTGACATCCACATCCTCGAGAATTGAGCTTATCCAATTCTGCGTTTCGAGCACCCATTTCGTAGCGAAAGAACGCAATGGGGACTGATGGTTATTAAAGTCTGGATGAATGCATGCGCCGATGGCCATCACCAAGTGTAAAGTCAACTGGAACGCCTGACTAGCCGCAGATTGTGGGTTATCCCAATATTGTCTGCATTGGTGATGGAAAGTTGGCCTGTGGAGAACGCAGAAAACCTTGTCAAGTGATGAGAGGTAAAGATTTACAAGCTCATCGCAAAGAGGTCGTGGAGGATGGCCGACCCAAGCATATCGGGAGCTCTCACGAAGTAGGTCTTTGCGCGACTGTCGTTTAGCTTGTGCAAGCCTTGAGCAGCTTCTTTTAGCTTCGGCGATGTCATGGTTGGTATTGCAGGCCATTGCGACCTGACTAGATTCCGCGAGCTACGAAAACCCTCAAGTTAGTCGTGACTAAGACGGAGCGAGCGGGTGGGAGCAATACGTACCTCCTTAATGACGGTTTTCCAAGAGCATGGTTGCTCGTTGCAGCCAGCCGTTAGCGGCCAAGGCGGTAGTGATCCAGGGGAAGTGGGTGCCGGCGAACCATTGTCGGGCTCAGATGGCTTTTGCCGGCCTCTTGGAGCGTGGATATCATCAAACTGGCTCACTGGCGGTGGCGTCTGCACACTGCTAGAAAGGTAGTCTCCCCAGGCGACCGCGGCTGTGTCATTCCGAGGTCTGGCGGAGAATTTGAGTCCACTGTCGTGTGGACGTAACGTGGTCGTTGGACGGGCGGCGGCGGCGGCGGTTGGGGAGCCATGTCTTGCGTAGGAGCAATGGAGGAGCGAGTCAGAGCACTGTCTGCAGGGGTTGCCACGATCGCATTTGATCTTTCGCCTACGACATTCTCTGCAGACCACTGCCGGCCTACGGATTCTCCGCGGCTGCGGCTCCATGGCCCGTTGGAGTATTGAGCCCGCGCCAGAATTTGGCAGCGCAGGCTTCACAAGTCGCCTGCTGGGCACCTGCAGTGAGAGTCAGCGCCATAGTGGTGTGGTGGAACGAACGTGAAATCCAGCTCGCCACCTGCAGCGTGATTATTGCCAGCGTTTAGCCGCCCCTGTGCACGCCGCGACCTGCGGGGCGGCGGAATGATTCGGCTGGTGCACTATGACATATCCCGCCGCAGATCAGCTGCCTATAGTACACAGTATGTAGCAACCGGGGAGTGGGGAATGGTCATCAGTCCAGGTCTACCTTGCATGGGTACGTGTGCTGCTGCCTAGTGTTGAATCTCAATTTGTGGGAGAAGGTGTTTTAATCGCGTAGTTTAATCAATCCCCTGGCTCACACACGCTCACGACCAATTATTAGTGAGGAACACGATAGTACCTCCATCTAGACTCTCAAATACAGCCGCACGGAACGTAAACAACCAAACAGTCAAGATGCCGGTCATGCCACAACAAGAGCACCAAGGTATATCTTCCGCATATGGCACTGCGAAGGAACTCTCGCAATACCGGACTAACACATCTTCCTTCCTCAGACCTCGGCGAGGCAGTGCAGAAACCCAAAGACACAGGCGAACAGGCAAAGAACCTCGCTACAGTCGACCATCACAAGGCGAACCCAGGTCCGGTCATGGCGGAGAATCTCGGCCAGCCTGCCAGTAAAGAGGAGTTGAAGAAGAGGGCGGAGGAACTGAACAAGAAGTGATGATACTCTCTTGAGCTTGTAATGGGATGGGATGCGATTCATCGCTTTGTATTACGGATACGGATCATTTTGGGCCTTACGAAGTTTATGAAAGGGTCACCCTAATTACGAATCAAGCGGCTGTTATGTATCAACTCGAACGACAATTCTTCTTTTAGGGCGGCACCTCCTCCCCCTTCCAATCCCAACACTTCCCTCTATCGTCCATAGTCCGGCTATTAATCACTTCCATCAACTTCTCCGACGCGAACTCGGGACTAAACAATTTCTCTTCTTTGACATTGTTCCAGAAATCTTTAGACAAGCCCGTCTTGACCGTGCCGGGATGCATACTGATGCTCATCGCTTTCTCGCCTGCGCTCGCGCGCAAGTAGTTGTCGAAGCTCTTGGCCAGCTGGTTGACTGCCGCTTTGGATGCGCGGTAGCTGTACCATCCGCCTAGTCCGTTGTCGGTAATGCTGCCTACCCGTGCGCTCATGGTCGCCCAGGTCGCGCGATCCGGGAGGCCTTCGGTCTTGACGAGCTCGGTCGACTTGCGTGGCAGGAAGGGCGAGAAGTGCTTGAGGAGCATCATGGGGCCGAGCGTGTTGGTCCGGAAGGTGAGTAGGGCGTCATCGTAGTTGATCTGGGCGGGGGACTTTTCGGGGAAGAGGAGTCCAGGGATGCATAGCGAGAGGTGAAGGTAAGACTCCTTCTTGGGGAAGAGGTTGGCGGCTTCTGACGCGGCGGCTTGGATGCTGTCCTCGTCTGCTCATGCGGTTAGAAGATGAACAATCTCGTTACCTGTATGAGATGGGATGTGGAGATTGGTCCTACCCAGTACATCAACCTTTAAGACGTGCAATCGGTCCTCTTTGACATCTTTCAGGCCTTGGAGCGCATGCTCACGTGTTTGGTCCAGGTCCTTTCGCGCGGTTGCGACGACGGGGACTTTGGTCGTTTGAAGCAACCGGCGGGCAAGCTCTAAGCCAATGCCTCGCGATGAAGGCGATACGAATGCCCACGGCTGCATAATGATGGTTGATCAATCAATCAAGATACGATGGGATTTAGTTGATCAATCCAGGAAGTGTGAGATGGAGGACTACGACATGCTGAAGAGGCATTCCGGTCTCCAGCAACTTCACCGTGGAGCCTACACGATCATCATCATCATCCATCCTACCTATGACTAAGGTATAGTATGAATCGATACTATGTACCGCGTGGACGGTGGACTTGACGCGCCGATCCATTTGCAGCGTTGGAGATTGAGTTCGAGATGACATCGATGACGGTCAACGGTCCGTTCCACACGACGGAACTTCCAGACGCCGAAAGCGAAACCTCCGATATCAACTTCGATCCACTTGGATTTACCTCCTTCATGCCGTAGTCCGTGGCAAAGCACCATCCCATTTGACTGCACCGCCAGGAGGAATGCGACCATGGCGGCCTTAACAGCGCATCGGATCCAGCATCCTGGTCGGCAATGGGCCCGAAGACGCTGGCGAGCCGGGTCGACCGCCTGAAGCGAAAGGCAGCCAAGGTGCAATCGCAGGGCACGACGCGCAGTACGCTTCAGACCCAACTCGACACTGCTGCGGTCACGAGGCAATGGTCTTTGCGCCTTGGTCCGGAGGTTGCAAATCGCCCTATTCTGACAGCACGCCATGATATCCCGCCGCCCCCTGAGTCGGTTCGAGCACCACCACCACCACCAACCCCCCTCCCGGGCTTTCTTCAAGGATTATGGGCAGCCGCGCCACCCTCACGCATCCCTACCAAGCAGTCACAAAGGATCGTGGCACCGCGCAGGGCGCCTCAGGCCCCTCAGATAGTCACTATCCCCAGGCGGACTCGCCCTCGCACGCTGTCTCCCCGACGTAAGCCAACTAATTGGACCGGCTATGGCGGGAGCAATGAGCTCCGAGCTGTCCTGGGTCTGACATATGAGCGTGGCACACTGGATGATGCCCCGGTGCTGGTGGCAGTCGACACAGAGTCAGAGAAGCGCGGCCTCATCAATCACGTGGTAGAAGTCGGCGTAACCATCCTCAGAGTCCGCGACATCTGGAACCTTGAGCCTGGCCCTCACCTGCGGAACTGGATCCCTAAGATGAAGCACTTCCATGTTGTCCTGGATATCACTCGGAGACCGAAGCTGAGAATGCGCTCGTCTCTATTCGGTCCCTCCCAGTTTCTCGGGCCTATCGAAGCACAGGCTGCCGTTAAAAAGGTCCTACGTGATTGCATGGGCATCGACAACCAACAGCCAGTCACCGGGAGTGCTAATCAACAATCGCTGCCTCCAGTGTATCTCGTCGGACAATCAGTCGAAGGCGACGTTGCCGCTCTCCGTGGCCCAGGAGTCCGTCTGGACATTTCCGATCCCGCCACCGTCGGCGTTCGTTTCCACAAGCTATTCGACACTTACATGTTCAGCCAGGCCATCCAAGGCTACGGTGCTCCCCTCCCGACAGCGAAGCTGGGCTGGGCCGTGAGATACCTCGGTGTAGACCCCACCTATGTCGACCCAGACATTCATGGCACGGTCATTGGCACTCATAATGCGGTCAACGACGCCGCGTATACGATGATGACCCTTTGCTTCTACGCTTTGAGATGGGAGGAATTGTCAAATGGCGTGGTCTTAGAGCCAACCAGTGCGACTTCGCCAAGGAATGCGAAGGCGTTGACTTCTAACTCTGCAGAAGTGTCGGCGCCGCACAATATCGCTCAGAGCAAGCGTAGGAGGGGAAGTCGAGGGAGTCTTATCTCGGCGTGGAGGAGGTATAAGGCTCGGACGATGCTGGCGGCGATTGGGGTGGGTATTTTTTCTCTGTCAGCATTTTTTGGACTCCCTGACTTGCACAATTGAAAGTGGATATGTCAATCTCAGCACGATCGCTGGTTTTGAAACAGAACTTGATTCGACTTACTTGCATATGCCTTTACCGAGCTGCCAGATCCCGCTAGGGCGATGAAATGTTCAACCGTTCTAGGACACAGAACCTAAATTGTCACTGGAGATCGCTGCTGAACTCCCTGTATTTGGACTTCCTGGTCGACGTAGCGTAGCTCGCGTCTTTGAGCTTGCAAAGGTCGTATCACCAGGCTCGGCTGGAAAACGAACGAACTACGTGATCGATCTGAAATGTCGAACTTGGATCACCAAATGCGCCGGTGCAAATCCAAGACTTGGTCATAGTAGGCTTGTATTCACGATCGGGTTCACGTTGATTACAGATACCTACCCGAACGCAAATAGTCTCGTTGGAACTTCAAAGAGTCGAATTCTAAGCCGAATCCTTCCCAGAAGCATGACTGGCCTATCGGCCGGAGACATTAATAGATACTTAGTAACCTTAGACGTGCTGAAACCCTTACCCACTTGGCCCTCCGTCTCATCCGACGGGCTGAAGTCATTTTTCCCCGCTCGAAGGAATGAATGTCAAGGTATAACTAGGTGCTTTTTGATTGATACTACGGCACCGCAATCACAATTTAGACTGATAAATATGTTCCAGTGGAATGTGCGGAGCTCTTCACACCACCTCACATCTATGTAACGGACCCGTAATCGTGGTGTGGCATCCTATGCGAAATTTTTGCCTGATGTGTCCGGTGGACTAGATATCCTTCCTTCCGCTTGGGCCGAGAAATACTCACTTCCTCTCTGTGAGACTTTTCACTTGCCCTTTGCTAAAGATCATGAGCCTCCGAGCGGAATCTGGACTACAGAGGGAGCAGGCCGCGATTGAACCTCATGCTCTCGCTGCCACCCATCTTCTGCAGCCGGGTCATCGAATCTACATTGGTTCTGGCATCATCAAAGAAGTAAACACCGAGCGAGATGGCGTAAACGCAGGGGACGAAGTCATCTTTCTGGCGAGCCTTGAAATTACAGAGCCAGACTTCAACCCAGTCATACTCAACGAATTGCAGCTTTGTGAGATGGCAACCAGCTTCGTGATTTCAAAACCGACCACCCTGGCTTTCTCCCAAGCTGTCTGTCATTTCAGCGCATTTCTTTCCGCTATTACTACCATCTGTTCCGCTGTACTGGGCATACCTTACGCCCATCTATTTTCGCCAGACGATCATCGTGCTCTGTTGCTCATAGGCAGCACTTCACCCTTCGCGAAAGCCATTGTGCAAGTCCTCCGTCTAGCCCGGCCAAACCTCTTCATCATGGCGACTATAGGGCCATTTGAGCGCAAAATTGAGGAGAGTGAGCTGAGTGTTATGGCGATTGAGCTTGTCAAGCTGGGAGCGAACTATTCTATTGAGCATGAGGCGGAGGATTTAGTTGATCATTTGCGAGCCGCGCTGAGAGGAGAAAGAGAAAAAGAGGAAAGGAAGGGCCAGGGGCAGGGGCAGGGACAGGGAGAAAGGGAAGGGGAAGGGGAAAGGGAAGGGGAAGGGGAAGGGGAAGGAGAAGGAGAAGGAGAAGGAGAAGGAGAAGGAGAAGGAGAAGGAGAAGGAGAAGGAGAAGGAGAAGGAGAAGGGTATGGTGGGGATGGTATTGATTTTATTGTCAATGCAACAGGAACGCTAGACGGACGTGAAGCCGAGCTGAGAGATCTACTGCTGCCGAACGAAGAAGGTAAGATTGTGAAAATTAGCAATGAGGACCTCTTCCGCCTGAACACCATCGCGACCCCATCAGAATTGGGACAGATAATGGCATCACTAGAGCAACTGCTTGGAAGTGGGCACTATCAAGCTACTTCGTTTACCTCCGAATCAGAGGCCTCGATTCTCATGAACAAGGTGTGACTCTTCATGATGGAGGACCCGGCTTCTCTCCTGTGATTCGGGCACAGTGGCTATGCTCTCAACTGCATTGAAATTCAACGGCTTTAGAGGCGTAGAGTACTGGGTTAGGAAACCGAATGGCGTCTACTTCTCAGCCTTGTTTTTTTCCTTTTTTTTTTTTTCCGACTCTCCGATAGAATAAAAGAACGATCATGTCTTTTCCATACTTGGTTCTGGTATTTCTCACAAAAAGAGGCGGGGGGAGAGCGCGAGCTTGTGAAAGACGTTTGGCCAACAACCCAGGCCTTCAACCCTTACGCCGGTGTTTTCTTTCTTTCTTTCTTTTTTTTTTTTTTTTAAAGGTCGCTTTCATCTCTTTGTGAAAAGGCCTTGAGGTGCTGATGGCAAGCCAGGCAATAGATAGGTCCGCGACAGCGTGAGGGTTGCAGCGTTGACGAACATATTCTTTATTCCTAAGACGGCGAATGTGCTAACGACGTCCAGTCTCTAGGCTGCGCGAGACGGCGAGAAACCAAGCATACTGCTCGACGTGGAACGCTTTGGGTACGACACTGCTAAGCTGTAAAGGGAACGAGAGTGAGGCCACGTTCGTAAGTAGGCTGTCCGACAAGAGCTGGAAGGCCTCGTCTGTAGAGCGAATTGCAATTTTATGAACCAAAGTTGCGCAAATCATCTTGCACTCGCAACGAATCAGATGACAGGCCAAGCGAGCGGCTCGAAGTCAAGCTTGAGAAGCATTTGGTACGTTGGCAAGCGCTCAGTTGTCAGCTGACATACCACACAAATGGGGATGAAGCTGTTGAATTGACAGGAACACCAGCACCTATCAAATACCCTTCGTAAGCTGGGCTCACGAGCCCTTCATGCAAGGTGCTTTCTAGCTATACAGACACTGCCAAATCACATCTACGGTGCTTTCTCAGTAACATACATGTCCACATACTCATCCACGTTCATGCCGTACAGCTTCTGCGGGTTGTTGCCTAGCTCGACGAGCTTGTCGACGACCTGCTTCGGGAAGTGCGGTTGGATGTGCTCCTCGTACTTCTTCATGATCTCGGGCTTGGCCTCTTCACGACGGAGACGGTGGCCGAGCGGGGCCTCAACCACTTCCTCCTCCAGCACTGCGCCGTCCTTGAGACGCACGGTCAGCGCGTTGGAGATGGTGCGCTTGTTCGGGTCGTGGTAGTCCTTGGTGAACTGCGGGTCCTCGACACACTTGATGCGCTTCCGGAGGCTCTCGACGAGTGGGCTTGTGGCGGCCTCGCTGCCGTCGCTGTAGTCGGAAGCTACGAGACGGTTGAAGACGAACATAACAGCGGTCATGTACTGTACGCAGTGATCTCTGTCGGCGTAGTTGTCCATCGTCTTGAACTGCTTGTCGATGATGCGGATGCAGGCTTCGTGAGTGCGGTTCGTGACTTCTTCGATGTCTTCGGCCGTCTTGCCCATCGCGGCCAGCTTCTTGTTCAGACGCTGAGCCGCCTCGATGGCGGTCTGAGAATGGAATTCCGCCGGGTAGGAGACCTTGAAGAGGACGTTCTCCATGACATAGCTCTCATAAGGGCGCTGGAACTCAAACTTGCGGGACTTGAAGGCAACGTCGTAGAATCCCCAAGTTGGGGCAGAGAGTACCGTAGGGATGCCAGCTTCGCCGTTCATCACCTTCAAGGAGAGGTCGACAGCCTTCTTGCAAGCATCACCAGCAGCCCAAGACTTACGGGACATGGCGTTCGGTGCGTGACGGTAAGTGCGGAGGGATTGGCCGTCGGCCCACGCCTGGGAGATGGCGTCGCGGCACTGACCCTCGGAGAGACCGAGCATGGAGCTGACGACTGCCGTGGAGGCGACCTTGACCAGGACGACGTGGTCAAGGCCGACCTTGTTGAAGGAGTTCTCCAGTGCCATCACACCCTGAATCTCGTGGGCCTTGACCATAGCCTCCAGAACGTCACGGACGGTGAAGATCTTGCCGCCAGCCAGCTTGGTAGTGCCAGCCTTGTTGGTACGGTTGACCCAATCGGCCACGGCGAGGATGGCACCCATATTGTCACTCGGGTGACCCCATTCGGCGGCAAGCCAGCAGTCGTTGAAGTCCAGCCAGCGGATCATGGCGCCGATGTTGAAGGCGCCGTTGACGGGGTCCAGGACGTATGGCGTACCGGGGACTCGAGAGCCATTGGGGACAGTCGTGCCTGGAACGACGGGGCCCAAGAGCTTGGTGCAGGCGTCGAAATCGAGGGCACGGAGACCGCAGCCGAGCGTGTCGAGGAAGACGAAGCGGGCGGTGTCAATCTGGAGGATCAAAGCGACGTGGTTAGCATGAAAGTCGAGATACCCAGCACCGCAAGAGCAGACAATCCAGGTTTCTTCTCCTTCTATTCCCTTTCGTTGAGACGTACAGCCAAATCACTGTCGACCTTGTAGTTGTAGGCATACTTGGCCATGTCTACAATCTCCGGGTCGAACTCTTGCGGCGGCTTCGGAGCCGCGGCGGCGCCGGATTGGGTGGTGTGGCTCGCCATGAATGATCTTGCGCCTTGTCTGAGGGTGGATGGGGTTGTGGTTCTTGAAGCAAAAGTCTGTCCTTGCGGATGGTGGGCTACTCGGGAGCTCAGGCAGAGTGGAGCCTTGGTGCTGCTCTGGCGGAAGGCTTGGGAGGAGGTGGTGCTTCTTCGCGCAAGCGTCCTGCTAGCGAGGGCGGACATGCTCACGATTGTTTGATAACCAAAAAATCAGGAAATGGACTGGAAATTCTAAAGGGAATCGATTTCTAGCACATGAACCTCAGTTCCCCCAATGCGACTTCACCACTACAACCTCACCACAGCTTGACCTCGGCTTAAGCTGTCCCCCCGTTGCTCCCCGGTTGCTCCCCTCAAACTGCGTCGGCCCGAGTCGGCTTTACCCTGGCACACGGGCGATATCGGCATTCTACCTGGAGATTCAAATGGCATCCTCACGGCCGGACGACCTGGTGCTTCAACATACTACGTAGTGAGAGATGTGACATGTTGAATATTGACTCTCCAAAGATGGCGTGCCCTGTTGCTGCTCCCAATGGCTGAAGGCTATCTCACACAAGACTAAGGCACAATAGCATCCAGCTATGCACACCCCCAACATGCACACCCCCAACATGCACACCCCCAACATGCACACCCCCAACAAGGTCCCAGGTGAAGATAGAAAGTCAGCGTTGTATACTACTGGGCTTGACATGGCGCGACAGAAAACGCGACAAAATTTGGTAGGCAAACAGAACTGCGGCTTGAGATGACCAAGGCCATCAAACGCCCTGATGTGCTTGGTCATTCAGCTGGTACCAAGACCATACAGCAAGCGCTCGCTGAACCTGGTACTGCTAGGGATTTCTCCCATAAAGCACCTCTCATAGGAGTAGGCGAAGGATGTGGCACTGTTTGTATGGCAATAATGAGTACAAACGCATTGACACCTGAGTTCAAGGCCAGAAGGAGGACCTTGGAGGGGACCAAGATGAGGTATCCTGTACTCAGGCCTAAACTCGAGGGAGGAGGCCGTGACTTTACCACACTTAAATGTTGAACCATGTGCTGAGGTGAAAACGGTGCGTATTGACTCTCATGTAGAGCACAGAGGCTCCGCCGACTTTCAACAGGGCATTTTTGCTACACCAAGAGCTTTATCAGGGGAAAGTGGTCTGAGAGTTTGGGGTTTCGGATGGTCTGTTTGGCGGCGGAGTGAAGAGGACAACCCAAAACCAGTAGAGATTAAATGATGCTATCAGAGCTGAAGTGGTAGAATCCGCGTGCGAGACTCAGTTTCCAGGAGTGAATGGGATAAGCTTAGCGAGAGGATATGGCTTCTTTGATACTATGTAGGCTCGAGTGAAAGTAATGCTCTGTGGTTGGCACCGGCAGCAGTTTTATTGAGAAATTAATCTTCTTGGGCTCTCTGAGCAGAATCGTCCGAGACTGCTAGCTGGTGTTCGAATACGTGCTCTAATACATGCGATGCATGTGATATGCATGCCTGTAGGGACTGTGCAGGACATCCATGGATGTATTCATACAATCAACTGCAATGGAAGCTTCAGCCTCAGCCCCAGCCCGATCGGCTTGCATGCGGGAGGGGCCGCTGCAGCAACGTCACTCCGCGTCCCGAGATTCATTCTTGCGACAAGGCGAAGATGGACTGATAGAAGTCCTTTCCAATCCAACCGTCCTCTTTTCGCAAGAGATGAAAGCCGCTCATGGCTTCCACGCGCCTTCGACCAGCCTGTTGCGCTTCCTACGATCCCAGCTCGATACCCAGACCCTGACACATCCATCCCATCGCTCCTCGACCGCGAATCGATACAAAGCGCCGACCGCACCGGCATCCTTGACCCGGACATGTCGCGCGAACACTCACACATCGGCCTGGACGCGATCGCCTGTCCAACTTCCTCTCTCGACGCCTTTTTCGTCATCACGTGCGCGTTCCATCGCGAACTATAATCGGCAGCCGCAATCCTCTCGCCCCTTCTCCGTCTCCCCAGCGAGTCGCGAAGGCTTCTGGCGCCGCCTCAGGCCGCAATCAAGCAATACCGGCAGTCGAAAGCTGCTTCAGGATGATTTGCCACCCTTACCGGGCTTCCTCGATGACAGTGCCGGGCTGGGTGGCCGGAAAATCAAACCCAGCAACGAGTTGAAGCTGCGATGCACCGAGTTTGATGAGAATGGGAACGTCACTCTCGTGAATGGAGAGTTCCGCAAGAGTGAGCTGATTGCCAAGGTACGCTATGTCCTCATGAGTAACGGGCGTGTCTCTCGGAGATACTAATGAGACTCGCCAGTACTCACTCCTCCCCCGAGATCTCCGCAAGATCGACAGTAGCGTGCTGCCACACATCCTCGTCCGACCTTCCGCCATTTTGATCAACCTTCTGCACCTGAAGTGCCTGATCAAGCACAACCGAGTCTTAGTCTTTGATGTCTATGGCTCCACCGACTCCTACGCCCAAAGCCTGTTCATGTATGACCTGGAAGGCAAACTCCGCACCAAGCAAGCCAGCACGCCGGCTGGTGCTGTCGGTGGCAACCTGCCTTATGAGTTTCGGGCGCTCGAAGCTGTCCTCATATCCGTCACGCAGGGGTTAGAATCAGAATTCGAAGGTGTTCGCGAGCCGGTTGTGCGAGTTCTCAGAGAGCTTGAGGAGGACATTGACCGCGACAAGCTCCGCCATCTGCTCATTTACAGCAAAAAGCTTGGCACTTTTGAGCAGAAAGCCCGTCTAGTCCGAGACGCCATTGACGATCTGCTGGAAGCCGACGACGATCTTGCAGCGATGTACTTGACTGAAAAGGCCCACGACCGCGAGCGCGAAGAAGACAATCACGAGGAAGTTGAGCTGCTTCTAGAATCCTATCACAAAGTCGCCGATGAAATCGTGCAGGTCTCTTCAAACTTGACCTCCGCCATTCGCAATACCGAGGAGATTGTCCGTGCTATTCTGGACGCGAACCGGAACAGCTTGATGTTGCTGGAGATCAAGTTCTCCATAGCTACCCTTGGAATATCGGTGGGCATGTTCATCGCAGCCCTCTACGGAATGAATCTGGAGAACTTCATCGAAGAGACCAATTACGGCTTCGGAGCCGTGACGGTGGTCTCCGCCGTCCTTTCCTGGGTAGCATGGCGCTTTGGTCTTGCTCGTCTACGAAAGGTCCAGCGTTTGAGCATGTGGGGCGAGGGTTCCTCGGCAAACAAGAGGGACCGCGTCGGGCAAGGTAGAGGCGGCAGAGGATCCTGGCGCGATGTCGAAGGTCCTAGAGGTCAGCCTGCCATTGCTCAGAGAGGCCTGGGCCAAGCGGTCGAAGGTATCAAGCATGCAGATCGCATGAGGGCGTGGAAGGAGACGCACAAGACATTACATGAGATGCACAAGGATCCAAGGGCTGGCCCTCCGGTGTTGTATCAGAGACGGTGAGCTTGAAGGAAAGCTGCGTGGTAATTTGGAAACGAAATAGAGATTCGCCTGGCTTTCGTTGAAAGGGTATTAGTCATTTAGCGTCGGCGCTGGGAGGTTTACTGATATTTCCTTGTTCTGGGTCAAAACTCCATACTTCGATTTGTATAGTATTATTACAATTCATGAAGATCATTGAAAAGTCGGTCACTACGGTTGGATCTGGACATTTGGTGTTAACAGTAGATGTGTCGGCCGAAGATATGGATGCTAGGACGTGCGGGAATGCAAGTCATCCACTTTTCGCACACATCAGCCCTTCAACCGCTTTGTTTAATAGTTACTGACAACTCTGCTCTGGCAACAACTCGTATACAGTTTCCAATTACATTTGTGTAGATTACTCACGATGATATGCTTTTACGCATGGCACAAATTTCCTTCCTGCGGATCAATAAGGCTGCCTTTGCTGGAAACCATCAGCGACTGACGATCATCATTGGGGTTAAAAAAAAAAAAAAGGAAACATAATAATATGTTCTGGGAAGCGATGACCATTGGTCACTGGAACGTCGTGACTTTTGAGCATTTACATCGTCGAGTGGAGTGTGCTGAGCCTCCCAAAACTCAACACTCATTGGCTATCTACCAGCCATGGCCTTTACCCTTGCCTCTACCTTGGCCCCTACCCTTACCCCAGCAAGCCTTCCCATGCTTTCGGTGACCGTACTTGTTTCCCTTTCCATTCTCCTCCTCCAGGTCGATGGTGGTCACAAGTACCGAGTTATCTTCTCCCCCAAGCACACCGCCAGCAACAACCATGATCTTGGACGGATCGTTGGGAAGCACGAGAAGCGAACGAGTGTAGCTCGCGCCAGCAGGTACCTCCAACGTCGTCCACGCATCTTCAGCTCCAAGCGCACGGTTGAGGTATAGCGGCGTATGATTCCCATCGCTCACAACGATAGTGCCGTTTTCTCCACCCGCTGGCGTCCAGACGTTGTATGGTGAACCTTCAGGGCTCGAGCCGTCAGCCGGCAAGATTGGAATGCCAGGCTGAGCGTCAAACGTAAGCGGCGAATCCGAGATGCGGTAGTAGACGTGGAATCCTCCTTCTTCAGCTCCAAGGAATTCGTACGTCAAGATCCAGTCCCCTGTGGGGAGTTCGGAAATAATGGGCATGCCAGGACGGAAAGTGGGGTCGTCGTAATGGACATCATCAACGATCGGGCCCCAGTTGAGAAGATCGGTCGTGGTTTGGTGTACCATCTTCTGTCCGAGTGTGTTATCCGGGTCGCGTTGGTCAGAGTAGTAGAGAACCAGCTGGCCTTCGTAAATGAGCATGAATGGCTCCCATACCGGTTCCAAGTCGTTCTCTGGCAATGCTTCACCACCCCTTGCAACGCTGGATACGAAGCTCCATGTGAATCTGCAAGGCGTTAAAGAATGAAAATTCGGGCAGAAATTGCAACGTCACTCACCCTTCGTCTTCTGAAGCATAAACATCAATCTTGGTCTCCGAAAGATCGGCTGGGATGCTGTTCGCTGCTAGCAACAGAGTACCGGCTGCAAAGTCACCGATGTTCTCGGTCATCTCGTAGAGGAATGGCTGATACCGCAGTCCCCATCCGTTGACCTGGTCGTAGACCTTGGCTCTCTCAGACCATGTCTCTCCCTGGTCGAAGGATTGATAGATGGGAATATACGGATTCTCCGGACAGTTGTTCGGACATGCCTCCTCTGGGGTCGCAGTAGGCAGGTAGTTCTCCCACGTCGCTAGCAGAGTATCGCTGCAGTCTAGTGCCATTGCACGGGCGTACAACGTACGCGGGACAATGTAATTGTCCGGTGGATCGAAAACAGTAACATTGGTCAAGAGTGGCGGCTGCTGGGGTCTTCGAGCGGCCGCGAGAGGCACGCCCAGCAAAGACAACGCAGCTATACTTCCGAACATGTTGCAAAGATTCGGCCGGTAGAGATGCTCAGCTGTTCTGTGTGGCGGATGTCAGGATAGCTTTAAATGTGTCCGGCGACCATACCCCGACATGCCACTGAAGATGCCGAACAGCGGCATCCGTACCCAAGCGGTAGCAAGCATCGCCCATCCACCGGGGTCCGATAGATCAAGTCGAGACGGAAGAATTGTTACCGCCGGCATATACAGTCCATTGAAGACGTTCCAGCCAATCACAGCGCTGCCACGCCGGTAGAATGCTTCCAATGGGTCTCCAGATTTCTCCGCATGGGGCTCTCCGGAGGGTTGCCCAGATGCCAAGAAGCATGGAGAGGACATCGTCCCTGGATTATGACGCCCAACCGACGCCGATGCATTCAGGGCTACTACGTGATTATTGGGGAAGTGGAGTTATAGGCACGGAGCTCGGTCCAAGATAGGAGTGGGTTGATGGGTATTGATTGTCCGGTCCTCGTGCTGACCTTCGTATGATACCTAGGTAGTCAAGGTTTGACAGGTGGTGAACTTTACGAACTGCAGGGGCTCACTCTGTGTGAAGCCCCCTCCAATTTTGTTCGTCGTACCTCGTTCGACGTCCAGGTTGTAAATTCCTCGTTGTAGTTGTGACGAATCCGGATACTGGAGCGAGTCGAACATGTGACTTGAGCTCACGGGCCACAAATGGCCCAGCGACCGCCTCGAAGGAATCAGAAGACCAGGCTCGATTTGACTGTCTGCTACATACACCCTCGGCCATTCATGGGGATCACTGGTAGATACTTGGCTTGCGAAAGGCACACACTCTGTCAGTTTCTATACCTGAGATAAGGCCGGCTGAGCCGAAATGAAGACTTCGGTGGAGAGCTTCTCCCGTAGTGAGAGGGCATCGACTGAAACGTAACCCATGAGACTCAGTCTTTGGAAGGTCAGCAGGCCGCCTCACAGAGCACTGTATGGACATGTCCTTATCAATTCTTCCAGGTCTATCTGCATGTCCCCGGCGTCACCGCTGGCCGAACCTTGGCCGAGGGCGCGTTCGCTTTCCTGACCTAGATTGAAAGGTCTGTCTCTCAATAGACACAAAATGCGCCAACTACATCTCCTGCCAGCTTATCACGAAGTTCGACGCCGCGTAAGACTGCATCGAGGATGTCACATGTCCCTCACTCTCAGTCGTCTAGCTATGCTGACTCCGGCTTTTCCAACCGCATGGGATGGGGCAAGCGCCCTGCACTTCTAATCATCGATGTGTGCCGAGCTTACTGGGACTCTTCTTCACCCCTTGATATAAGCCAGAACTCGGCAGCAGCTGCCTCACCGGATTCGATGAGGAGGCTGCTCGGTGTGGCTAGGCAAGCGGGGATCCCTGTCGCACATACCAAAGTTGCATACCATGACCCAGAGATGCGAGACGCTGGACTGTTCTGGCTCAAGGCCAAACCACTCAGTGTCTGGCAGAAAGATGATCCTCGTGGTTTGGCTGCTGATCTTGACGGTCTGCAGCCGAAGCCCGAGGACATCGTCGTCTACAAGAAGTATCCGAGTGCTTTCTTTGGCACCACGCTTGCTACCGAGCTCAATGTAAGACACTATGGACTTCCGTAATGGTTCGCTACCTTGCAGCTGACAGCCTTGTACCGAAGCTACGGCAAATTGATACGCTTGTGATCTGTGGAGTCAGCACTTCCGGCTGTGTACGAGCCTCCGCGTTGGATGCTATGTGCTACGGCTTTCGTCCTATGGTAAGTCTTGCAAAGCCTGTTTCGTGCAGTGTCTAATGATCGCCAGGTCGTGGACGAAGCTTGCGGTGATCGCATGCCGGAGATTCACGCTTCGAATTTGTTCGATCTCAATGCGAAATATGCGGATGTGGTGACCGAGTCCGAAGCGAAGCAAAAAATGTTGGAAGCACAGTCGTAGAAACCCTCTCTAGTATGCGCTTTCGTGAGGAGGGTCTTATACTGATCTGAGGGCGAAGGTAGAAGGGAGGAGAATATGTGATTGCGGCGCTTTCACTAGACAGACGATTCCAGTGTGGACAATGAAGGTAAATAAGTTATTGATGCATGCCTCTTGAGCAGTACAGAAGCCTATGGGCCAAAAGTGGACAATCTTCTGCTTGTTTGTGAAAGGTGACCAATTGAGTACTTGTGCATCGTCGCTCTGCCATTATGGATTCATCGAAAATCCCGCTTACCACCCTTTTCTCCGCACCACCATACTCTCCACAAGCAACACAAGTCTCTCGTTATGCCACTTGCCTGCCTCGAATGTGGAGCAATCGCATCCTATCCTTGTCCCAAGGTCCGCTTTTCCGTGCTTTGGAAAACCCATGTGTACCGCTCGGGCTTGATACTCTGGTAGTTGAAGTACTTCAGTCATTGCTACTCGAGCGGCTTCAGCAGATGCGTACACGCCAATGACTTGGTGATGCGGCGCAGAAGATTGGATGTCACCGGGAGAGGACGAGCGGCCGGGATCGTGTACAGATAGGATGAACACATATCGATAGGCAAGCCCGGTGTCCAGCAGGATTCTCAGCGGCCTGAGAAGGAGGAGGTTGAGGAGGATAATGAAATGGCTCCAGAGGCTTTCTGAAGACCTGAAAGAGTAGTCTCGGCAATGCTGAGGTGAGGCGGGAAGTCTTGCTACGCTGTCCATCGAAGGTGCAAGTCTAGCAGAGCTTCAAATGCCAGGAGAGAGCGACAAGCTGTGCAAAGGCGATGCTGTCGCAACATTCAGGTCTTCATTTAAAGGCGATTTGTCCAGTACCGGACTGGTGACTCCTGCTCCGTTGGTTGTGATATGGAAGTCCTGGCTTGCTGAATGATGCTTTTGGAATCATGAAGAGCAAGCGCAGGTCGGTAGCAACGTTTGCGATGATGGAGGGATGACGGAGACTAGGGTCTGATCGTAGCAAACGAGGTGAATCGTGCGAGATGAGATCAGATGACGGCGTAACAGCGAGCGACCCAGACACTGCAGATGCTGTCATTCGAGGATGTGAGGCGGCAAGTGACCTGTAGGACAGAACAGGCCATCAAAGACTGGGCTGTTGGTAAATGACGTCGTGGGTTCATGTTCCTTCATCCTCGACCTCCTCCATCTCGACACCTTTGTCTCCCTTGCTGCCCATGTGTTCAGCATCGGCAGGATATATGCTGGCGATTTCATTTTCAAATCTTCTCGCCTCCTCGTCCAGATCATCGCCTCTCTCACCTTCACCCGCGACCTCGTGCACTGTCTGATCAAAGGCCGCTTCCAAGCCCGCTTCGTCAGCCGCATGCTGGGCTGCCATGTACCCAGATTTCTCCAACCGGTCGGCCTCCTCCGGCTCGAGAAGACGACCGCCTGTGCCCTTAATGCGATTGCGATTCTGACTGACGGCGGCGGGCATGAATTTGAGGGCTTCCTTCTTGAGGTCGCGGATCTGCGGTGCGCTACTGTAGGTGGTTTGTGCCGGTGCCTGAGCTGGCTTCGGTGGAAGATCGTGTCTTTGTCTCTGCTGTCGCGGCGGTCGCGGGAAGGGCGGCGGCGTATCGCGTGGCATGGGGATTCGTCGTACCTCTTCGTCTGTCTCGCTGCCTGACGCCTGCGCATCCTCCGACCCTCGCCGTCGCTTCCCGAGGTGCTGTCTTCGTTCTCGCTGCTCTTGTCGCGCGTCCTTTATTGCGCCGCCACCACTATGGCCGCCTCTGCCGCTGCCATCATGTCTCCGCTCGGCGAATTTCGGGGCTGCATCTCCCAGCGCCTCTCGCGCTCGTCGGACCCCCTTCACATCGCGCTCCAGTTGCTGCAGCGTCTCTTTGTCTTTCGGTCGCAGAACGCCTGTCCGTTCAAGATCCTTCAGCTCGTCGATCTGGCGTTGCAGACGATCCGGATTGCGGCGTGCGAGCTTCTCATTGCGTTGGGCCTGGTGCTGTTTGCGTGACCGGGCGATTTCTTTTTGCTTGTCTGCCTTGCGCTGCTGCGCCGCCGGGTTGGCTGATCGTTCCTTGGGCATCGTGAGCGGAGTGCAGTATGTCAGCCTGCGGCTTTTATTTCTCGATCGCCTCCATGTTCCACGACGAATGATGATTGCTCGGTCGAACTGGGTGTATCAAGTCGGGGCTTCACCCTCCGGAGGCCGTTTGATTGCCGAGACTGGCCCGGCCGGCTAATACCCGATTCGTTGCCGATTTACTGCCGCCTCTACCTCCGTTACAGATACAGTACATAGGTACACACATACCTAAGGTAACTTCGTAGTTGCGCTGCCATCCATCCAAGCTTAGGAAGGGCGTCTAGTCACAAGGCATTCATGCATATTAGAACGCTCATCTGTTGATCAATGCGGAATCCCTTTATCGTGTCGTTACCAGGTATGTATTAATATTGGCACCAGTAGGAGTTTGTTGCTTAGCTTGCCCAGACCGTCCACATTCTTTCTCCGCTTCCCCTCAAGTGACCATGTATTTTATACCTACCTAGGTATAGGCACAGTATGTCTTTAGCAGATGTTAGTGTCCACAGCGCCAAAGTGTATCGGTCTCATAGGTGGAATTTTGCGACATGTCATGCCTAGGCCTCGAAGTCATTTGAGCGATCTCTTTATCCGAAACAATAGTCTTCGACACGGAACAATCGGCTTGCCCCGTGGCTTGCACGCTCACACTCGGGTTCGTTGTACAAATGGCGACGCTCGCGCCCCTGGACATCGCGTCGCTATCTCCAACTTCTCGGAGACACTCTCGGGGTTCTTTTGACGACCAAGCTTCTAAGTCAGTATTTTGACATGACAAAGCTTTGCGCCATGGTCTCCTTCCACAGCATCCTCACCGGAGGCATCCTCGCCCTCGGAGCGTTCGCCTCGTCCTTGGAGAAGCGAGCCGTCGACCCTGGTCCGGTCAATGGCGACACCTTCATCCACGATCCCACTGTAGTCAAGAAACCCGATGGCACCTATCTCGCTGCTTTTACTGCCAACGGCGTTGGCCTGAAGACTTCTACGGACCGCACCACCTGGAATGACATTGGCGCTGCATTTCCGACTGGCGCTTCTTGGACGACCACTTACACCAATGGCGACAGGAACTTGTGGGCGCCTGATCTCTCCTACCATAACGGCCAATACTACATGTACTACTCGGCCTCTAGCTTCGGCACATCTCGGTCCGCGATCTTCCTCGCCACGAGTAAGACTGGCGCCTCCGGCTCGTGGACCAACTTGGGTCTCGTGGTCGAATCGTCCGACAGTAGCAACTACAACGCCATCGACCCTAACCTCTTCGTCGACACTGACGGCAAGTGGTGGCTCTCTTTCGGCTCCTTCTGGTCTGGTCTCAAGCTCGTCGAGCTGAGCCCTTCGACCGGTAAACCCATGAACAGCAACGACCTCATCTCCATCGCCGCACGCCCTGCAAACGGCGGCGCCATCGAAGCTCCGTACATCACTAAGCATGGCAACTATTACTACCTTTGGGCCGCTTTCGACAAATGCTGCCAGGGTGTCGATAGCACTTACCGCACCATGGTCGGACGTTCTAGCAGTGTCACCGGCCCCTACGTTGACAGGGCTGGCACGCCCATGATGGAGGGCGGCGGAACCCAGCTTTTGGCAAGCCACGGCAACATCCACGGACCTGGCCACCCGGCTGTCTTCACCGACAACGACGCTGACGTGCTCGTCTACCATTACTACAACGCGGCTGGCACTGCGCAACTTGGCATCAACTTGATCCGTTACGATAACGGCTGGCCTACTGTTTACTAGTTCAGACAGCTTAGATGAAAGCAAGAGTCGGAAGCGGACAGGTACTGATCTCGAAAGACTTGGAAAGTTAAGACCATTGTCCTAGGTAGCTAGCGGAAGAACGCTTGCACATAGTCCTGTACGCAAATTCTTCTGTTAGCGTTCTGCTACCACTCTCATTGATCCTCTCCTTTATACTGTGAGATCTTTTGACGAAACGGATGGCATGTCTAACTCTCTCCCCTGAGAGTATAAGTCCGTTGCTTTCAAGCTAGGAAGCTGTGGCGGATTCAAAGCAATGTGTCTCTTGATTGCGTCTGACTATGATCTTTAAGACGAATGATCCGTCTAGGTGTCGAACGCTATAGACTTTTGACCCTCAAGCAAACCTAAGTACATGCCCAAGCCGTGCCGTCTAACAATGGCGCCTCTCTTGACTTTGCATAGCCACTCGTATAGCTGATGTCAGGTTCGGGTAAATACATGGTCTGTTGAGCCCGGTGACTAGCCCCGCTGTAGCCATGTCCTTCCGCTCTTCAGATTGCTCACCCGAGTTGAAGTCGTTTGCTGCGCCCATCTCTTGCGCGTTGAGAGCATCCAGCGAGTTGGGAGGCGGTGACAACTTTTCTACAGAGGTTGAAGAGGTCCACGCGCCGGAGTCTAGCGAATCGTCTAATCTTGCGATGTTCAGAAGATCGAGCAAGTTTCGACGCTCTGGATTGTGAGAAGTGCTCCGGGGGGAGCCAAAACCTGCTTCCAAAAGCGTCTTTCTCGTCCATCTACTGTTGACCTTGGCAAACAACCAGGGGATTTCTTCGGGTGCTGTGTGTCGATCGAGCTGTGCGCGTGCATCTATGAGCGCCTGCACCGAGGAGACGTCAAGGTGAGTGACTGAGGAAAAGTCGAGAATGACGGCTTGTAATAACGGGCGCCTGTCATCCTCTGGATGAGGCAGAGACGCGCTGGTATCATTCCATTGTTGGTCGCCCTTCTTAATGATCGACCGAGTGGTGGGACGAGTCTCTTTGAGGATGAGATCAGTCATCCGCTCCAGGTATCGGCTAGCATTCAGATAACAGAATCCTTCTGTAAAGCGGTATATGTAGCAACCTAGTGCCGGGTGTTGGACCGAGATGTCGGGATTGGATCCGTTTGCATCACCCACAGGCAAATAGAGAGTGTGCTCCGATGAATCTTTTTCGGGTGGCTCGCCTCGCTCAAGTGTGCTTTTACCGATGCTGACTGCACTGGCATGGACCGGTCCTAGGAACTCGCCCCGGGCATTGAAGATACGAAAGAGATAAACCGCAGCAGACAAGCAGACTGTGGCATAGATGCCGTACTCCACAGAGGTGAAGACTATGATGAAGACACCGATAATGAATATGCAAGCATCGAGTGGCGACGTTCTCCAGAAGTAGTACAACGTCTGTGGAGGCGTAAGAACGTCTAGCACCGCATGAATAATGACTGCAGAGAGAGCCGCGTTCGGAATGTAGAAGAAAACCGCGGGGAGAGCGTAGATAGCGATCAGCACGACTATGGCGGAAATCACCCCAGCTAGCGGTGTCCGAACTCCAGCTTTCGATTTGATCGCTGTTCTGGAGAAGGAGCCTGTTGCCGGATAGGCGCCAAGGAATGGTCCGAGCAAATTCGTTACTCCAATAGCAACTAGCTCTTGAGATGGGTTGATCTGGTACCCGTTCACTCGCCCGAACGATTTTGCTATTGAAATGTGCTCGATAAGCAGGACGATCACCGCAGCAGGTAGTTCACCGGCGAAGGTGCTGATAACATCTCCATTGACTTGAGGTCTACCAGCGTGCTGGAAACCACGAGGGACGTCTCCCAGGATCTGGATAGGAGATTCAGCGGAGTCGTGGTTCGGCAGGTGCAGACTCATGAGCCAGCTTATAAGAGTATACAAGAGTATGACGAAGGCCGTGCGAAGAGTCGTTAAGAAGAACCAAAGTTTCCGGCGCTGTGGCCGATGCTTCGCAAGCCAGGCAAATCCGGACCTGATCAAGTAGAGCATGGTTAAAGCCGTCAAGCCAAGCGCGGCGTCGAGAGTAGTGTCGGGCAGATTTTGTAACGTCCTGATGACCGACAGATAGGCACCATCACGGGTGGAGAATCCTGAGATGCCCATCATGGTTGACACCTGATCACCACACGAACATCAGCCAAACGCCGCATCAGTAAAGTGGCGGCACGACTTACCTGACCACATGCTATTGTGAATGCTGCGCCCGTGACGAAGGCAGACACGCTACTCAACGAAATGAGTTCCACTATCCAGCCTAGACGGAAAAGCCCAAGGAAAGTTATGATGGCGCCGACGATAACGGAGACCGCAGACGCTATGACATGTCCCGGTATCTCTGGATGTGCATCCCGTGCTTTAAGGACAATGTCTCCGATTAAAAGAGACATGACCGCGACGGGCTGCGAGCGGTCAGTGTGAATCTCAGGCTCACGGGCTATGCAACATTAGACGTACCCCAATGGTGATATCTTTAGACGTTGCAAAAAAGAAGTATATCAAGACCCCCATGAAGGATGTGTAGAGACCGTATTCTACCGGCAGCTCCGCTAGCTGGGCGTAGGCCATACCTTGAGGAACAACGACTGCGCCGACCGTGATGCCCGCCACCATGTCGCCCATAAGCCATGGCAAATTGTAGTTGCCAATCCAGTGAATGAACGGGAACAGACTTTTCAAGTATTTGATCACCTCCTCGCTGGCACTTGCTCTCGTGTGTAACGCGAGATCGTCGGCTCATCTTCAAAATACGATTCGATGCCAACTTCTTTAAGCTTCTCATCGATCGGAGCTGCATCGTTGATGGCGACGTCGTTGGCGCTGGGAGGCAATTTGCCGAGCTTGGAAGTCCAGTCCGGCATCTTTCCAGATCTAACTGTACGAGGGCCTAGGCGGGAGCCGGAGCGTAGATATGAACGGACGCTTCATCAATTCTTAGGTAGACTACGTTACTTATGTGAGCGCCCGATGGCGAATGTCTCGATTATCGACAACGCATTAGCGGCTTAGCGATGCTAAGGATTAGCATACTTGGAGATTTGTGGGCGCTTTAATGGCGTGCTTCGAACGTTCATTACGTACACCCCGCCTTGAAAGCAACACTGCAACCCTAATAGAATGTGATAAGATTGCGTAACCTAGCCGCAACGGGACAACACGCACTTAATGCGAAGTATCGCGTGCTTACGGCGGTTTTTGTATAGTCTTTTAGCTCGTCCCGCGGACGGCTATTATACCGCTCGACTACTAGTTTAATCTAATAGGGTAGTAAAGGTTTCGCCTAGGGTAGTCGTAGCTAAAGACAATCTATAGGTAATACTAATTCGGAGAGATTTTAATAAGATTCTTTTTCGTCTCGCTAAAGTTATTACGTTAGATTATAAAGGTAGGGTATAGGTAGATAATATTAGATCCGGCTTCTTAGTTATCTACTAGTTCTCTAAAGTACTAAGTAAGGCAATTTTCCTAGTATAATAAGCTAGCATTTAATACCGAGACAGGGGTTATATATCTACTATCTATATATTAGTATAAATAGTTATATTAGAGCTCTTATCGAAAACGCTCGTTAGAAAGATAGCCGAGATACTTAATATAATAACGATTTGTCGAACACTATAGCTTTATCTCGCGCTTTCTAAATCTAGCTTTTTACTATAGCGTACTTAAAGTCTTACTCCTAATTATTTAGGTTCTATAAGCTAAATATTAGCGCTATAATATAGATTACAAAAAAGTACCCTATAAGACTAAATTAAACGCTTTATCTTTTATAACATCTTTAACAATTATAAAGCTTATTTAATGTTCGAATTTTTAACCTTCTAAAACCTTACTAAGGTAAATTATAAGCCGTTATCCTCTTATAGTACTATATATAACTACTTATATAGTCCTAAGTATAGCTAGCTTTACCTATATATCTTTTACTAAGTCGAACAATATAAATTACTTAATAAAACAGTATTAAGTTAATATCGGGCACGTATCTATATATTACTTCCTTATCCTTACTATCCTCTTATATAAATATCGCTATATAGCGATCTGTCTTATCTATAATTACTATTATATTATTATAGCTAAGATAACCCTTAATAAGCTATTGTTAGCGAGTAATACTTAAATAGAAGCCTAAAAAATCGGCGTAGATTTAAGTCTTAGTCTTAGAACCCTATCTAGTAGAGACGTAAGTACTTAGGAGACTAAGTTGCTAGAGAAAGACCCGCTAATAGTAATCCTAGCGGTTTAGATAAGGGAAATACTAAGAATAAAGACAAGGATAATAGAGGCTATGTAACGAGATTATAACTAGTAGTAATCTAAATATTAATTATTTAGTAATAGTCTTTATTGTCGTTTTTAGTAATACTATTATCTCTACTACTATTACCTTATAACAATTTTCGATATGTATAATAATATAGCTTAGTATACCTCTACGGAGACTTTAATAGTAACTATACTCTAGCTACTATTTAGACAACCCTATACGTTACTAAATCTTAAGTAGACGTTTTTAACCTCCCTTATTATCTACCTACTAGGTTATCCTATCTATAGCGTAGCTTCTATATTAAATTCTCTAGTTATTAGTAGAACAATTACTAGGCTTAGAAACGCTAGTATCTTTAGAGGCTTATTTATTATTATCGCTCGAAATATACTATTAATAAAAAAGTCGCTATAAGTAGTTATAGTTAGAGCCTTTTTTGCCTAGGGTTTATAGTTAGGGTTAAGGGTTCTAAATTAATATTATATAAATACTAACTATATAGGTAGATAAACGTAGCTTACTCTATCGATTATAGAATTTATATCTATATATATATCTAATAGTACTACTAGTATAAGACTAAGGATACCTATCCAAGAAAGTCGAATCAACTGCGTACAGAGTTGATTCAGCGCCCACACAAAATTTTTGCCAAGACTGGGGTAAGAGGGCCCGGTTGATTCAGGCCCGGTTGATTCACTTAGGGTAAGCAAAAACTTGGTCCGATGTCGCCCAAATTTGGATATGTTGTCGAGAGCATCTTTGCGACAAATGTTTGTATTGGAAGTTTTGCTTAGAGTCGTACCGTTGCCGAGATATTGCTGCCGTCCCTTAAGGTAAGGTCGAGGAGTCCCGAAGCTAGGGTCGGCGAAGTTGCAAGGGTTCCCCTACACGAGACAGGAAGCGCAAGGCAGGTAAAGGCAACGCTAATATCGCAAGACAGAAGGTGCAGAGCCGTTAGAAAAGAGCAACAAAAAGTCGAAAAAAAGGTGTAGTCCATAGGCATCCTCGTCGTCGTACCTGGAGAAATTCGAGACGTAATGGCGACCGATGCGACGGAGCATTTTCATCATTCGAGCGAGTGGCACGTCGTCATCTGCAAGGAGTGTCAATACGCAGTATGGCCGAATCAGATCGTCGGACACCTAACAAACAAGCAACACGCTCTGCCTCGGAAAATCGCGCTATCAATATCGGATGAAATCGAACAGTGGCCCGGCATTGCTCTGTTCCCGAGTGAGTTTAGGGTACCCGACTCTGTCACGGTAGCCATCGATGGGTTAGCTCTCTATGAAGGCGGAATTAAATGTGAATTAGGCGCTAGAACGTGCAGATACGTCTGCCGCGATTGGAACACTGTAAAGAAACATTGGCGAGAGGTTCACGGATTCTCACCCGGACAGAAACGAGGCGGCTCCGGGCGATTAAGAAAGGAGGACATCGAACGTCAGGTTTCCCAGTCCTGTCGCCATGTGCGCTGCCAGCGATTCTTTGTACAGAAAGACCATTCGCAGTATTTCGAAGTGCAGTCGACTCCCGACACCGACCGGCGAGGGATTAGCCGTAACCAGGCGCAGGAGACGTGGTCGCAGGTGCGGGAAAGGGCGTGCTCGCACTACGACGAGATCCGTGCTAGCGACATCATCCGACCAGGCGAGGCAGACGAGGTCAACCCGTGGTTAAAGCGTGCAGGGTGGCTGCCGTATCTGGAAGGGTTTAGTAGCCGCGACATCTTGCGATTGATCGAGGAGCCAGCCGACGACGAGGCCGTCTTGTTAAGTCAGGTCGACGAGAGCGACACCGATGTCTTCCGCGAGCGAGTTGCCGCCGTCATCTGGCACGCCGTCGCCGATGTCGCCCGCATTAGCCAGGAGACGGTGTCCCAGAGCGGCGTGATGCTGCGATTCGAAGCCATCCGCACCGAGGTGCATCAGAACCTGTACCACCCGCTAGACTCGTATCAGACCCGCGACAGCATCGCCCGACAAGGCCGATACTGGCAACAGATTGTCATCTTTCTCGTCCGCGCCCGGCAGGAGCACGGCCGGCAGGCTCCGCCATTCAAGTTCAACCGCCGACAGGATCGGGCATATCAACGCTTAATGGCTGCCGCGGAGGCGGTCGTGACCCAGGGCGACGAGAGCGATCTGTCCGACGATTCGGATGCGTCTCCCGCCGACGACAGCGATGCCGAACATGCCAGCATCCGTAGCGCTCCGCCCCCGCTGCGGCAGACACTCACCGAGCTGCAGTCGGCGTGTCTGTCGTTCTGTATCGAGCTGCTTAATCAACGGATCCACAACCGCGAGTACGACATGGCGATGATCTGCGCACTCGCCGCGCTTGGGGTTAGTCCGAAAGGCAAAGGGTTTCGCGGTCCCGACACATACCCGTCCATCTTGTCGGCCGTGATCAAAGTCGCCCATTTCATCGTCGTGCAACAGGCGGACCAGCTTGGACAGTGGGACGACGAAGAATATAGCCCGGGCGAGAGCCCGTGTGAGTTCGAGGACAGCGGGTATGAGAGTAGCGGGAGCCGTCAGTCTCCCCGGCGGCGGGGCTTAAGCAGTTTCGACTGGGTGCGACGGATGATGGATTCGTTCATGGTCCGAGGGTGTGCGAGCCCGATGCAGTGGATGCTAGATCTGCGGGCGTACGGGATGAAGATCGGGATGAACACTACGTCTCCCGGGCACGTCGACTGGAGCAACGGCGATACACTGCAGTATAAGTCGCTCAAGTTCTCGATGGCCGACTTCCGAGGCATGGTCGCCCAGCTGCACCAGGCAACCCGGCGGGCGCTCGTCGAGGATGTCATGTTAACCCCCGCCGCCGACGACATCCCCGCTATCCCGTGGCAGCATCTCTACGACGATCCGAGCAACAGCGAGCCGAATTGGAGCTTTCTCGACGACCGCCGGTCCAAGCTGCCCGTCGACGGGCACGACTGGCTGTTCGACCGCATCGGCACCCGCCCGCATCTCGCCGAGCGCTTCGTCCGCCCCGAGACGTCGAGTGGCATCGATCAGGAACGGATGCGGGACTGGTTCCGGCAGGTCATCGCATTCCGGGGCAAGCTTCTGGCACTGATGCATATCACCGGCGGCCAGCCCGCGCGTGGCCCCGAGATCTTAAGCATCCGGCACCGGAACACCGTGCAAGGCGGACACCGCAATCTGTTCATCGAAGACGGTATGGTCGTGTTCGTGACCCGCTATCACAAGGGATACGAGGTGACCGGCGACGTCAAGATCATCCATCGGTATCTACCGCGGGAGGTGGGCGAGCTCGTCGTGTGGTATCTGTGGCTCGTCTTACCGTTCGCGCAGCGGATGCAGGCGATGCTCTGGCAGCAGTCGACGCTCTCCGATCATCTGTGGCCGACGGACCCCGACGGACGGAAGTGGACGACGGACCGGATGAAGCACGAGATGCAGCGGGCAAGCCGGGCCGGACTGGGCCAGTCGTTCAACGTCGCCGACTATCGTCAGATGGCGATTGCAATCAACCGCCGGTGGATCTGTAAGCCCGTCGGCGGTGCGGCGGACGGTGCAGACGAGGAAGAGGAAGACGGGGTGTCGGCCGACCCGCTCGCTAACATAGCCGACGAGCAAGCGGCGCATTCGTCGTCCGTCGCCGGGGCAGTCTATGCCCGCGAGACGCAGGAGCTGCCGGGGTGGATGGCCGGCCGGCGGCAGCAGTTTCACTTGATCAGTAGCAAGTGGCACCGCTTTCTCGGATTCCCGGCGCCGTCGATCAAATCCGATCTGAAGCGGAAGCGCTGCCCGTTCGAGACGGAGGCGGAGGATGCCCGGACGCAGCGGCAGCTCGCGCTGCGACACATGGACGGTCCCGCTCAGTTGCAATGGATGATGCGCAAGCCGGTCGTGATGCGGAGCGCGCAGGCGGAGGCGATGCAGGCGGTGCAGCAGGGCGAAAGCCCCGTGGTCGTCGTCATGCCGACGGGGTCAGGCAAGAGCATTCTGTTCATGCTGCCGGCGTTCGAACAGAGCGGAGGGGCCACGATCGTCGTCGTGCCGTTGAAATCGTTGCGCGCGGACATGATGGAGCGATGTCGTGCGTTCAACATCGACTGTGCCGTCTGGAGCGCTAGGCATGCCGTCGACGGGGCGTCGATCGTTCTCGTCACGCCGGAAAAGGCGCTGTCGCCGGAATTCGGCTCGTTTGTTGGACGGCTCCGACAGACGCAACGCTTGGATCGCATTGTCATCGACGAGTGTCACGTTATTCTCAACGATCGATGGGATTTCCGGCAACGGCTACAGCAGCTCGGGCTCTTGGCATATGCCGAGACGCAGATGTTGCTCTTGACGGCAACGCTCCCCCCGAGCGAGGAGCAGAAACTGTTCGAGCGGATGTACTGGCGGCGTGACGGGGTCCGCTTGATCCGCGCTTCGACGGTGCGGTCGAACATCGCATACAGCGTGATCGATGGGCCGGAGGAGAGCCGGCCGCGCATCGCACTGCTCGCCGCGCTCGTCGAGAGCGTCTTGCGAGACCCGGAGCAGCTAGAGGGGAAAGTCGTCGTGATGTGCGAGAGCAAGCCCGGGATCCGGGCGATTGCTGAGTCGGGTCTGTTCCCGTGCGAGCCGTTTCACGCCGACATGACCGACGAGCGGAAGGACGAGGTGTTGCAGGAGTTTCGAGCGGGTCGGATCCGGACGGTCGTCGCGAGCAGCTCGTTCAACATGGGCATCGACATCGCCGACATCCGGCTCGTTGTACACATAGATGAGCCGCGAAGTCTGCTCGACTACGGGCAGGGTAGCGGTCGCGCTGGGCGAGACGGGTCCGCGAGTCGGGCGATCATCATCCGGGGAGGGTTGGGGTTCGGAGACGAACGGGTCAAGCAGTATATGGACCGGCATCGTTCGCAATGTCGTCGGATCGACATCGATCGATATCTCGACGGCGACGACGCCCGCGAGCGCTGTCAAACCGACGAACTACAATGCGATTGGTGTCAACAGCAGAGCGAGGCGGCGAAGATGACCGCGGTCAAGATCAAGGAGGAAGCGAGGGAGGAGCGGGCGGTCGTCGCATCGCAGACCCGGCAGCGATCGGTGCCGCAGAGCCGACGAACGATGGAGGTCCGTCGTGAAGCCGAGGGGGAAGAGATGCTCACGCAGCGGCTCGATGCTTGGAAGGGGATGTGTGTGCCGTGTCGTAGTCGCGGGTATGGTAGCATGCATAGCATCACGAAATGTCCGCAGGGGCATAGTCGGACGGCAGAGGAGGAGCGGCGAGTGTTGCAGCGATCGATCAAGTACCCCGGGAACATGGTGTGTTACCGCTGTGGCGTGTCAAAGGTCATCTGTCAGCGGTGGACCGCCGACGGACGAGTGCCGGCGACCGAGTTTGATCGCTGTCAATTTTTCGGGGTATTGATCGGGGTCGTCGTTGGGATCAAGCACGCATACCCCCCCGTATGGGAGCGGTGGCTACAGCAGATAGATCGAGGAGGGGTCGTCGTCCGTTCGATGGAGGAGCTCGTCCGATTTTTGGGATCCGAGGCCGAAAGTCGATCGGGTACGACAGAGCTCGTACATGCTTTCATGTGGTTAACGGAGCAGGTTTCGTAGGGCATAGGGGGTTACGGCTTTCGAGAGTAGAGGTCTCGTTTTAGGAGAGCGATCGGGGTCCGGTTTAGGGTAAAATTTAAAATTAGAGTTATAGTTTTTAGAATAGTACTATAATTATATAATTTAGAGACAAGAGAGCAGAAGAGTAAGAGACGCAATAGTCTTAATAGTATTTTTATAATAGGTTAATTTAGAGAGATAGAATAATACTTTAAGGTCTACTAGAGAGTAAATAATTAGATAGAATAATAGGGTTATAATATAGCCGAGCTAGAAAACGCTTAGAAACACAATAAACAAATAGAGATTTAAAAGAGGATATTATAGACCTAATAGATTTAGAGCTAGCAAATATTAAATACTTTTCTAGAAAGGTTTTCTTAGAGTAGGAATCTTAGGGTTATAATATAACCGAGTAAGGACAAGCTTAGGTATAGACACAAGAAGACTTGGTCTAAATAGCTATATTATAGAGTAGCTACTATCGAAGATATTTAATTTTCAATGTTTTTTAATAAAACTTTTATTTAAGTAGAAGGGTTAGGGTTATAATATAATCGAGTTAGGACTAGCCTAGAAATCAGGTAAGAAAGACTTAAATAGAAGGGCTATATTATAGACCAGCTACTATAGAAGATATTTAATTTTTGATGTTTTTTAATAAATCTTTTATTAGAGTAGTAGTATTAGAGCTATAATATAATCCAATTAGGACAAGCTAAGAAGTATATTAAAGAAGATCCAGTTAGAAAGACTATATTATGAAGT